>CAUYUJ010016855.1:177194-194694 GCA_963575745.1 Prorocentrum cordatum | reverse complement strand
TCGTCGTCGTTGTCGTCGGAGGAGGAGGAGGCACAGGCGGAGGTGGAAAAGGAGGGGGGATAAGGGAGAAGCAGATGTGGAGGAGAGGGAGGCGGAGGAGGCGGAGGGAGGAGGAAGATGAGGAAGGAGGGTTAGGCAGGAGGAGGAGGAGGGACCAGTGAATTCCCAAGACTCATCAACGATATTGCAATAAAGCCCTCTTCATAGGTACCTACATTGAGTGACTTTTACTGGGGGAAGTGCCCCGTTGAAAGACAATCATGTGAACATCTGAAAGAGCGTGTTCTACCGCTGCTGGCGGAAAACCAGGGGGCGTCACTACCGGTTCGAGACCCCCCCCCCTCCGGAAAACCAGGGGGGGTCGCTACCGGTTCGACCCCCCCCTCCCTCCCCCAGTCCATCATGAAAAGGGGGTGGGGGTCACTACCGGTTCGAACCCCCCCCCTCGAAAGCCGGGGGCGCCACTACCAGTTCGAACACCACCCCCCCCTCCACCCCCCCCCTCCCCATCGAAAACCGGGGGGGGGGAGGTGCGGACAGAGGTGGCGACGGTGGTGGTGGGGACAGTGGTGAGGGGACAGCGGGACAGTGGTGGGGACAGTGGGACAGTTGTGGGGACGGTAGTGGTGGGGACAGTGGTGAAGGCGGTGGTGAGCACAGTGGTGGGACAGTAGCACAGTGGGGAAAGTGGTGGGGGCAGTGGGGACAGTGGGGACAGTGGGACAGTAATGGGGACAGTGGGGACAGTGGGGACGCTGGGACAGCACAGTGGGACAGCGGCGGGGACAGTGGGACAGTAGTGGGTACAGTGGGGACAGTGGGACAGTGGTGGGGACCGTGGGGAAAGCGGGGAGAGTGGGACCGTGGTGGGACAATGGTGGGGAGAGTCGGGACATTGACACACTGGTGGGGGCACTGGTGGGAGCAGCGGGGACAATGGTGGGAACAGTGGGGACAGTGGGACAGTGGTGGGGACGGTGGTGCTAGTGGTGTGGGGACAGTGGGAATGTGGTGGAAACAGTTGGACAGTGGAGGGTACAGTGGTGGTGGGGACAGTGGTGAGGGCGGTGGCGAGGACGGCGGTGGGACAATGGGACAGAGGTACAGTGGGGACAGTGGTGGGGACAGTGGGGATAGTGGTGGGAACAGTGGGACAGCTCAGTGGGACAGCGGAGGAGACAGTGGGACAGTGGGGACAGTGGGGACAGTCGGGCAGTGGTTGGGGCCGTGGAGAAAGTGGGGAGAGTGGAACCGTGGTGGGAACAGTGGTGGGGACAGTGGGGACAGTGCGACAGTGGTGGGGGCACTGGTGGGGACAGTAGGGACGGTGGTGGAACCAGTGGGGACAGTGGTGGTGAGGACAGTGGTGCAGGGAACAGCAGTGGGGGACGTGGTGCGGACGGTGGTATGGGCCGGGAGTCGTTTGCTGTCGGTGAGGGGGTGGGAGGGGTTCGAACCGGTAGTGACCCCGCCCCTGTTTTCGACGAGGGGGAGGGGGGTGTTCGAACCGGTAGTGACCCCCCTGGTTTTCGAGCGGAGGGGGGGTTCGAACCGGTAGTGACCCCCCTGGTTTTTGTAGGGAGATCGAGGGGGGGGTTCGAACCAGTAATGACCTTCCTCGGGTTTTCTGAGGGTCCGAACCGGTAGTGGCTCCCCCCGGTTTTCTGGAAAGGGGGGGGGTCGAACCGGTAGTGACCCACCCCGGTTTTCTGGAGGGGAGGGGGGGGGGGTAGGGGAGGGGGTTTGCCGGGTAAAGGGGGGGGGGTCCAGCAGGGGGGGGGATTTTCGGAGGGGGGGGGACCCCCGGGTTCCGGAGGAAGAGGGGGGTGAATTTTCCACAGTAAAGCACGCTCTTCGAACATCTGGAGCTGTGCCAGAACATTATTCCTGGGACTTCAACGCCGCGAATCACCGTTCCTGTGCGTCTTGATGATCCTGAATTGTGCCAGCACGCCGTTTCTGGGAATTCAACCCGGCGAATCGGCGTGACTGTTGCGCCCTGACATTCCGGCATCGTGCCACAACATTTTTTGGACGTTGACCATGATAATTTCTGAAACAGTTGCAAGCTCTGAAGACGAATGCGCGCGGCGCTGGGGCGAGAACCACATTTAATTATTCACTGCGTGGAGCTCCCCATATGTGCATCTATTCGCATGGACCTGTCCGCCGTGAATGTCTAGGCGCAAGAGCTTTCGAATCTAAACGGGCTTCAGTTGTGACGGTCTGGTCATGAATCTAACTGAGAATGAATTGGAGTGTGAATGAGCCTCAGTAGTACGAGCGCGTCTCTGCGTATGAGCCTGGGTCCTCCTGGGCCTCCTGGGGCCTCCTGAAACCTACTGGGGCTTCCTGGGGCCTCCAGGAGCCTCTTGGGGCCTCCTGGGGCCTCCTGGGACCTCCTAGGGAGGATTCGTGCCCCAGGAAAGGCCCAATCTATAGCAACAGACGTCCTTAAAACATTGCGGATTGGAGCCGCAGGAGAGGGGGGCAATCTATAGGAACACACGTAAAACACCAAGGACTCGTGCCCCAGGAGAGGCCCTTAGGAACGTATGTACACAGGAGAAGGACAATCTGTAGAAACATACGTATAACATCAAGGATTCGTGCTCCAGGTGAGGCCCAATCTATAGGAGCATACGTAAAACACATGGGATTGGAGCCACTCCTGTTGCCTTCTGAGGCCTCCTGCTCCTGGGGCCTCTCAGGGCCTCCTGTTGCCTTCCGAGACCTTCTGGCGTTTCCTCTGGCCTCCTGGGGCCTCCTGTGGCTTCCTGAGGCCTCCCAGAGCTTCCTGGGGCTTCCTAGAGCCTCTTGGGACATCCTGTGGCCTCTTGAGTTTTTCTGTGGCCTCCTGATGCCTCCTGGGACCTCATGTGGGCTCCTGGGGCCTGCTGGAGCCTGTCGGAGCCTCCTGTGGCATCCTGAGGAGACTCTGTGCCCACGAGTCTGGCCACCGATCGAGACATCTTCAAAATCTGGCCCACCTGGGGGGTGAAAATGAGCGCTTCGCTCGAGACATCCTTCAAATCTGCTCCGAAAGCGAAGGATGTTGAGACAGAAACAGGCAAACCGCTTGAGACATCCCCACAAAACGGCCACGAACGGGACCGTGAGATAACCCTTGGCGGCTCCCCTGAGGGGCGTGAAAATGAGCGCCTCGCTCGAGACATCCTCCAAATCTGCTCCGAAAGCGAAGGATGTTGGACAGAAAACAGGCAAACCTCTTGAGACATCCCCACAAAACGGCCGCGAACGGGACTGTGAGGTAACTCCTGGCGGCTCCCCTTAGGGGGGTGAAAATGAGCGCCTCGCTCGAAACATCCTCCAAATCTGCTCCGAAAGCGAAAGATGTTGGGACAGAAAACATGCAAACCGCGTGAGACATCCCCACAAAACGGCCACGAACGGGACCGTGAGATAACCCCTGGCGGATCCCCATAGGGAGGTGAACATGAGCGCCTCGCTCGAGACATCCTCCAAATCTGCTCCGAAAGCGAAGGATGTTGGACAGAAAACAGGCAAACCGTTAGAGATATCCTCACAAAACGGCCGCGAACGGGACCGTGAGATAACCCTTGGCGGCTCGCATTCGGGGGGTGAAGATGAGCGCCTCGCTCGAGATCTCCTCCAAATCTGCTCCGAAAGCGAAGGATGTTGGGACAGAAACAGGCAAACCGCTTGAGACATCCCCACAATACGGCCGCGAACAGGACCGTGAGATGACTCCTGGCGGCTCCCCTGAGGGGGGTGAAAATGAGCGCCTCGCTCGAGACATCCTCCAAATCTGCTCCGAAAGCGAAGGATGTTGGGACAGAAAACAAGCAAACCGTTTGAGATATCCCCACAAAACGGCCGCGAACGGGACCGTGAGATAACCTTTGGCGGCTCGCATTAGGGGGGTGAAAATGAGCGCTTCGTTTGAGACATCCTCCAAATCTGCTCCGAAAGCGAAGGATGTTGGGACAGAAAACAGGCAAACCGCTTGAGACATCCCCACACAACGGCCGCGAACGGGACCGTGAGATAACTCCTGGCGGCTCCCCTGAGGGGCGTGAAAATGAGCGCCTCGCTCGAGACATCCTCCAAATCTACTCCGAAAGCGAAGGATGTTGGGACAGAAAACAAGCAAACCGCTTGAGATATCCCCACAAAACGGCCGCGAACGGGACCGTGAGATAACCCTTGGCGGCTCCCTTCAGAGGGAGCTGAAACCAGCGCCCCGCCTGAGACATCCTCCAAATCTGCTCTGGCAGCCAAGGATGATGGGATAGAAAACAAGCAAACCGTTTGAGATATCCCCACGAAACGGCCGCGAACGGGGCGTGCGTGAGTTTCACCATGCGTAAGTCTGAGTAGGAGTAGGTCTGAGTATGAGTAGGTCTGAGTAAGAATAATTTTGTGTGTGAGTAAGTCTGGGTATGAGTAGTCTGAGTGTGAGTCAGTCTGTGTATGAGTAAGTCTGGGTATGAGGAGGAGAGGGGAGGAGAAGGAGAAGAGGAAGTAGGAGGAGTAGGAGGCGTCCAAGTAATAACAATAACCCCATCTTAGGATATGGGGAAAAATGGAACCGCCCTCCATCCGTGAAACTCTTGTTGCATTTTAGCACGAATATGCGCGGTGCTTATGCGCTAAGGCGAGAGGCACACTTTGAAAGCGGACCGCCCTCTATCCGTCAATCTGTTGCATATTTCAAGCTTCAGGTTCATAAATGGTGAGGAAGTCTCAGGCGAAACGCCCAGCCCGGGAGGATACCCTATTGTTCTTCGTGTTTGTTGGATGTTTTTGTGCCTCCTGGGGAGGGTACCCTTGGATGTTATGTTTTTTTGGGTCGACGGAGGGTCTCATATGACGGTGGCTGAGGAGGAGGAGCAGGAGGAGGAGGAGGTGGAGCAGGAAAAGGAAGAGGAGGAGGAGGACCAGGAGCAGGAGCAGGAGGAGGAGGAGGAGGAGGAGGAGGAGGGGGAGGAGGAGGAGGAGGAGTCGGAGTCGGAGTCGGAATCGGAGTCGGAGGAGGAGGAGGAGGAGGAGGAGGAGGAGGAGGAGGAGGAGGGCCCATGCCCCTGGGCTTTGCAAATCTCGGACGTCGCGTCTTCCGTAGCGTGGGCTCCTGGAGATCTCGACGCTTTCTCCAAGACCCGCGCTTCGTCCTAACAGCCGTTTGACGGTTCCTGGGCGTGGTGAGGGCCCTTGGGGTCCAAACACTTGCCAACATTTTATTCCTTCATGATCTCGCTGGCGTTCCACGATTCTCGATCTCCCGACCGGCAGCCTCGCCTGTCTTCTCGTGGAGGCTGCTACGGCGTCTTCGCCGCCGCCGCCGCGGTCGGCGCTGCGTAGCCGGCGTCGTCGTCGTCGTCGTCGCCGTCGCCGTCGCCGTCGCCGTCGCCGTCGCCGTCGCCGTCGCCGTCGCCATCGTCGTCGTCGTTGTCGTCGTCGTCGTCGCCGTCGCCGTCGCCGTCGCCGTCGCCGTCGCCATCGCCGTCGCCGTCGCCATCGCCGCCGTCCTCGCCGTTCCCTCCCCCTGCATCAGGTGGTGGGGTGCTGAGAAGGCCGCGCCGAACGTCACCGTCCAGGCGCGCGTGCCGAGAATTCGCGAGGGGCTCTCGCGCGACGCGGTCTCCATGGATCCCGTCCTGGCTGCAGTGGCGCTGGCCCCCAGTCCTTGAGGGAGAGAGGGACGACAGGCAAGCTGACGACGGCAAGCGCGCAGGTGGGAGATCAAGGCGGGCGGGGCGAAGCAGGCGGGCGGGCAGGCGGGATGCCGTTTCGGCCACTGCCAGGGGACAGACGGTGATGATGATGATGATGATGATGATGATGATGATGATGATGATGATGATGACGACGATGACGATGACGATGACGATGACGATGAGGATGAGGATGTGGATGAGGATGAGGATGATGATGATGATGATGATGATGATGATGATGATGATGAGGATGAGGATGAGGATGATGATGATGATGATGATAATGATGCTGCTGATGCTGATGCTGATGCTGATGCTGATACTGCTGATGCTGATGCTGCTGATGCTGATGATGATGCTGATGATGGTGATGATGGTGGTCGTGGTGGTGATTGTGATGGTGATGGTAATGGTGGTGGTGGTGGTAATGATGGTGATGATTATGGTGACCGTGATGGTAATGTAGGTGATGATGATGATGATGATGATGATGATGATGATGATGATGATGCTTATGATGATGATGATGATGCTGATGATGATGATGCTGATGGTGATGCTGCTGATCATGCTGATGATGGTGATGATGCTGCTTGTGGCGATGACTGGTGGTGAGGGCTGCCGATGGCCATGGCGACGACGATTCTGATGCTGACGTGGGTGATCATGCCGTTGATGTTGGTGACAGCGCTAGCGATGACGGCGTTTACGATTGTGAGGATGTCGATGATGATGATGCTGATGCTGCTGATGATGATGATGATGATGATGATGATGATGATGATGATGATGAAAACAGTAATATTGATGTGGTAATGGTTACGGTGATGTTTACGATGACGGTGATGCTGATGATGGTGACGACGAATACGATGGCGATGCTGATGATGGTAGTGGTGATGATGTTGATGATGACGATGACGATGATGACGACTTCGCAGTGCGCCGCGCAATGCGCAGTGCGGCCTTAAAGAGCGCAGTGCGCATTGCGCAGTGCGCAGTGCGCTTTTTGATCGCGCACGTGCGCCAGAGACCCCCGAGTCCCAAGACACCCGCCCGCGAGCAGGGAGGATCCCCAGGTCACCCGCTGGGGCGGGAAACTATTCACGTTTCCTGCGCCGCCGACGCGGCCGCCGAGTTCGCGTTCTCCATAGGGCGTCGCGAGGGCGCCAGGATAGCCGCGCATCGCGCACTGCATCGCGCATCGCGGGGCGCGACGCGCGAAGTTAGGTGCCCTGGATTCCCGCGGGGCTGGGCCGTTGTGTCCCAGGCCAGGCCGCAGGCCTCGCCGCCCACCGAGCAGGTCAGCGCGGGGGTCCGATCCAAAGCCGAGGGCCTTTGCAGGTCCACCACCCAACAGAGCCCGATCGAGCCGTTGCCTTTGGCTCAACATCAGCCTCAAGGCTGCGTGGATCAGGCATGGCAGGCCAAGCGCTGACGATGATGATGATGATGATGATGATGATGATGATGATGATGATGATGATGATGATGATGATGATGGTGGTTATGATGGTGATGGCGATGATGGTGATGATGATGATGTTGATGGTGATTGTGATGGCGATGGTGATGATGATGAGATGATGGTGATGTTGATGATGATGGTGATGGTTGTGGTAATGGCGATGATGATTTTACTGACCATGATGCTGATGCCGATGATGATGTTGATGATGACGATGGTGTCGACGAAGACGCTTATGATGATGCTGATGACGCTGATGACGGTGATGCTGGTGATGCTGATGTTTGTACTGATGCTGATGCTGATGATGCCGATTATGTTGCTGATAATGAACCTGATGCTGTTGATACTGATGCCGCGGATGATAACGTCGACGTTCATGATAATAGTGTAGTGCTACTGTTTTGATGCTGATTGCGGTGATACTGCGGCTCATGACAATAATGACAGTTCTTATGCTAATGATACTGATGCTGCTGATGATGATACTGATGATGATGATAATGCTGATGATGACATTCTGATAATGTCGAAGATGGTGATGATGAGGATGATGAGGATGATGATGATGATGATGATGATGATGATGATCATGACCACTCTGATGATGACGTCGACGACGGCGACGACAACGATGATGACGACGACGATTATGCTGTTGACGATGACGATGACTATGACGGGGCTGATGATGATGCTGATGATGATGCATATTATGATGATGCTGCTGCTGCTGATGATGATTCTGATTATGATGATGGTGATGGTGGTGATGGTGGTGATGATGATGAAGATGACGAGGATTACGAGGATGATGCTGATGGTGATGTCGCTACTGGCGATGTTTCTCATGCTGCTGTTGCTTCTGACGCTGCTCATGCTGATGACGATGCTGATGTTCATGAGGATGCTGAGGATGCTGAATACGATGATGATGATGATGATGCTGATAATGATGATGATGATGATGATGATGATGATGATGATGATGATGATGATGATGATGATGATGATGGTGATGGTGATGGTGATGATGATGATGATGATGATGATGATGAAGATGATGATGATGATGATGATGATGATGATGATGATGATGATGCTGGTACTGAAGCTGATGCTGACGATGACGGCGATGCTCACGATGTTCCTGATATTGAACCTGCCGCCGTTGATAATATTGTCAAATATGATAACGGCGATTCTCACGATGATACTGTTATGCTGCATGCTATCATCATGATGATGGTGATGCTGCGGCTGATGACGCCGATGACGATGAGGATGATGATGGTGATGATGGTGAGCCCGAAGATGATAATGATGATGCTGCTGATGATGATGATGCTGATGATGATTATGATAATGATGATGAGGATGATGAGGATGATGATGATCATGACAACTCTGATGATGATAATGATGATGGTGATGATGACGTCGTCGACGACGGCGACGACACCCATGACGACAATGATGCTGCTGACGGTGACGTTGATGACGATGTCGACGACGACGTTGACAATGGTGATGATGATGGTAATGCTGTTCCTGATGATGATGGTGATGATGATGATAATGGTGATGGTCCTGATGATGATGCTGACGCTGATGTTGATGCTGATGATGATGATGATGTTGACGACGATGATGCTGCTGATGATGATGATGATGATGCTGATGCTGATGCTGATGCTGATGCTGACGATGATGGTGATGATGATGTTGATGACGATGATGATGATGCTGATGATGCTGATGCTGCTGCTGCTGCTGATTCTGATTATGATGATGGCGATGATGAAGGTGTTGATGATGATGCTGATTACGCTGCTGATGATGCTCATGATGATTCCTCTCGCTTCGCGGGGTGCACGTCCGGAGCACGTACAGTCACGTCGTCGCGGGGCCTCTTGGGAGCCTTTTGGGGGCCTCCTGGAGGCCTCCTGGGAGTTTCTTTTGGCCTTTTGGGGGCTTCTTTGGGGGCTTTCCCCCCTCCCTCCTTTTCATACACCCTCCCCATCATCCCTTCCATCGCCGGCTCCAATCATGGGCGCCGCAGTGACCAACTTCCACCTGGCTGGCGCTGCGCCGCAGTTCGCCCAGAGGGGGGAAAATAACATTACACACCAGTCGCTGTGTGGCCTTTGGGGGGCTTGTTGGAGGCCTTTTGGAGGCTTCTGGGGGACTTTTTGGAGGCTTGTTGGGGGCCTCTTGGGGCCTTTTTGGGGCGTCTTGGGCCGTCTTGGGGCGTTTTTGCGCCGTTTCGCCCCCTCGGAGGCTGTCTTGGGGGCCTCTCGCGGCCGCATTGGAGCCCTCTTGTGGTCCTCTTGGGCCGTCTTCGCTGCCTCTTGGACCGTCTTGGGGGCCTCTTTGGGTCGTTTTGGGGCCCTCTTGGGCCGTCTTGGGGCCCTCTTGGGGGCTTTTTGGGCTGTTCTGGGGCGATTCTGGAAGCTGCTTGGGCCGTCATGGATTTTTGAAAGTCGGAAAAGACGAGAACGCTTAAATATTGCAAGAAGCATCGGGGAAATCAATGATTTCGGCCCCTGGAGGCGCAGTTGTGGGCGCTCTTGGGGCCCTGTTGGGCCGTCCTTAGAGCTTTTGGGGCCCTCTTGGGGCCGTCTTGGGGGCCTCATGGGCCCCCGTTGGGAATATCTTGGGCCGTCTTGGGCCGTCTTAGGGCCATGTTGGGCCTTCTTGAGGCCCTCTTGGAGCCCCAAGAGGCCCAAGAGGCCGAACTTTTTTTTTTGTTTGTTCTTCATATGTTTTTGTAGGTTTTTAGGGCCCCAGAAGGGGGGATCACTTTGGTCCGGCGGTGTGGCGCAGCTCCCAGGGGGGGGTTAGGGGGGGAGACATAATAATGTAACACAATACAACATGTTGCAATTATGGAATCTTTGGATACATTGGATACGTTGCATTAAGGCATTCGCCGAAAAACGCTGCCGCTCAGCACGTCACCTCCGGACGTGGATTCCTCTCGCTTCGCGGGGTGCACGTCCGGAGCACGTACAGTCACGTCGTCGCGGGGCCTCTTGGGAGCCTCTTGGGGGCCTCCTGGGAGCTTCTTTGGGGCCTTTCCTTTTTTCCTTTTCATACACCCTCCCCATCTTCCCTTCCAGCGCCGGCTCTAATCATGGGCGCCGCAGTGACCAACTTCCACCTGGCTGGCGCTGCGCCGCAGTTCGCCCAGAGGGGGGAAAATGACATTACACTCCAGCTGCTGTGTGGCCTTTGGGGAGCTTTCTGGGGGCCTTTTGGAGGCTTATGGGGGGCTTTTTGGAGGCCTTTTGGGGGCCTCTTGGGGTCTCTTCGGGGCGTTTTCGGCCGTCTTGGCGCTTTTGCGCCGTTTCGCCCCCTCGGAGGCTGTCCTGGGGGCTTGTCGCGGCCGCATTGGAGCCCTCTTGGGGCCCTCTAGGGCCGTCTTCGCTGCCTCTTGGACCGTCTTGGGGGCCTCTTTGGGCCGTTTTGGGGCCCTCCTGGGTCGTCTTGGAGCCCTCTTGGGGGCTTTTTGGTTTGTTCTGGGGCGATTCTAGAAGCTGCTTGGGCCGTCATGGATTTGTGAAAGTCGAAAACGACGAGAACGCTTAAATATTGCAGAAACCACTGGGTAATCAATGATTTCGGCCCCTGGAGGCGCAGTTGTGGGCGCTCTTGGGGCCCTCTTGGGCCGTCTTTGGAGCTTTTGGGGCCGTCTTGGGGGCCTCATGGGTCCCCGTTGGGAATATCTTGGGCCGTTTTGGGGCCGTCTTGGGCCATCTTGATGCCTTCTTGGGGCCCCAAGAGGCCCAAGAGGTCGAATTTGTTGATTTTTCATACGTTTTTGTCGGTTTGTATGGCCCCGGAAGGGGGGGGGCATCTTGGTCCGTTCATGTGGCGCGACTGCAGGGGGGGTTAGGGGGGAGACATAATGATACAACACAATACAGTATGTGGGAATTATACAAACATTGGACACATTGGATCCACTGCGTTACAGCATCCGCGGAAACGCTGCCGCTCAGCACGTCACTTCCGGACGTGGATTCCTCTCGCTTCGCGGGGTGCACGTCCGGAGCACGTACAGTCTCACGTCGTCGCGGGGCCTCTTGGGAGCCTTTTGGGGGCCTCCTGGAGGCCTCCTGGGAGTTTCTTTTGGCCTCTTGGGGACTTCTTTGGGGCCTTTCCCCCAGCCTTCCTTTTCATACACCCTCCCCATCTTCCCTTCCAGCGCCGGCTCTAATCATGGGCGCCGCAGTGACCAACTTCCACCTGGCTGGCGCTGCGCCGCAGTTCGCCCAGAGGGGGGGAAATGACATTACACTCCAGTCGTTGTGTGGCCTTTGGAGGGCTTTTTGGGGGCCTTTTGAAGGCTTCTGGGCTTCTTGGAGGCTTTTTCGGGGTCTCTTGGGGCCTCTTGGGGGTGTCTTGGGCCGTCTCGGGGCGCTTTTGCGACGTTTCGCCCCCGTCGGAGGCTGTCTTGGGGGCTCTCGCGGCCGCATTGGAGCCCTCTGGGGGTCCTCTTGGGCCGACTTCGCTGCCTCTTGGACCGTCTTGGGGGCCTCTTTGGGCCGTTTTGGGGCCCTCCTGGGCCGTCTTGGGGCCCTCTTGGGTGTTTTTTTTGGGTGCTCTGGGGCGATTCTGGAAACTGCTTGGGCCGTCATTGATTTTTGGTAGTCGAAAAAGGCGAGAACGATGATTTCGGCCTCTGGAGGCGCAGTTGTAGGCGCTCTTGGGGCCCTCTTGGGCCGTCCTTGGAGCTTTTGAGGCCGTCTTGGGGCCGTCTTGGGGGCCTCATGGGTCCCCGTTGGGAATATCTTGGGCCGTCTTGGGCCGTTTTGGGACCGTTTTGGGCCGTCCCCCCCTCCAAATCGACCGGACCGGGCTCCCGGGGGAGGGGTTTGGGGAGGGGGGGGGATCTCACACGCCGATGATCCCCAAGGGGTCGGCGGATTCTGGTGGTGCTGTTGATGATGATGATGACGATGCTGATGCTGCTGATGATGATGAGATGATGGTGATGGTGATGGTGGTGATGGTGGTGATGGTGATGATGATGATGATGGTGGTGGTGGTGGTGGTGGTGGTGATGATGATGATGATGATGATGGTGATGGTCGTGGTGGTGGTGGTGGTGGTGATGATGATGATGATGATGATGATGGTGGTGGTGGTGGTGATGATGATGATGAAGATGAATCCGATGAATATTCAGGGCTTCATGGGTGTCGAAGGACAGTCAACGTGTACGTGGGCGCAGGCGGGGGGGCGACCACGCAGGTGTACAGGACCAGCATGGCATCGCAGTGACTGCGGCGAGTGTTGCTGCACCCCGCCGCGTGCCGCAGCACCTGCGAGTGAGACAGGAGCGACCTGTCCCAGGCACTACAGGCCCGGAGGAACCAAAGCGAAGCGATGTTGGCCCATGGACGCCGTCGCCCACATGAGGGAAAGAGCGCGTTCTGTGGTCGCTTGCAGGGGGGGGTATGGAACCGGACCCCCCCCCGCCCCTGGATGGAACGGGGGGGTTCGAACCCCTCCCCCCCCCTCCCCTCCCCTCCTCTCTCCGTCTCTTCGGCTGGCGGCGGCGGCGGCGGGGACGACGATTTCCTTTTCTGGGTTGGCGCCGGCGCCTGCGGCGGTGGGCGGCGGCGGCGGGGAGCGTCGACGAGGACGACGGTGTGGTGGTGTTGGGTTGTGGTGGTGGTGGTGGCGGTGGTGGTGGTGGCGGTGGTGGTGGTTGTGGTGGTGGTGGTTTGTGGTGGTTTGTGGTGATGGTGGTGGTGGTTGTGGTGGTGGGTGGTGGTGTTGGTGGTGGTGTGGTGGTGGTGGTGTGGTGGTGGTTTGTGGTGGTGGTGGTGGTGGTGAGTTGTGGTGGTGGTGGTGGTTTGGTGGTGGTGGTGTGATGGTTTGTGGTGGTGGTGGTTGGTTGTGGTAGTGGCGGTGGTTTGTGGAGGTGGTGATGGTGGTGGTGGTGGCGGTGGTGGTGGTGGTGTGGTGGTTTGTGGTGGTGGTGGTGGTGGGGGGTTGTGCTGCTGGTAACGGTGGTTGTTGTGACGGTGGTGGTGGTGGCGTGTTAGATTATGGTGCTTGTGGTGGTGGTAGTGGTGGTCAGTTTTGTGGTGGTGGTGGTGGCGACGGTGAGTTGTGGTGGTGATGGTGGTGGTTGTGGTGGTGGTGGTGGCTGTGGTGGTGGTGGTGGTTGCGTGATGGGTTGGTGGTGGTGGTGGTGGTGGTGGTGGTGGGTTGAGGCGGTGGTGGTGGTGGTGGTGGTAGTGGTGGTTATTCTCGTCGCTGCGTCCCCGCCGTTGCCGGCGCTGCTGGCCGCCGCCAGCGCCAGCGCCGGCGCCAGGGGGGGTTATGACCCACCCCCCTCGGCGTCAAGGGTGTGTGTGTTGAACCCCCCCCCTTGGGCTGCCTCTGGTCATCGTCGCTGCGTCCCCGCGTGGCCGCCGGCGCCGGCGCCCGGGGGGAAGGGGTTGACCCTCCCCCATCACTTGGGAGGGAGGGGTCGGAAAAGGGGGGTGGGGGGGAGGGGGGTCCCCTTCGTTTTGATCGACGGCGCCTAGTTTGTGGGGGGGGCCCACCCCCCGGTTCCAAACGCGCTGCCGAATGTTCCCAAGGCAAGCGCCCGTGAAACGCGTTCTCTCAAACGTGGGAATCGCCTCGACGGAGCCACCGCTTGAGGGAGCCGCCGTTCCTCCACTTGGTCGAGCGCCTTCTGGTCGTCGTACAGTTCGTCCATTGTCGCTGTGCGTTTCGCTGGCGTAATATTCGCCACGCGTGGGAGCCGCCTGCGTAGGAGCCGCCAGGGGGAAGCCGCCGCCGTACGAGCCGCCCCCCTTGGTGCGTAGGGGCCGCCTGCGTGGGATTCGCAGCGCGCACGAGCCGCCTGCGCAGGGGCCGCCGCCTTGTGACGCCCGTGGGGGCCGCCTTGGGGGCCGCCGCCGTGGGAGGCCCCGCCGTGGGAGCCGCCGCCGTGGGAGCCGCCTGAACGGGGGCCGCTCCGTAAGAACCGCTTCCAAGGGAGCCGCCGTGGCAACCGCCTCCGTGGGAGCTGCCCCCGTGGGGGCCGCCGTGGGAGCCGCCGCCTTGGGAACCGCTGTGGGAGCAGCCGCCGTGGGGCCCGTCGCCGTGGAGGCCGCCACCGTGGGCGCTGCCGCTGTGGGAGTCGTCTCCGTGTGGAAGCCGCCGCCGTGGGATCTGCAGCCGTGGGAACTGCTGCCGCGGTTGTCGCGGTGGTAGTTAGGGAGGCAGGCCTCGAGGAGTCGCCGTGGTGGGGGCCGCCGCCTTGGGAACCGTGGGAACCGCCACCATGGGAACCACGTCCGTGGGAACCGCTGTGGGAACTGCCGCCGTGGGAACCGCTTTCGTGGGTGCCGCCGCCGTGGGGGCCGCCCTGGTGGGAACCCGCCGCTGTGGGAACCGCCGCCGTAAGAACCGCCTCCGGGGGAACCGCCGCCGTGGGAACCGCCCCCGTGGGGCCCGCATCCGTGGGGGCCGCCGTGGGAAACGTCTTTTTGGTAGCCGCCTCCGTGGGAACCGCCGCGTTGGGAAACGCCGCGGGGGTCGCCGCATTGGGAGCCGCCGCCGTGGGAACCGCCGCCGTGGGAGCTGCCGCCGTGGGAACCGCCGCCTGAAGCGGACCGCCCAGCACCGCAACTAGTAACCGCAGCGACCGGGGCCGAAATTGAACACCACATACAAACCGAAGGGGAAGAGGACGCAGTGGCGCCAGATGCATACGCCCCCATAAAGTACCTGTCGCCGATGCCGCCAGCGTGCGAGGAGCACCTGGAACCCGAGGGGAAGATGTAGGTGGATGCGAACGTGGGCGTGAGCGTGAACCGTTGCACCGCCGTTGCCAGACAATCCGATCAGATGCAGCAGGCAAGCGATGTATTCTGGTCGCGTGGGCGGCGAGGGCACGGGCGGGGAGGCGACCGCGCAGGTGTGCAGCACCAGCATGGAATTCGCAGTGCGCTGCGGCGGGTTTTGCTGCACCCCGCCGCGTGCCGCAGCACCTGCGATTGAGACAGGAGCGACCTGTCCCAGCCACTACAGGCCCGGAGGAAACGAAACGATGATGGTGGTGATTGTGATGATTAGGCTGCTGATGGTGATGGTGATGGTGATGGTGATGGTGATGGTGATGGTGATGGTGATGGTGATGGTGATGGTGATGGTGGTGATGGTGATGATGATGATGATGATGATGATGATGATGATGATGATGATGATGATGATGATGATGATGATGATGATGTGATGATGATGATGATGATGATGATGATGATGATGATGATGATGATGATGATGATGATGATGATGATGACGATGATGATGATGATGATGATGATGATGATGATAATGTTATTGCTGCTGGTGTTTGTATTGGAGATGTTGATGGTGAAGGCGGTAATAATGGTCGTGCTGGTGGTGCTGATGATGGTGGTGTGATGATGCTGTTGATGACGATGATGATGCTGGTGATGATGATGTGATGATGATGCTGACTGTTGCTGATGATGATGAGGAGTGATGATGAGTGATGATGATGATGATGATGATGATGATGATGATGATGATGATGATGATGATGATGATGATGATGATGATGATGATGATGATGATGATGATGATGATGATGATGATGATGATGATGATGATGATGATGATGATGATGATGATGATGATGATGATGATGATGATGATGATGATGATGATGATGATGATGATGATGATGATGATGATGATGATGATGATGATGATGATGATGATGATGATGATGATGATGATGATGATGATGATGATTATGGTGGTGAGGATGATGGTGGTGGTTTTCTATGATGGGGATGATGCTGCGGATGATGACGCTGATCATCGGGTTTCGCGACTGCGCCGCCGAGTTTGGGGTTTCGCTGTTGTGTCCGCAACAAGCAAAAGACCCTGGGAGGCAGGCGATCGAATCCATGCCCCGCGTTCCTGCCCCTTCCTGCTGTGCTGTAGCGCGCGCGGTCTGCACGAAACCCGCGCCGCGCGCTTGCAAGTCGTGTGGCTGCCCCGATGTCGCCGCAGAGGGGGATAGTCCACGTGGGCGACACAGACACGTGGGTTCGTCTGCACGGGCATTGGCGCGTCAGTTGCCCGCGTA
Source organism: Prorocentrum cordatum (assembly GCA_963575745.1). Classification (NCBI taxonomy): domain Eukaryota; class Dinophyceae; order Prorocentrales; family Prorocentraceae; genus Prorocentrum; species Prorocentrum cordatum. The sequence continues at coordinate 178,394 of CAUYUJ010016855.1, read as the reverse complement.
CGGTTGCACGCCAGCGCCCTCGTGTCCAGTTTGGCGTGCCGCGCTGGCGGCCAGCGTAAGCCGCGGCGTCAGGTCGTTGTGTCATCTCGCGTCAGGCCCGTATTATTTTTGATGCTCGCGTCGCCTCTCGTTCGGCGTTGTGGGGAGCGATACGAGCTGCGGGTGCGCGAGGTAGCAACCCCATTCCGAAATGTCCCAGGCAGGCGTCTGGGAACCTGCCGAGAGGTTTCCCAGAGGCATCCAAGACATTTCTTAGAGGAATCCAAAACATTTCCAAGGCTTGAGTCCTCTGACGCGACATCCTTATTTTCGACATGTGCCTCGTGCTTATTTGCTATTGATTGTGCTCGTTGCAAGTTTTCGCGTGCATGATTGTGCTTTCTGTGTGCGTTCGCCCTTGTCCTTCTGCACCGCCAGCATCATCGCCAAACATACTGTCAGAGTCGTTCAGGGTCCTGCGCAGCGCCTCAAGAGCGTCGGGCTGGAGTCCACGGCGGACGACACACAGTTTTACTGAAGTCTGTTGTGAGCGTTCACTAAAAACGAACTTCGAGTCGTAGTTTTGGAAGTGTACCTGGATGAGTATCTTTTGAACCAGAGAGCACGCTCTTCGCAGGGGTAAGGCCGTCCCCTAAGGGGGGGAGTTTGGAGGTTGGGAGAGGAATCGCGCTAGAACACTTCTTTCCGGGGCCCATTTCGACTACAATACGATTCGATTTGGATTTCATGGTTTCCGATTCTGGTTCGATTCGACTTCGGATTCTGCTTTGGACTCCGATCTCTCATCGGAGGCCCACTGGCCAGCCGATTCCCGCCGACCAGACTTCCCCCGACTTGGCTGCCGATTTCCGCCGCTCCGCTTCGTCTCGACCGCCGACCAGACTTATCCATTCGCTCTGCTCTTGCCCTCGATGAGAACGAGGGCCCACTCGGGCCCGCAGCTGCTGGGGCCTCCGGCGACTCCGACTCGTTTTTTCTTGTTTCTCTGCATGCCGGCGTCCCCACCGCCGTCAGACCGCATGCATCGGCTACACGTAAGAGTGACTTTTCGCCGGAGTGACCTTGGGTGCGGGCCCAACGGGGTCCCCCGATCGCCGAGCGCGATGCGGTAGTAGCGTTTTGCGCGCTCGTGTTTAGTCCCCCCGCGGCCCCCAAAAAGCCGCGCACCAAAGGTCACTCTTACCCAGGGTCACTCTTGCG
>CAUYUJ010016855.1:157194-172194 GCA_963575745.1 Prorocentrum cordatum | reverse complement strand
GTGGAGAAAGTTGGGAGAGTGGAACCGTGGTGGGAACAGTGGTGGGGACTGTGGGGGACAGTGCGACAGTGGTGGTGGCACTGGTGGGGACAGTAGGGGCGGTGGTGGAACCAGTGGGGACAGTGGTGGTGAGGACAGTGGCGCTGGGAACAACAGTGGGGGATGTGGTGAGGACGGTGGTAGGGACCGGAAGTCGTTTGCTGGAGGTGAGAGGTGGGGAGGGGTTCGAACCGGTAACCTCCCCCTCCGGTTTTCGAGGGGGGGGGGTTCGAACCGGTAGTGACCTCCCCCGGTTTTCGAGTTCGGGGGGGGGGGGTTAGGGGAGGGGGGGGGTTTTGCCGGGGGAAGGAGGGGGGGGAGGGATTTTCGGGAGGGGGCGGGGGATTTTCACGGGATGGGGGGGGGGGGGGGGCCCCGGGTTCCGGAGGAAAAGGGCGGCAATTTTCCACAGTAAAGCGGCGGTGGATCACGCTCTCTCTTTCTTTCTTTCTCTCTCTCTCTCTCGATGATGATGACGATGATGATGATGATGATGATGATGATGATGATGATGATGATGATGATGATGATGATGATGATGATGATGATGATGATGATGATTATGCTGATGATGATGATGATGATGATGATGATGATGATGATTATGATGATGATGATGATGATGATGATGATGATGATGATGATGATGAAATGATGATGATGATGATGATGTCGATTGGTGGAGGTGATGTGGAATGGTGCAAGGTGATGGTGTGGTGATGGTGATAGTTGATGGTTGATGAGTGATGGCGATGGTGGTGATGATGATTCGATGAACGAAGAGGATGATGGTGGGTTACGATACGGTGTGATGACGCTGATGCTGATGATGGCTGATATGATCAATGAAATGCTGATGCTGATGCTGATCTGATGATGATGATGACGATGATGACGAGGATGTGATTCTGATGATGAATGATGATGCTGATTGATGATGATGATGGAGGATTATGAATGATGATGATGCTGATGCTGATGCTGATGGCTGATGCTGAGATGCTGGTGATGATGCTGATAGCTTATGCTGATGCTGATGCGATGCTGGATGATGGTGATGATGCTGATGCGGTGCTGATGCTGATGCTGCTGCTGTGATGCTGCTGATGATAATTGAGGCGGAGGAGGAGGAGGCAAGGATGAGGTGATGAGGTGCAGGCGGAGCAGGAGGAGGAGGAGGAGGAGGAGGAAGAGAAGGAGGAGGAAGGGAAGGGAACAGTGAGGAACACGACGATGAGGAGGATTCGTTGGAGGTGAGGGGTGAGGGATGTAAACAGGGGAGGAGGAGGAGGAGGAGGAGGAGGAGGAGGAGGAGGAGGAGGAGGAGGAGGAGGATGCGGGTGAGGAGGATGATGATGAGGATAAGTAGGAGGAGGAGGAGGAGGAGGAGGAGGAGGAAGAGGATGAGGAGGAGGAGGACCAGTGCAAGCCCAAGACTTATCAACGATGATGAAATGCACCCTCCCTCCAAGACCCCTCTTCATACGCCACTGCACTGGGTCATTTCCACTGAGGGAAGTGCCCCGTCGGTGGGCAACCGTGTGTTCATCTTGGAGCGTGCCAAAACACCATTCTCAAAACTTCAACGCCACGAGTGAAGTTGACTGTTACTGCTTGACGATCCTGAACCATGCCAGAACGCCATTCCTAGGACTTCAACACCGCGAATCAACGTAACTGTTGCGTCCTGGCAATCCTGAATCGTTCCAGAATGCCATTTCGGGTACGTTCGTTAACCATGAGAATCAGTGGAGCCATTGGAACTGTTTAGAAACGCATGTCCGCGGCGCTAAGGCGAGAGCAACATTTTGAAAAGGAGCCGCCATCAACCAGTGAAATTCTTACACATTGTAATAAGGAATGTGCCCGGCGCTAAGGCGATAGCCACATTTTGGAAACGACCCGCCCTCAATCCGTGTATCTCTTTAACAGTTTTAATCGAATGTGTGCGGCGCGAAGGCAAGAACCACATTAAGAACACGACACGCCCTCAATCCGTGAAGCTCTCGCAACAAAAATTCAACGAATGTGCGCGGCGCTTAGGCGAGAGCCACATTTTGGAAGCGACCCGCCTTTCATTTGTGAATGCGTTGTCGATTTTGAGCGTCAGGGTCATTAGTGACGAGGAAATGTCAGGCGAAACTCCCGGTCCGCCCTTTCGACTAGCCTCGGGGTGCGATAGGGAGGAGCTATCTATAAGGACAAGGAATGGAGGATGAGAAGGAGGAGGAGGAGGCGGAGGAGGAGGAGGATGAAGGGAAGGAACAGCGAGGAGCATGACGATGATGAGGTTCTGTTGGCTGTGAGGGAGGTTACAGGGGAGGAGGAGGTGGAGGAGGAGGAGGAGGAAGGAGGAGGAGGAGGAGGAGGAAGAGGACGCAGCAACAAGGGGAATCCGTCGCGCGAAGCACAAACGGCCACCTTCAAATTGGCCCACTGCCTCGGAGCAGGCCGAGCGCTGCTCCACGCGCCTCTCTGTGCCCACCCGAGGGATCACGGCGGAGGGGGGCGACAGCGCAGCTGAGCAAAGCAGGGAAAGCGAAGCTCAGACTTGAGATCTATTCGTGAATTAATCAAGTCAATATGGATTAGGCGTCTAGACGGGGCCAGGCCACCTCTGGGTCCGCAACCTGCAGGCGGCGTTGTCCAGAGATGGACTCGCGGCGATGCAGGTCAGCAGGATGTTTAGTGTTATCAAAACAGTGAATGCGTGAGAGCCCCCGCTCTGAGCAGGGGGGATGGGGTGCAGGGGCCCAGAAGGGACGATACCCCCGCAGACCAAGCAGATCACGACCTCCCCAGGGGGCCACGGAGAGCACGTGGCCTCTGGCGGCAGTCGGAGGGAGGCTCCCGCCCGCGGGCAGCTCGTGCGCGGGACGAGCGCCGGGCACAGCGGAGCCCCCGCGGGGAGCCACGCGGCGAGACCTGCGTGGTGGCTCTTGCTCGGGAGGAGGGGGAGAGAGCGTCGCAGTCGGGCAGCGGCGGCAGCAGCAGCGGCGTCGACGCCGCTCCGGGGCCTCACTCTCCTCTCGCCGTCGTCCGGGAGAAGGGCAGAGGCGAGACGAGCGGGGCGCACGAGAGGTGGCTCATCCCTCTGTGGCCGAACGGATCGGGGGGGCTCGAGGGGCCCTCCAGGAGACCTCGAGCGCCCGCGAGTCCTCGAGCCGATCCCACCCCGACGATCCTCCCCTCCGCCCGAAGACCTCGCGGAGGTAGAAACTTTCGCGGGGCAGAGGCGCTTGGCGAGGAGCCTGCGCTGCTGGTCGGAGCGAGTGTTGCGCCCGCGCGTGAAACACTTCCAACCCCCAGCAACAGCATACAAAAATTATGACGGCAACTCTGGGCTTCCCCGTCCGTCCCCGCGGCCTGGGTCTGACGACGGCGACGACGTTCACCAACACGTTTCTGGCCTGGGGAGGCGGTTTGGCCCATATGCAGAGTGTGCGCCCTGGCCATCCATACTAGAGTTTTCTTAACCGAACAGAAACGCGCTTTCACAGCCTTGACCTGGGCCTCGGGAACCAAATGAAGGTCCCTGCCCTGGACAGCGGCAAAATCGGCCCATCGGTTTCCTCGAGCCTCGATCGAGCGACCTTTCTGGTGACCGGGAGTGTAAGCTATCTGTAGATCGGGGCTCAGTCCTCCAAGATCCTCAATCTTCGACCAGATGTTTTACCCACAAGGCGGCGTTGGGGCGCTTCGGAGCACAACGCCACGCCTTGCCGCGACTGGGACCCTGCGGCAACTCGATCAAGTCCGTGGGCACTGCGATTGGAAGAAAAGCGACCCTCAACAACTGTGCCATGGCGTACATTTCGGCCCTCGGACTTGTATGGATCGGCCCTGGCAGTGCGCCGTATACACACCTAGCAACTGCAGTTTGGCAGTGCGCCTGTAATTGCAGTATCGGAGACTTGAGCACACCCCCATCCAGCACGGCATGCGTCGTTCCAGAAGTGATATTTGATGTAGGCTCCGCCAGTAAAGGCCAACCTTGTCACAAATGAGCAGTCTCCGTGGAGGGAATGCCATTCGATCGAATCCTCGCGCGGTGGTATCTGTGGCAGTAAGGCCTTGGAGTAGAGACCTCGGCACCAGAAACAAGCCGTGGTGGTCGGGTAGGGCAAGGCCGCAATATCCGCATCGCCGTAGAGCGTATTCCGACCTTCCGTCGCACCGCACGTCCATGGAATGTGGAAGTAATCGGCTACATCGTGGGGACAGAGCGTACAAGCAGGACTGTCAATGTACCTGAGCGAATGGCGACGAACAGGCGGCCACATCCCTCCCGTGACCAAGGCTCTAAGAGTGCCCGCCTGTTGGAAAGATACTATGTGTGGGCGGTCGGGGTCCTCTTCGGCACGGGCCCGTCGGAGGATGGCCAATACGGACTCCAGCCAGTATCCCACGGGGGTCTCGGGTTCTAGGTTCCCCGAAGCGTCGCGATTGGGCCTGTTGGCCCAGTCAGCCCATAGCCCACGCACGACAGCGGCACGAGCGAGGTCCCGAAGGGCAGTAGGTGGGAAGCTCCTGAGATCTAAAGTGTCCCCCAGGGTCAGTCCGCACATGGAAGGCCGAAAACGCACACCACCTCAGGCTCTTCATAGCAAGAATCGTGACCCCAGCAGGTCCCCCTACACGTCCCCAAGGGTGGGCAGCTCTGAGCACCACAGGCGTCGTGCGCTGCCAAGCCATCTGAAGTAGGTCGTGTAACCAGGAGGAGGAGGAGGAGGAGGAGGAGGAGGAGGAGGAGGAGGAGAGGCGGAGGCGGAGGCGAGGCGGAGGTCGGAGGAGCGGAGGCGGAGGAGGAGGAGGAGGAGAGGAGGAGGTGGAGGAGGAGGAGGGAGGAGGAGGAGGAGGAGGAGGAGGAGGAGGAGGCGGAGGCGGAGGCGGAGGAGAATGATGATGAGGAGGAGGAGGTGGAGGAGGAGGAGTAGGAGGAGGAGGAGGAAAGGGTGGGGCGGAGCAGGAGGAGGTTGAGGAGAAGAGGCGGCAGAGAAGGCGGATGCCGAGGAGGCGGGTCTCGAGAAGGGGGGAGGAGGAGGAGGAGGGGGAGGAGGAGGAGGAGGAGGAGGAGGAGGAGGAGGAGGACCACTGTAAACCAAAGAGGCATTAACGATGTTGGAATTAATCCTCCCTCCAAGCTCCCTCTTCATAGGCCCCTACAACGGTTCATTTCCACTGAGGGAACTGCCTTGTTGGAAGACACCCTTTAAGACCCTGGAGCATGTCAAAATATTGTCTAGGGGATTTCAAGGCAACACATCAACCTGACTGTTGCGTCTTGGCGATCTGGAACCGTGCCACATCGCCATATTTGGAATGCCAGCATCGCGAATTAAGATAACTGTTGCACCCGCAGAGTCCTGAATCCTTCCAACACAATTTCTGGTTCGTTTATTATGGGAATCTGTGGAACTCATCTAAATTTGATAAGCGAATGTGCGCGGCGCTGAGGCGAGATCCACATTTTGAAAAAAGGAACCGCCCTCAATCCGTGAATCTCTTGAGAATTTTTACAGCGATTGTGCGCGGCGCAATAGCGAGAGCAACACTTTGAAAACCACCCGCTCTCAATCCGTGAAACTCTTGTACATGTTAAAAACGAGTGTGCGCGGCGCTAAGGCGAGAGCCATATGTTGAACACGACCCGCCCGCAAACCGTGAAACCCTTGCAATTGTTACAACGAATGTACGCGGCGCTAAGGCGATAATGACATTTTGAAACTCACCCGCCATCAATCCGTAAAGTTCTTGCAAGTTTGTCATAAAGAATGTGCGCGGCGCTCAGGCGAGATTCATATGTTGAAAGCGACCCGCCCGCAACCCATGAATTTCTTGCATTTTTTCACGAGTGTGCGCGGCGCTAAGGCGAGAACCACATTTTGAAACTCACCCGCCCCCAATCCGTGAAACTTTTGCAAGTTTTCATAACGAAAGTGCGCGGCGCTCAGGCGACAGCCACATTTTGAAAACCAGCCGCCCTCAATCCGTGAATCTCTTGCGTTTTTTAAACGAAAGTACGCGGCGCTAAGGCGAGAACCACATTTTGAAAACCACCCGCCCTCAATCCGTGAAGCCCTTGCAATTTTTCAACGAAAGAACGAGGCAGGAACTTTCCCTTTTTACCCGCCTTCTCCTCTTCCGCCTCCTCTGCCCCCTCCTCCTGCTTCTCCTCCTCCTCCTCCTCAGTAGCCATTTTGGCTCAAGCCTGGCTCTAGCTAGCTTGGGCTCGCAGATGGCGCGGGAGCCCCTCCGTGGGGCAGCTGGGGCCCGGGCTGCCGCAGACCGCCTCGTCCAGCGGCTGGTGAAGGAGCTGTCGGAGGCCCGGCTGGAGATCGAGCGCCTCAAGAGCCTGCAGTAGCCAGCTGGCGATGCCGCCCCGGGCTCTTGGCGCGACCGAGAGCTGGCGGCGCGGCCGGCCTTGCAGGCCGCGGTTGCAGGCGCGCGTGTGTGCGGACGTCGCAGGCGCCGCCGCATCGCCGCGTGGCACGCGCGCCGCGTGCCAGTCGGCGGCTTTGCGACGGCCCCCGACGCGGCCATCGCGGAGGTGGCAGCAGGGCCGCGCCTCGGAGCCTTCGGCGGGCAGGCCGAGCGCGTGCCCGTGGAGTGCGTCGTCGAGATCTGCCAGGCGGAGGCCGCTGTGGTCTTTCCGCGTGTTGCATTCGAGGTCTGCGCGGCGGAGCCTGCGGTGAAGCGGCCTGTGGAGGCGTCCGCGCGCCGCACGCCGCTGCGCTCCGCGTCGAGGCCTTACATCTCAAGGCCGCCATGCGTGTGGGGCCGACGGAGCCGACGGCCCTGCAGCGACGAGATCGCGGAGGCGATCCTCGAGGGGCTGGGCCGCGGGCCCCTGGCGCCGGCGGACAGGGCTGAACCTGGCCCTCCCCGTGAAGTGGGTTGGAAGGCAGACGTGGTGCCGTGTCGCGTGGGCCCCCAGGTGGACGGTGCTGCAGGCGCGGGGGCGCCGCCGCCGCAGCTGGAGCATCTGGGGGGCGAGGGGGACAGCGCCAGCGTCGTGCAGGGGCTTTTCGATGATCCGAGCAGCGTCGAGGAGAGCTTCGACGGGCAGGGCCAGCGCATCGGCATCGGGGAGGTGCTGGCCAAGGCTGCAGGCCATGCTGGAGCGGAGCGTGGCGTTCTACAAGGTCGGCGTGGGCAGAGCCTGGGGTTAAACCCAGGCCCTGCCTACGCTCAGGAAGGGGTCCTGAGGGGTCCCCGCGCGTGAATTTATTGCATGACCTGTGACCTTGTAGGTCTAGTCTAGCCTCCTCCTCCTCCTCCTCCTGATCCTCCTCCTCCCGCTCGAACGGTACCTCCTCGCGCTGTCCCTGCCTTAATTGGCTTCTCCCTTTCGCCGCGTCTTTCTCTCGGGGGCGCGGTCCTTTCAACTAAGTGCCCGTGTTATACATGAGTTGTTCACATACCGTGTTATTTCGTGCCCTGTGCAGCATATTTCGCACCTACATGGCCTGCGTGGCACCCCTTGGCCACCCCGCCGCGATGGCTAGGGCCCCGCCGCTCTGCCGTGAGCCACGACCACATCACATACGACCTCGACGTGGACCCCGTTTCATTCCTCCAGCTGCGCCGACTTCGCGCTGGATCGTCTTGACCGTGTTCGTACTCTACTACCAGATTCCCGCGGCTGGCGGCGTCGATGCCGCCCCGCCGCCAGGTTTGACCTTGGGGAACGAGCGCGCCTACCAATGCCGGGACATCAACAAGAAGAACCGTGCCCCCAGCCAGCCGTATCCCCCCAGGCATTCTCGAACTGTGTTCGAGATGCTCGGGCTCGTGCGTCTTCGCATCGCTCACCGGTGGGCCCCGTGGGGAAGAGCCAAAGGACGCATCGCCCTCAGTGCAACCGAGTGTGGGTGTAGCCGGCCATGTCAAGCAGTCGTGCGATCTGGCGCTCGCGTCGTCGGCGTCGGCAAAGCGTCCCAAGTTGTCCGCAAGTATGCAGTGGAAGCCGGGGGGGGGGGGGCGCGTGCAGACACGAGCGTGAATAAAAAAGGAGGGTCGGGCAATTTTGTTGCCATCCTTCCAGGGTGCCGTTGCGCAAGCTTTGTTTCCTGGGGCGTGACCTTCAACGGCGCCTGCGCGTTCCTTTCTTCTGGCAAAAATGGGTCCTTATGCGTGCTCCTCTTGGCAATCTCCCAGTTGGCAGTGTTCAGTGCACTGACGCTATGCGATTCGCGACGAATTCTCTCGCCACTATGCGGTGGGGTGCTCCGAGTAGTCCGCGCTCCACTCGCGCGATAAACGAGAAGCCCGAATGCGCTGATGAGGAGAAGCTCACCAGGGGCACATGACCACGACGGTTACGAGGATCACTACGAGAAGACCGCCACTGGTGGGAGCCGAGACTGTCGCGCCTCCTCGAAACCTGGAGGGGGCTTCAGTCTGGATGGAAGGCAATCGGAGTGGGCATGATTGCTGCCATCAGCTGCGTCGCCTGCGTGGACGCGGGCGGTGGGGGCAGCGGCAACATGCGACGCCTCCGCACCTGGGGGCCCGAACAGCAAGCCCGCGTGCCCTGTCCGACGCTGGGTGCAGGAGGTGATGATTTAGTCAGTGGCGAACTCTCAGATCTCAGCCAGTTTCGCCGAGCGGCCTACGTCTCGTCTCGCTTGATGGGCATGGCTCGCGAGTGTGTGGGCGAATGGCCGCCGGCTGTCCCCATCCAAGGTTGTCATATCAATGGCAATCCAGCGCCGCCTATGACCTGCCTCAAGCGCTGCTTGGCCGAACGATTTGGCCAGCTCGGAGAGGGGGCGCGCGCCCAGGCGGTGTCGGCCCTGATGAATTTCGACCGTTCGCTGCAGGGGCGCATCGACAACTTCCTCGCCGGGTTCGACATCCTCCGCAGCCGGGCGCAGCAGGATGTTTAATTCGTGATTTGCCACGAGGGCCTGAACTACCTCTTGCTGCGCGCGGCAGGCGCGTCGAACATCCAGCTCGCCATGGTCCTGCAGCGCTGCAACCTGACTCGCCTTGCGGACGCGTCGCAGCTGGCGCGCATGGTGGGCCAATTGCGCTGACCTGGACATGATCTAAGGCTCGCCGGGCAACCTCGCCTCGGCCTTGCATTCGCCCCAGCGCCGAGCGTTTCTCACGGGTGCGCTCGCGCGCGACCAGGACCAAGAGTGCTTGTGGCTCTGGAGCCGGACCGAGCTGGGATGGCGCGGGCCCATCAGCCCTAGGAGCAGCGCCAGCGCCATGGCACGACCGAGTCCACCGTCAGCGCCAGCAGCCGCCAACACCGACACATTAGTAGCAGCGCTGGCGGCGTGTCCAGCGGCAGGTCAGATCTGCGTGCGCAGCGACGGCTCGTTCAAGCGTGAGGAGGAGGGAGGATGCGGCATGCGTGGCGCCGCATGCGTGCGTCTGGGCAAGTAAGTGTCGCAGTGCTGGCAGCCAGATCTGCAATTTGTGATTGTTTTCTCATTCGTTGTTTTGCCGATCGGCGCGGGCCCTCGCACCCCTCCTGCCCCCCTTCCCCGGGAGTATCGTTTTTGGCTGCTTCTGGCGCCTGTTTCGGGCAGGTGGGGCCTCCCCCGCAGGACGCACTGCTTCAAACTGTCGCGCTAAGCAGAGGTCCGGGGCCCTCTCCCCGTGCCCCCCGTTCTGCCCCGTGGTAGCAGACGGCCTACAGGCGTGCCTCCTGGCGCCCCGCGAGATGGTGCGCGGGCCCGCTTCAGCAGATGGGATCAGGAGGCTGAGGGAGGAGGGAGGTTACGCTGTGCCGGCCGAGCTGGTCGTGGACGGGATGTTTCTTTTTTTCCGCGTCGGCCATGGACCACGTGTGCTCCCGACACAGCAGCCTCAACAACGACGCGGACGACGCCGCTGGGTAACCCACCTGGCGCCGCATGTCCGAGTTGCGTTCGCGAATGCAGCGACCGCCATGCATATCTCGAGCTGTGCTCGCGACTGCGACGCAGTCCATCAGGGAGAGAGAAATACAGGGGCTCGCATTTCGGGAACGGTGTCCGTGAATGCGACGCGGCAAGCGAGAGTGATAGAGACCAATGATAGGCTTGGCGCCATCAGCTGTGTTGGTGGGCGGCAATACTGTGGCAGGTGAGCATGCAACTCAGTCTTTGCGTGCTCCCGCAGAGTAGTCTGCCGCCTCGCAGCGTTTTATGAGGAACCTGGTTAGTAGAGGGTTCCCTCCCTAATTTGTACGAGGCGGGGAGGTCAGCAAAACCCCCTACACTGTAATCGTCTGTGCGTGTGCTTTTTTAGTTAGACCTGGTCAGTGGAAGGTCTCGTCAGCTTAGCCCGGTTTTACCCTGCTGGTTTGGGTATGGTTTGCACGTCCGGACCGGCGAGACACAAGCAGACCCGCCTGAACATCATACTCGCACGGTAGCTTTTCGCACTGTCCCTGCCTAGTTTGTCTTCTCCCTTCCGCCGCCGTTTTCCCTCGGAGGCGCGGAAGGGTAACCAGCCGTGCCCATGCTATACGCGTGCTCTTTACATATAGTGTTACTTTTCGCAGTGTAGGATATCGCCTTTTCACACCACATCTTCATTTCTAGTCTCATATTCCCCATCCTCCTCTTCCTCCTTCTCTTCATCCTCCTCCTTTTTCTCCTCCTCTTCCTCCTCATCATCATCGTCACCATCATCATCATCATTATCATCATCCCGTTCCCCCTCCCCCTCCCCCTCCTCCTCCTCTTCCTCCTCCTCCTCTTTCGCCTCCTCGTCCTCCTCCTCCTCCTCCTCCTCCTCCTCCTCCTCCTCCTCCTCCTCTTCCTCCGCATCATCATCGTCACCATCATCATCATCATCATCATCATCATCATCATCATCATCATTATCATCATCCCCTTCCCCCTCCCCCTCCCTTCCTCCTCCTCCGCCCTCCCCCCCGCCTCCTCCTCCTCGTCTTCCTCTTCCTCCTCCTCCTCCTCCTCCTCCTCCTGGTGCGACGGCGACCTCCTTAGAGGGGCCCCTTGACGCCCTGGTGGCCGAGCCGGCGCCCGCGCCCGCGCCACAGGACGCTCCCGGCCTGTATGGCGCCGGCTTCACGTTCGCGTGCCTGTTGGTGCCCCGCCTGTCGTCGCCGCCGCGCGCCGGGTGTGCCCGCCGCGGGCCGCCTCGCATCGCATCTCGTCGCGTCGCGTCGCATCGCATCGCCTCGCATCGCATCGCATCGCATCGGTCGTCCGTCTTCGTCGTCGTCGTCGTCGTCGGTCGTTGGTCGTGTGTCGTCGGTCGTCAGTCGTCGTCAGTTTTCGTCCGTCGTCCGTCGTCTGTTTTCGTCGTCGTCGCCGTCGTCGACGTCCGTCGTCCGTCGTCTGTAGTCGTTGTCCGTCGTCTGTTTTCTTCGTCGTCGTCGTCGTCGTTGTCGTGGTCGTTCGTCGTCCGTCGTCTGTTTTCGTCGTCGTCGTCGTCGTCGGCGTCGGCGTCGTCGTCGTCGTCGTCGTTCGTCCGTCGTCATCTCCGTCGCCCCCGTTTTCGTCGCTTAATGTCCCTCTTCCAGTCTCGCTCCTCCCTGCTCCTCGCTCTTCGCTACCCTGCCCTGCTCATCCCTGCCTCCTCCCAGCTCTCTCCAGAAAAAAAACGGGGTCGGAAGGTGTAGGGAGCAGGAGGAGGTGGAGGAGGAGGAGGAGGAGGACGAGGACGAGGACGAGGAGGAGAAAGATGAAGAGGAGGGGGAGGAGGAGGAGGAGGAGGAGGAGGAGGAGGAGGAAGAGGCGGAGGCGGAGGGGGGAGGGGGAGGAGGAGGAGGAGGAGGAGGAGGAGAAGGAGGAGGAGGATGATGATGAGGAGGAGTTGGATGATGATGATGATGATGATGATGATGATGATTGATGATGATGATGATGATGATGAGGAGGAGGAGGAGGAGGAGGAGGAGGAGGAGGAGGAGGAGGAGGATGATGCTGCTGATGGTACCAGGCGACCCGCCGCGAGGTGGGGCGACTGAAGGCAGGGGCCCAGGGCTCTGTTCGTTTTTGCTTCCTCCTTCTCCTCCTGCTCCTTTCTTTCTTGCAGCGATGTCTGAGCGCGCATTTTTCCAGCTTCAGTCCGTGCCCCGCATGGCGGCCTAACGCTGTTCGATCGGACCCTAACGTATCGTAACGTAACGCATTAGTTTGCGTTGTGTTGCCTGGCAGAGATTTATATTGCTTTGCGTTGCTTTGCATTACTTTGCATGGCTTGGTGCTGCTTTTCATTGCGTTGCATTGCTTTGTTTTGCTTTGCGTTGCTTTGCGTTGCTTTGCATGGCGGTGCATTTGGTTTGTATTGTTTTCTTATTCCATTGCGTTTCATTGCTTGGCGTTGTTTTGCATTGCGTTGCATTGCTTCGCGTTGCTGTGCGTTGCATTTTTTGCCTTGTTTCACATCGCGGTGCATTGCGTTGCCTTCTTTGTTTTGCTTTGAAATCGCATTGCGTTGCTTTGCATTGCGTTTCTGTGTTGCATTGCTTTGCGTTGCTTGGCATTGCTTTGTATTGCTTTGTATTGTTTTGTATTGCTTTGCTTTGCATTGCTTTGCGTTGCTTTGTTTTGATTTGCGTTGCTTTTCATTCATTTGCAAATTTTTACATTGCCTTGCATTGCCTCGCTGTGTTTTGCAGTGTTTTGCGTTGCTTTGCGTTGCTTCGCATTGCTTTGCGTGGCTTTGTGCCACATGTGTTGCACCACGTGGGCCGTACCATGTAGAATGCGCCTTACTGATGCCACCATTCCATCGCACCGCGTATATGCAATAACTCATTGTTTAGGGTCAACACTGGATGATACGTATTTGCATCCATCTATACATGAATATATATGTATCGGTATGCATATTTTCATACGTACACACATGTATGTATGCATGCATGCATGCATGTATGTATGTATGTATGTATGCATGTATGCATGCATGTATGCATGCATGTATGTATGTATGCATGCATGTATGTTTGTATACATGTATGTATGCATGTATGTATGTATGCATGCATATATCTATGCATGTATGTATGTATGTATGTATGCATGCATGCATGCATGTATGCATGCATGTATGTATGTATGTATGTACGTATGGACGTTATGCATGTGTATGTATGTATATATCCATGTATGTAACGTACTAATGTATGTATGTATGTATGTATGTATGCATGCATGCATGTATGTATGTATGTACGTACGTATACGTATTTATACGTATGTAATGTATGTATGTATGTATGATGTATGTAGTTGTATGTATGATGTATGTATGTATGTATGTATGTATGTATGTATGTATGTATGTATGTATGTATATATATATATATATATAAATGTATGTTTATATTTGTATATTTGTGTATACATATAGATGTAAATGTGTAGACATGCATATCTGTGAAAGAGTGTGTTCTATCGCTGCTGGCGGAAAACCGGGTGGGGGTCACTACCGGTTCGAGCTCCCCCCCTCCCCCCCCCCTCCGGAAAACCAAGGGGGGTCACTACCGGTTCGAGCCCCTCCCCCCTTCCCCCCCCCAGTCCATCATGAAAAGGGGGGGGGGGTCACTACCGGTTCGAAGCCCCCCCTCGAAAACCGGGGGGGTCACTACCGGTTTGACCCCCCCCCCTCCTCGAAAACTGGGGGGGGTGCGGACAGTGGTGGGGACGGTGGTGGTGGGGACAGTGGTGAGGGGACAGCGGGACAGTGGGGACACTGGGACAGTGGTTGGGATGGTAGTGGTGGGGACAGTGATGAGGACAATGGTGGGAACAGTGGGGACAGTGGGACAGTGGTGGGGACGGTTGTGGTGGGGACAGTGGTGTGGGGACAGTGGGAATGTGGTGGAAACAGTTGGACAGTGGAGGGTACAGTGGTGGTGGGGACAGTGGTGAAGGCGGTGGCGAAGACGGCGGTGGGACAATGGGACAGAGGTGCAGCGGGGACAGTGGTGGGGACAGTGGGGACAGTGGTGGGAACAGTGGGACAGCTCAGTGGGACAGCGGAGGAGTCAGTGGGACAGTGTGGACAGTGGAGGTAGTCGGGCAGTGGTTGGGGTCGTGGAGAAAGTGGGAAGAGTGGAACCGTGGTGTGAACAGTGGTGGGGACAGTGGGGACTGTGCGACAGTGGTGGGGGCACTGGTGGGGACAGTAGGGACGGTGGTGGAACCAGTGGGGACAGTGGACCGTGGTGGTGAGGACAGTGGTGCTGGGAACAACAGTGGGGGATGTGGTGCGGACGGTGGTAGGGACCGGGAGTCGTTTGCTGGCGGTGATGGGGGGGGCGGGGAGGGGTTCGAACCGGTAGTGACCCCCCTCTGGTTTGGGAGGGGGGGGGGAGAGGGGGGAGGGGAGTTTGCCGGGGGAGGGGATATATATATATATATATGTATATCTATATGTATATATATATATACAAAGGTGCGCACTTGTCTCCCCATTCCTCTTTCTAGTGTTCCTGCGGCTGCCACTTGCGGGCCAGAGTCGATGCCCTTGAGGTGCAGTAGCCTATACCTGGCATGCCGCATTCCGCCGTTGTCTTCTCGGCCGTCGGCAGTTGTTTGTTGGAAACTTGTATTTCTAGTATTGGCAGAACATTGGAGGTTGCTTCTCGCCGGTGCTCTGTCGTTGAGAGTCTACACATATATGTATATACGAATACGGAATGATCTATGTGTATACATAATGTGCATATTTGTATATCTATATTTGTGTGTATGTACACGTAGCATACAGGCGAATCAGAGTGACGGGGCGGGCGCAGGTGGGTCGCGGGTTGGGTCGCGGGGGTGGGGCGCGGGTGTGTCGAGGGGGGGGGGTCGTGTGGGGACGACGACAACAACAAGCGATAACAGGCAACCATAATCTTGGCCACGGAATCCCGCTTCACCCATGTACCCAGGTATGGTGTTGGAATTCTCGACTGCCTCACTTTGTCTTTCTATGATAGCCAGCGTGCCATCCAAGCAATTTGCTTCTATATCGAGCAATATTCGTGGTGCA
>CAUYUJ010016855.1:94694-152194 GCA_963575745.1 Prorocentrum cordatum | reverse complement strand
AAGCATTTTTTTTCCCCACTTTCCTGCGGCTGTTAGCTGCACCCTGCCAGAGCACCGGGCAGCCTCATACGGTGCCAGCGCGAAGCATGAGGACCTCTTTGTATCAGGCGTCGTCATCACCCACCTAGCTGCACTATAGCTCTTGTTTCCCAAAGCTGGACTTCCCACTTCCCGTGGCTAGCCGCAGAGGATCAGTATGTCTTAGGCGAAGATAACCTATTCCACCTTCCTGCGGCTGTTAGCTGCACCCTACCAGAGGACCAGGACGTCTCAGGCGAAACAATCCCCCACCTCTTTCCGGCTGTCAGCTGCACTCCGTCGTACATCAGGATGCCTCAGGTCTAACTTTTTCCCATCGCTCTGCGGCTGTTAGCTGCAGTTCTGCAGGGCATCGCTGCGTCTCCGGCGGAACCACTACCCAGCATCCTGCAGCTGTTAGCTGCCACTTCACCCCGCTCTTGGCCGTGGGCGGCATTCGGCTACCCCCCCGTTTGCCGCTCCCAGGCCGATCACCAGTATGTCTCAGGCGATAGCATCTTTCCCCACTTTCCTGCGGCTGTTTGCTGCACGCTACAAGTGCACTGGGCAATCTCATGTGGTGCAATCGCGAGCTTCTTCCCACTTCCCGCGGCTGTTAGCTGCACCCCCCCAGCGAGCTGCAGGTCTCAGGCGATGCAATCCCCCATCGCCCTGAGGCTGCTAGCCCGGCGGGCCCGGGCTGGTCACCCCAGCCGTCTCGGCAGGCGCGGCCAGTACCCCCGGGGCCGCGCCAGTTACCCGCTCCCCGCCCGGTTGGCCCAGGCTGATCCTCGTCGGCATTGGCGTCGATCCTCGGTGCTTCCGAGTCTCGACAACTGTTCGCTGCCTCTCTGGCCGGGCTCCTCCCCTCTTGCTTCCCCCGGGGTTCGGGGAATGTGACGTCCTTGCTGTTCGACCGCGCTGGCCCTGGAGATGGCCTGATGGATTGTTGGCTGCAAGTGTCCTACGCTACCGCCCCTCTCGCTGCAGGTGGTCTACTCCGTGGTCTCCTCCCCTCTCGCGACATCTCATCATTGTGCATTGGTTCGGGTACGTTGAGACTTATTACATGTACAGGCAGTTCGGCAAGGAGTGGTCGTCTACTGCTTGGTCTGATTTTGAGCTGCGGCTTGCTTTCGTTCTTTCTGTCTTGTCTTCGTCTCTCTCTGCTCCGCTGCCGCTGCCGCCTCTTCTGTCCTTCGTCCGCTCCTGTCTTCCTCGTCCGCCTTTGTCCCGTCTTCGCTCTTCCGCCTTCGCCTCGCTCTTTTTGTGCGTCTTTTGTTTGTTTATTCCTTCCGTTGCGTTGTTCTCGCCACTTTTGTGGCTCCTTTTCCCGCGTGCCACATGTGGTAGCTCGGCCTGCGTCTTGCTTTCGACCTTCACGACGGTGCGCGGTTTTTTTCTGCGACGCTCGCGATGGAAAAATATCCCCACCAGTTCTGGATGCCGCCCGACTATGCCTCGCCGCGGTCGCGATCAAAAAACACAAAAAAATATTTACGCCAGTCGGACCTCGCCATCAGTCTCTGATGGTGTCTGGCGATCCGGACTCCGATCCGTCGAGCGCCTGCCTGTTAGTTGGTTGACAGCTGGTGGTGCGTGGAGGGCGCCCGCTACCCACGAGACGGTGTGTCCCTTGGTCTATGGCGCCTGCTTTTCGTTGAGCGCCTGCACGACGGGCTGCCCGGTGATGATTCGCAGTTCGAGGAGGCGTCCGGCCTTTCTTGCTGCGGCCAACCGTTATCCACACAGGCTACTGGCATGCTCGCGGAGTCGCTCAGCCTGAATTTCCCCCCCCGCCATTTTGGAGATGCAACCCGTCTGGTGGCCCCCCTTGGACGAATGCGCACTCCTTCTGAGCGGCAGCGAGGCCCGCCTCCTGTTAGTCTCTCCTTCCGCTGTTCTTTCGTTGCCTCTCTTTCTCCCTCCTGTTTGCGCAATTTAGGCCGTAGCTGGTTTGTTACGACTGTCGGACGGCGTTCGGCACGTTCGCTGCGTTCGCGATCAGAAAATATCCCCACCAGCCCATCCACGCACGATCGGTTGCTGTCTAGTGGCCTCTTGGAGGCTATCTTGAGCCATGTTCGGCTAGAGGCTGTCGGAGGCTATCCTGAGCTTAGGGAGCTCTCTGAGGGCCCCCTGGTGGGGCCTCGTGGCCGTCCTGGGGCCCTCTTGGGGTCTTGGAGGGGTCTGGGAGGCCTCTTGGGCCCCAGGGCTCACAAAGGTGGCGGAGGGGGAGAAACTCGCCCCTCCCCCGCCCCCTCTTCACGCCCCCCCCCCTCCCCTCGGAGTCTCCAAAAGGGCGTCTTGAGGCCCTCTTGGGGCGTTCGGACCCTAGGCACCACACCATTTGCAGAACAAGTACGGGCGGGAGCTCGTCAGAGGCTTCACCGACATCATTTTTCCGTCGGCGGCTAGACCGAGTCACTGCGCTGGCGATCGGGCGTTGGTGTGTGCACGAAACGCGAATTAGGCCACCATGCAAGAGGGGAGGGAGGAGGCGCCCGGCGGCGGTGGGAGGGAGAGGGAGACTAGGCCCGCTCAAAGCCCCACCTTACCGACATCACATGTGACAACCGAGTGCCCTTGAAACAGCCAGGGCTTTCCAGGAACCTCCCCCACGTCAACCCCCCCACCCATATCCCTTGTCGGTGGCTCAAGCACGGTGGGGAGGGGAACGCAGGCTGCTTGCTTCCATCCGAGCTGCTCACGGTCTCGGATAGCAACATTCACATCGTGGTCCGATTCAATGTCAGGCCAGGTCGGGGACAACGTCAGCTGTGCCACTGACTCCGTCGGGTCCCAAGCCTCGTTGTCCCCCAGTCCACGAGTAAAGCAGACTACCCCAGTGGACAAGCTGCCGGGCCCCGGTCTCGCATGCTTCCACAAACAAGGTCTTCTCTGGGGGGACGCGCCAGAGCTTCGCACCTTTCTTGGCCCACGAGTCCGCGAGCTCGTTGCCACGGCGACACCGTGCGTTAAAGAAAGTTCACTCACTGAACGCCGCCGCATGTCCGTCGATTTTTTCTGGGAAGCGTGAGACTCGAGAAACTAAGCCGGAACTCGGGTTAGCCGACGGTTTTTTGACGAGCGCGTCCTGGATTTTGACGGTCCGGTTGTCGTGGGATGTTTGCAGCGGGAGTTCGCGTCAAATTCCATATTGGGTTTCGTCATTTTTTTGATGGCCCCGTCAGGCCAGCCCGAGTCCCCCGTACCCGAGTTTTACGTTTACCCGACTTTTCATCACAGCAGTCACAAACGTGGTTCTGCACATGCTCGATGTGGTCAGTGTGAAGGTAACGGTGGAGGTACTGGTTGGCGTTTTGCTGCTACACTTGTCGGAGGTGTCCACGGTGGTGCACCACAACACTGACCAGTACCTCCACCGTTACCTCCACACTGACCACATCGATCATGTGCAGAACACCGTTTGTGACCAGCACCTCCACCGCGTTCACACCCAGCATGTGCAAACTTACAACCATGACCAGCACCACCACGGTGACCACATCCAGCATCTGCAGCACCGCGTTTGTGACCAGCACCTCCACCGTGACCACATCCAGCATATGCAAACCCACAACCACGACCCGCACCACCATGGCGACCACATCCAGCATTGGCTGCACCACGTTTGTGACCAGCACTTCCACCGTGATCACATCCATCATTTGCAAACCCACAACCATGACCAGCGCAACCACAGCGACCACATCCAGCATGTGCAGCACCACGTTTGCGATCAGCACTTCCACCCTGACCACGTCCAGCATGTGCAAACCTATAACCATGAGCAGCACCACCAGGGCGACCACATCACGGAGTTGCAGCATCACTTTTGTGACCACCACCTCCGCCGTAACCACATCCAGCATGTGCAAACCCACAACCATGACCCGCACCACCACGGTGACCACATCCAGCATTTGCAGCACCACGTTTGTGACAAGCACCTCCACCGTAACCACATCCAGCATGTGCAAGCCCACAACCACGACCCGCACCACCATGGCGACCATATCCAGCATTGGCTGCACCACGTTTGTGACCAGCATTTCCTTCGTGAGACACATCCAGCATGTGCAAACTCACAACCATCACCAGCATCACCTGGGCGGCCACAGCCAGCATTTGCCAGCTCCCTCATCGACCAGCTCACTGGCTCCCGCACCGACCAGATCGCGGCCTGCCGCACCGACCAGCTTGCGGCTCCCTCATCGACCAGCGACGCTGGTGCTGACCAGCTCTCCGACTCCCGCGCCGACCAGGGCACCGACTCCCGCTCCGAACAGCTCACCGACTCCCGCGCCGACCAGTTCATCGCCTCCCGCATCGACCAGCTCACCGTCTCACATCGACCTACGGCTGTGAGTGGCAGCTACGGTGGCGAAGGCGCCCTTACGGCCCTCACGCCCGCTGACCTCCACTTGCCCATACCACATTTCCCGAGGCCGACCGAGACTTCGACCACGCTAAGATGCACGAGTGCGGCCTCGAGCACGACCACGAGTACGACCACGGTCGCGACCACGTGCACGATCGCCGTAATGGCCACGATCACGACGGCGAGTACGGCCCAGAAAGGTGTAACGAAGATGTAACGAATTTCGGCCCGTCCAGACCGTTATTCTACAAAGTTGATGCAGCACAGTGGTAGCAAATACAAACACAGAGCGCAGGCGGACTAATCCTCCCCCCCTCACACGATCATCTACATCATCAGCGCCAGCACCGACACCAGCATCGATACCAGCATCTGCATACGCCAGCGCCTGCACAAGCGCCGACGCCAGCACTGGCGCCAGCACGAACGCCGGCGCCTGCGCCAGCACCAGCGCCAGTGCCTACACCAGCACCGACGACAGACCGCGGCGCACCGGTTGGCTGCCCAGCTAACCTGTGCGCACAGGCGCTAGCACCAACGACTGCGCCTACGATGACACCAACGCCAGCGCCCACACCAGCGCCAGTGTCAGCCCCTGCGCCAGCATAAACGCCAGCGCGTACGCCAGCACCAACGCCGACGCCTGCATCAGCACCGCCGCCAGGCTGCAGCACACCGGCTAAATGTCCAGCTAACCATTGCGCAAACTATCTGGCGCGCCCTTGAGTTCTAGTTCGTGGCGCCGTGTTGGGGCTAGATCGCACCGCGCGGGTCGGGCCGACATTGGGGCCGCAGCTAGGTGGCCGGAGCTCGGGGGACAAATCCTGCCCCCCCTCCTAACAAGGCACATCGAAATGTCACTGAGACTGCACGTGTGCGCACCAGCGCTAGCACCAACGCCAGCGCCTTCGCTGGCTTCGACGCCAGCTCCCACAAGCACAATCGCCGGCGCCTGCGCTAGCGCGGACGCCAGCACCGACGCCAGCATGAACGCCTGCGATTGCGCCGGCACCGACGCCAGCGCCTACACCAGCGCCGACGCCATCACTGACACCAGCACGAACGCTGGCGCCTGCGCCGACACCAACGCCAGCACTTTTGAGCCGCCCCACCACCAAACAACGATCAAGATTGATGACGGTGACAAAGAAAGAAAGAGAAAAAAGGGAAGCATCAGCAAGCCGAGGAGGGGGCAGGCAGGCGGGCGGGCCTTGCCTCCGCGTACTTCCACCACTCCGCCGCCCCTGCTTTAAGGGGCCAAGGCTTGCTGATGTGGTGGCCCTTGGGCCACGGCAGCCTCCCCGCCTCCAAGGTCCTCTTTTGGGCTTTGAAGACCTTATCACATGGGGCGAGCAACTTGCGGGGAGCGTCTGAACAGTAGGCCCCGCAATTTTCGCAGAAGACTAATCCTAGCCCCGTCTCAAGGCAGCGTGAGACCCAGAGGCGCTGTGGTTTCCCTGGGCCGACACGCGGGGCCCCGAGCGCAAGCAGGCTCGGAGTTAATTTAGCACAAAGACTGCCACTGCTGGGTGGACGAGCGAAAGAGCGGGCACACGCTATACTCTGCCACCTGGTCCCATTCCAGAGACAATTGTGTGTGGGGCCGACAAGAGGGGGCCTGGGGGTCCGAGCGCGGGTCACACGGGCAAGGTCCCCATACAGCTCCTTGGACCCAGGCCTAAGTTCTAGCATTCTACTCATAGCTTTGGCTACTGAGAGCCACTTATCATACTGCAGAGTGAACTGGACTTCTAGATTCTGGGCATCAGGATGCATCAGGGCTCCTCGTTTAGCATATTCATCTGCTAGTTCATTGCCACGAATATTTAGTGCCGTCCCAGGGTCGGTATTATCAGAGATCTTCGTGTGGGCTTTTACCTTGGTCAGAGTCAGGGCGGGGAAGTTGCCTTCGTCCACTTTTCTCCAGACGTATGCTGAGCTGGTTGATCCGTCGATGCTCTTGAACGGCAGGCCAACTTCTTTAAACAAGGCCGCACAATCCAGACGGGCTCCGAATACAGACATGGTCGGGTTGGCCTGCATGAGGCCTCGAAGCGCTGCAAGATGCTCTGCAAACCCAGGCGTCTGGTTGAGGAAGGCTGGCACGGGCCCGAACATCGCCTTCCTGAAGGCCCCGACCTCGTCGGTGGCCACAACCGCCCAGCCTGCACGGGAGCCTCCTGAGCCTGAAAACTTAGGACCGAAACAACTTCCATTCGAGAAAATGTCGTCGTCTTCTTCGAACTGAATAGGTTTCGTGGAACCTGAGGAGTCCAGGGATTCAACAACTTCGTGCGAAATCGGTTGGGCATTGATCTCAGGAATAGGCATCCAGAGTTTCCCAAAAGAGGTTATCTTCTGGTCCTGCGGCAAGGGCCTCGTGCAGCAAGGTCTCGTCTACAATTTCTGCCCTCTCCTCCGCCTTCGCGTCGCACTCGAATGCGCGGTGCCGCGCCGAGTCGGGGCGGGTCTTGCGCAGGCTGCACAACGGTGAGACCTGGTGGCCCCAGCTGTGGAGCTTCGCCGCCGTGATATAGCTGTCGCAGAATATTTGCCTAACAATATGTCGCTGTCTGGGTGGCCTCCTGGCGCTCTTCCAAAATGTTTTGGGCGGCAGCGTCCAGAGACCCCTGTCTCTGATGCCCTCGGAGCTCTGATCCGTCGCATTGGCCGCCTCCAAGCCAGGGGGCCTCTTGAGGACCTCGGGGGCCAGTGGGGCCAGTCTGAGATCTTCCGTGAGGTGCGCTTTGACCGTGGTGGGCGGGGTCTCGGCGGGGAGGAACTCGAACCCGCTGGGGCGTCTGATCCTTGCCGCATGAATAAATATCCAAGAGGCCTTCTGGACCCAGCAGAACATGCCACCTAAGACCCCGAAGCTCTTCTTGGCCCAGCTGGAGTTCTTGGGGAGGTCCTCGAAGTGTTGCTTGGCCTTTTCGAAGGCCTGGTTGAGCTCCAGCGGGGAGGGGCCGTCGTGGGCCCTCAGCTTGATGTTGGTGGCCGCCCGCCACTCTCTGGAATATATGTAAAGGCTTGCCGCTGCGTGAGACAGGGGGTCCTTGTCTGGGTCCAAGGACGAGGCCAGCTGGAGGTTGGTTCCTGCAGACGTGAGACCTAGCGCAGCAGCTCCGTGTCTTCTCATGCTTTCAATCTTTCCAGGAAGCCGACCCGCGATTTCTTCACCATAAGTCGGCCCAGGTTTGGTGCCACAAAAGTAGAGCTTGGCTGTCCTGGCTGTGGCCCCCCCCCCCCCCGAGAGCACCCATCTTGCGGATCCTGGCTTTTGCCGTCTTCCATCTGGTCTGGCGTTTCTTCTTGACTCGGGGCTGCGCGCGATTCTTGCCAGGTGCGAAGTCGCATCCGAGGTTGGCGATGGATGGCTCTCCTCCCTCTGGCCCAGCGTAGATGCCAAGCATGGTGACTGCTCGTCGGAGGAGTAGCTCGGAGTTGCCTGTCATATTACACTTGTCCATGGCAAAAGGTAGGCCTAGGTCGTTCGCAAATCTATCAATCAGGTAAGCCATAGCTGCCTGCATCTGGCCAATGAGGTGGGGCATGGAATAGTTACTGTGGTTGAGGCCTATGTCGTCAATATGAATCGTTCGACTAGGCCCCAACTCTTGGCCTGGGTAGTTCGACACCACTGGAAGCATGCGGCACTTGATCTCGAAAGTGGCTGTGCTGGATCCTGCCGCGATCCCTTGCCGCGGGTAAATCTTCGGAGAGGCCTGGCCAGTCAAGACTAAAACACGTGGCCATGTATATGTCGCAATAATCGCATATTGTAAAGCATGAAGAGGATAACCGAAGCTTATGGCTGCGTCCTCAAGGCCTTCGTGTCTGACGTTTTCATAACATTGCCTAAGATCTCCTATGACGCTAAGTATGTGTTCATGATCAAGATGTGCTGTATCCCCTCAAATCGCCTGTCTCCAAACCCCGCCCGCTGTGTGTCTGTGTGGTGCCATGTTGAATGTGCCGTACTTATGTAAGGTATCCTCCCATAACTGCAGTTCTTGGGCATTCCACTTAGAAACAAGCCGACCTAGACTCTGGTAGAAGCCGATGGGACGGAAGCGCTTCTTCGGCTTGGCGAACAGCGAAACAGAAAGGATTTGCATCCGCGTGGGCAGATTCCCGCGCAATCTGATGAGCACAAAAATCTTACTGAGGATGTCCAGGGCCCCGTCCGATAAGGCAGCAAAATGGCGGGGATGGTATCCCCCAATGTCGATGGTGTGGGTCTTGAAGGAGAGGGCGAGACGGCGAATTTCGTCAACTGACGGGGCCCTGGGGATGCGAAGACCTGGCCACTTGAGCGGGGCCTCCTTTCTCGTCGGTTGCGCATCCCATGCCGCCGACCAGAGATCGACCTGGGAGGTTAAAGCTGCTGTCGGGCACGCCGTCGGGTGCTCGTCTTCGCAAACGTGGAAAACCTGCTCCTTCCTGTCCTCCGCGATCGTAGTGTACGCTTGTCCCCATTTAGCTCCTCCTTCCAAAGCTTGATTACGCCATTTGTTCCAGCTCTCGCGAGCCTCGCGTTTTTTTTTTTTTTTCCCGAGGGGGATGTTGGTGGGCCACCTCCCCCGCCTCCGACCCCGAAGACTCGAGCCCCTGGATGAGTCCGCCGTCGCTGAGTGAGATGTCCGAAACTAAAGCGTCCAGCTTGCGACCCCAATAGGGGCCGCCCGCCTCCCCTAGGTGAACGTGGAGAGGGCCCTGTGGACCTTTGGCTGCCCGCTGCAAAGGCCCGAAGAGCTGGTTAAAATATTGATCCTCCATGTCCTGCCAGCGCGGAGGAGTGGAACTGCTTCGCGGCAACGATGGTGAAGCCATTCTAGTGCTCGGTGTCCCGAGCGGCAGAGATGTTGCTTGGCGGCCAAACGACGCGAAAGCGGGACCGATTCAAATTCGTACTCGGTGCCTCCAGGTGCCCCTCTTTCAGGATAGCTCTGACATATGTCCTGAAGCTCGCCCCGAGATGTTTGATGCCAACCCTGCGCAGCCCCGTCCAAGGCCTCCTGAACCTTTGGGTGCTCCGCATCAGTTTTCGGCGATATGTACCCCTTCCCGTTGGGCTCTTTGAAATCATTGAGGGTCGCATCTATGGAGTCCTGGAGGTACCCATAATCAGGTGCTCTGGGTCGGGGGCCCACAGGAACCACTGCAGGGGGCCTTCGCCTATGAGCGAGACGAAGAACATATAGGGCCCCTGGGTTCTCCTTGAGCCTGAGGAGTGCTGGTCGATGAGGGGCCAGCTGGGCCTCCATGTCCGTGACGGAGTCCCTGATGGCATGCTGGAGTGCGAAGGAGACCGTAAAATAGTCGTAGCACTTGAGCGCGCTGCCTGAAAAGCAAGTTACCTCAGGTACTGGGATGATCACTCGACCTTTGTATTTTCGGGGGGGGGGGGGGGGGGGGGGGGGGGGGGGGAGGGCCGTCTCGACTATGTGAGGTTCGAGGTTGTGGTCCCCCCCCCCCCCCCCCCGAGATGAATGGGGGGCCCTTGGATAGGATATGGTCACCCAGGGCCTGAGCAATAGCGGTGTTCTCGCCGTTCAGCCCAACACTGTCCCTCCAGTAGTTGGAGTATATGCTGATGACGCAAATATGCTTGAAACGAACATGTATATTAATCACTCTGTGTGGCCACACACTGGAATCACTAGGCTGCCATGCATCAAGGTAGCCCCTGACCAAAATCGCAACGCCAGCGGACATTCCAACCCCCGTGTTGTGGCCCTCCTCCCAGAAGGATCTCCATCCTGCTTTCCTCATCGAAGCCTGGACCTCGAGGAGCGCCTGCCCCTGGGGCTTGTGCTCCTGCACCTGCGCGTTGGTGCTCTTGATGATACGCTTGGCTGAGCCCCAGCCCGAGCCGTTCACGGTGAGAATGCTAAGACCTTCACTCATCTTGGATCCTTTGACTTGTACTGGTACCTCGGCCTCGGGGCCGACTTGGGCTAGTCTATGGTCGTCGCCCTCCCCGTCTCTGGCCTGCTCGCGGCTGCGGCTCCTGCCTCTGTCGGCGGGGGCACCCTTACCTTCGCCGATGTGCGTGCCCTTGGCCCCTTTGCCCTGGACGCCCCCTGCGGTGCTCACTGGCTGCTGGGGCATCGCCTGCTGCGGCCGCGAAGCCATGGCCGCCTTTGCTGGCGGGGCGCTGGCGGGGCCGTCCGCCCCTGCAGGCACTGGGGCAGCGGGGGCGGCCGTTGCTGCCTCCTGCGCCATCCTCTGCGCCTCTGCCGCCACTGCGTCAGCCCGCGCCTGCTGCTGGACCTGCTGGATGGTCGCGACGAGCGTCTGCATGGGGCCGATGAGGGCCTGGTTCTCGTTGCCCGAGAGTCGGCTCTGGAACGCATTCAGCTCGCCCAGGAGGGAGTCGATCGATCCGTCACTCCTTGATCTGTCGGTTGAGCCGCCTCTGGTGTCGAATGTGATGACGCCAGCTTCTGGACCACGGCCACCTGTTCCGCGATCTTCTGCTGGCGCATCGCGTAATCTGCTGGCCGTGGTTAACCCATGGCGGCGCGGGCGTGTCGCCAGCCCCCTGTCATTGGGTCGTCCGTGCCACCCGTCTTGGGCGGTGGCGGGATCTTCGGCGCCGCCGTCTGCCAATGCACTCCACACATCCTGCAGTACGCCAGGCGCAGGTGGTTGCTGGCCGTGCACTGCAAACATGTCCAGCTCTGGGTTGGGGACGTTGGCGGCTGCGTCCCTTGCTCAGCTGGAGATTTGGACTTCGGGCTGCCCTTGGCGCTCTTGTCCTTGCCCTTGCCCTTCTTCCTCGGAGTTGCCAGAGTCCATGACATCTGGGCGTGTGGACTGTGAAAGAAGCCAGAAACAAAAAGGCGCCTGCAGCAAAACTGGGCTGCAGGGATCGTGCGGGAAAGCCGCCTGTCGGCAAAAGGAGACCCCGAACCCAGGCTGCGGGGCTCTCACCCCCCTTAGAGCCCGAACGGGTTCTAAAAGAGGCCTGAGCCAAAATGGCTACGGACCAACGCCAGCACTTACACCAGCACCGATGTCATCACCGACGCCAGCACCAACGCCGATGCCTACACCAGCATCGACGCCAGCACCGACGCCAGCATGAACGCCTGCGATGGCGCCAGCACCAGGTCCAGCGACTATACCATCGCCGACGCCAGCACTGACATCAGCTCGAACG
This sequence comes from Prorocentrum cordatum, assembly GCA_963575745.1. Classification (NCBI taxonomy): domain Eukaryota; class Dinophyceae; order Prorocentrales; family Prorocentraceae; genus Prorocentrum; species Prorocentrum cordatum. Next base: position 140,624 of record CAUYUJ010016855.1, on the reverse strand, counting down.
CCGGCGCCTGCGACGGCACCGACGCCAGCGCCTACACCAGCGCCGACGCCATCACTGACGCCAGCACGAACGCCGGCGCCTGCGCCGACACCAACGCTCTCCAGCACTGACGTCAGCTCGAACGCTGGCGGGTGTGCCGGCACCGACGCCAGCGCCTATGCAGCGCCGACGTCATCACCGACGCCAGCACCAACGCCGGCGCCTCCAGCAGCACCAACGCCAGCACCGACGCCAGCATGAACGCCTGTGATAGCGCCGGCACCAATGCCAGCGCCGACGCCAGCACCGACGCCAGCACGTACGCCGGCGCCTGTGCCAGCACCTACGCCAGCGCCTACACCAGCACCGATGCACTACGGGCTACTCCTACTTGCCGAACGACTTTGGGCGGCTCGACGGGTGCCAGCTGCACGACGTGGAGCAGTACGGGTTCGGGCTGTAGTTTTATGGGGGACCTCACAACGTTGGTCCAGGCAGGCAGGGACGAAGGGTTCCAGGCTACCTGGCGGCTGGAGGCTGGAACGCTCGGCGCGAGCATTCTTCTTTCTTCTTTTCTTCTTTCGTTCTCCTCCCCTGCTCTCTTCTTCCAATTGGTGCTGTGGCACTGCTTGCACGTTGGCCGAGGCCGCTTCCTCGCCCGGCACTGCCCGACCCTGGCGGCCGCCCTGATTCTTGGGCCCGCCTCAGGCTTGCACAGTGTTTTCGGCGGGGCTTGGCCTCTCCATGGCCGCCCTAGAACGTCTTCCGTGTGCTTCGCACCCAGATTTCTAGCATTGCTATATGCCATCCGTGCTCGCGGGCCTGCTGGGCGCATCATTCTAGTTTTGTGGGTGTTTGCTTTTGCGCTTCTCTCTGTAGTTCTCTTTAGTTCTGGCTCCTCCCTTCTTGTTTCTCCGCTCTTCCCTTCTTCCTTCTTCCTCCCGTGCGATAGTAATCGGGGCATATTTGCTATCAGCCGCGTGGCCGCTTAGGCTGCAACTTGCGCTTTTAGTGCGGTGCATTGCCCTTACGCTAGTCCGTACGCGTGTCGTTCTGTGATGCCTTATAGTATTGATGGTCGGTTGGGCCATGTGGGGACGGACATACACCGCCTGTATCCGTTTCCCTCGCCTCGCTTCTGTCCTCGCCCCCCTCTCCTTTTCCTCCTCGTCCTCTCTTTCTCCTCCTCCTTGTGACGTTTTTGTAGCTGGCAAGGTGCTCCTCCGATGCGTGCTACGGAGCAGCACTGCTGTGGCAGTCTGCAGTCCGAGAGACCGTTGAGTCCTCGTCGATTGGAGGGGGAAAACAATTCACCACAGCAGTCTTTCCGTGCTCAGTCCACCATTCCATCCAGACGTGGCGGCGACGATGATGATGGTGATGATGATTAGGATGATGAGGATGAGGATGAGGATGAAGATGATGATGGTGGGTGTGGTGATGATGATGGTGATGATGATGGTGATGATGATGATGCTGCCGATGATGATGATGATGATGATGATGATGATGATGATGATGATGATGATGATGATAATGATGATGCTGATCATGATGCTGATGCTGTTGATCATGGTGGTGATGGTGATGGTGATGGTGATGAGGATAGTGTTGGTGATGGTGATGGTGATGGTGATGTTGATGGTGATGGTGGTGGTGGTGATGATGAAGATGTTGATGATGATGATGATGATGATGATGATGATGATGATGATGATGATGATGATGATGATGATGATGATGATGATGATGATGATGATGGTACTGCTGCTGCTGCTGCTGATGATGATGATGATGATGATGATGATGATGATGATGATGATGATGATGATGGTGGTGGTGGTGGTGGTGGTGGTGGTGATGCATTCTGTGGGCTGTAAGGGGCCTTGGCAGCGCTCTTCGCGCACCCAGAAGGGCCCGGCACGGCCCGATCAGGCAGCGAGGGGGCAGGGGGCCGTTCTTACGCTGGGGATTGGCCGAGCGGCTGCAGATCCTATGGAACGCATTGTCCTCGGCATCCCTCCTCCTCCTCCTCCTCCTTCTCCTCCGCCTCCTTTTCTCCTCCTTCTCCTCCTCCTCCTCGCTCTTCCTCCTCTTCCTCCTGCCTCTTCCTCCTCCTCCTCCTCCTCCTTCTCCTCCGCCTCCATTCCTCCTCCTTCGGGCCTGGAGATCCGGGGTCCAGGCCAGGGGCCAAGGAAGGAAAACTCCATGAACATAAACTTTCGACGCTCCGCACGAATTTCTTGGATCCGCGCTGGGCACCCCCGGCGGCACCTCTGGCGCCACTCCTGTCGCGCTCCGCGCGCCAGCGATTTCCAGCGCAGTTTCCAAGAAATCCGCGCGGAGCGCCAACAGTTTTTGTGTTTATGCCATTTTTTCTTCTTCTAGTGTAACGCATGGTCCTCGGCATCTCTGGAGGTCCGGGCCAGGGGCCGGGAAAGGAGGCACTGCGCCGTGCGTTGCGTAGCGGGACGACCCGCCATCGCTGGTGCAGACCGCCGCAGAGGCCCGCTCCTCCCAGGCCTCCATGCAGGGTGGGGCAGGGCGATCCATCCACAAACATCGGGGGCGGAAAAGAGGGGGGTGGTGATTAGGGGGGGTGGATATCATGGCGGGGGCCATGATATTTCCCCAGATTACATGGCGCCGCTTGTTATTTCAATACGTCCCCAGCCCCCCCCGCTGGGCCGCGCACGTGCCGCCGGTCATGATTTGCACCCCCCCCTCTTGGACACCCCCCTCCTGGCCGCTCCGGAAAACACCCGAGCGACGAACAATGATCAGGAGGGAAAGAAACACACAGACACAATTAATCGTCGACTCCCAGGAAAATATGCCAAAATATGGGAAGTGGGGGGGAAGACAACAACCCAAACAAATATGGGGAAATATGGGGAATCTTTTTATTTCTGTGGGCATTTATTTGTGTGTCCTGGGGCCCCTTCAAAAGAACGGGGTGGCCTCTTCACCGACATCGGCGCGCAGACTGCCCTCGTGAGGTCGTGCGTGCGCGCCCTCGTTGCCGATGTAGCGCGCCGCGCGGGCGACTCGTGTGGGCCACCGCGTGAGGCTTGGCATCGCTTGGACGTGTGCATTTTTCCTTCGGCGAGGGCCATCGAGGAGCATCCCTGATCATTTGGCGAAGAAGGCACGCACGAATCCGAAACAAAACACAGGGAATGGAAGTCCGAGCGATGGCGAGGAGGTCGCTGCGTCATCTCGCGCAAGGCCCGCTTCGTTTCGTCGCACGCCTCTCCCTCGAGGAGCCAGGCAGGCAGGCGGCCAACGAACCAGTGCTGATCCCACTGGGACTTCTTGGTTGCCAAAAGCGTGCTCCTGGTGAGGGCGGCATCTAGGTCTCCTCGATGGGGTCGGATCAGATGGGGTCGGACGGATCGCGCCGCATCGCCGATGCATCGCCGATGCGGCTCGATGCGGAGCCCGATTTTCTTCACGCGGACGTCGCCGATGCATTGCCGACGTCGCCGGTGTATCGCCGATGCATCGCCGGCGCATCGCCGACGTATCGCCGATGCGGCGCGATCTTCCGACCCCATGTGCTCCGGCCCCATCCAGGAGGCCTCTGCGGCAACCCTCGGGCGTCACGTTGGCAGAACGGTCCGCCCTCTCGCGCTGGAGCTCTTGCAGCCCCGAGAGGCGCAGGAGGACAGTCCTCGCGGCGAAGGGGCTCAGTGGCTGGACAGTGAACAGCCCGATGCCAGAGGGAGCCGGCCGCCCCGCATCTGGTGCATTTCTCGTGGGCAGCTTTGCCAGCAGGAGGAGGAGAACGAGGAGGAGGAAGGAGGAGGAGGAGGAGGAGGAGGAGGAGGAGAGAGGAGGAGGAGGAGGAGGAGGAGGAGAGGAGGAGGAGGAGGAGGAGGAGGATAATGATGGAGGAGGAGGAGGAGGAACCGGCGGAGGAGGAGGAGAATGATGGAGGAGGAGGAGGAGGAGGAGGAGGAGGAGGAGGAGGAGGAGGAGGAGGAGGAGGAGGAGGAGGAGGAGGAGGAGGAGGAGGAGGAGGAGGAGGAGGAGGAGGAGGAGGAGGAGAGGAGGAGGAGGAGGAGGAGGAGGAGGAGGAGGAGGAGGAGGAGGAGGAGGAGGAGGAGGAGGGAGGAGGAGGAGGAGGAGGAGGAGGAGGAGGAGGAGGAGGAGGAGGAGGAGAGGGAGGAGGAGGCGGAGGAGGAGGAGGAGGAGGAGGAGGAGGGAGGAGGAGGAGGAGGAGGAGGAGGAGGTGGAGGAGGAGGAGGAGGTGGAGGAGGAGGAGGAGGAGGAGGAAGAGGAGGGGCAGGAAATGTGAATAGAACCCGTATAATACCCTCATATATACTCCTTATCCTCATCTCTCCTGCGCCTGGCCGTTTGGGCTCAGGTATTGGACTTGATCGATCAGACCTTTGATCGTGCAGGAGGAGAAGATATCCATCTTTCCCTCCTTTCCTTTACCAGCGGATCAGGGGTTCTGTACCTTTGCACTCTAACCCCATACACAGGTTATCAGCCCTTTAAAGCTCACAGTTCATCGAACCACGCGTCGCGATCTTGCACGCGGCCTCGATGGAACCCAAGCGGCGCATGCGCCGTAAAGGGGTCCATCGGGGCCTCGCGTCCGAGTTCTCCGACGGCGCGACGGCTCGGTGATGAGTTGGAGAGCCTTAGTGTGGACCGTGTAGGTGTCCTAGGTACCCCCCCCGGCTCCGACGGACCCGAGGCGCGGTTAGCTGATGAACTTCACCGCCGCGCCGCCCGCGGGGGGACAGGAGAAGGAGTAGGAGCCGACAGTAGAGAATTTCACACGCCTACCTTCGATCCTCCATCTCCTCCTCCGTCGGGAGCAATCCCAACTGCGTCGGGCGCAAGCCCCACTGGTCCTGATACTCCAGGGCGCTTTCGCGCTAACCGCCGATGGACCACAGGTGCTGGCGCGACTAGCCCTGCGACCGTTCCTGTAGCGGGGCACGTAGCCACCTTCGAGGAACACACTAGACCAGTGGCGGCACAGCCGCAGACGCAGTGCCCCCAGGTATCATCTCATCATACACCACGCACGCACGGCCCTAGCCGCAGCTCGTCCTTGCGCAACCGTCGTGGGTCCACAGGCCCATGCGACGAGAGGAGGTCGAGCCCGCGTGCTGCCTCGCAGAGGCCATGCGCTCCTCGCGAGAGGGTGCAGAGGGAAGCTGACGCTCCCCACCTTTCCATATCAGATGACCTGCTGACGGCAACGTCCGCTGCAGGTGAAATAGCTGAGCTCAGAGACCAGGTTGAAACCTTTGTGTCCAGACAGTACTCTGGACTGATGCAGAGCGTTCAGACGAACGCTGCCAACGCTGCTGCTCTACGCCAAGATCTGGGCGGCGCCTGAGGGATCATCGATTCCAGGATCGCCGAAGATCGCCGCATCTTAGGTGAGCTGCAGTGCCAGGTTGACCGTGAGATGTCACACTCAGGCGAACGATCGGCGACGGTCGAGAACCTGCGCAACTACCTCGCGCAGATGGAGCAACAGCTTGTGATCGTACGCGACACAGGCGTTTCAGCAGTCAGGATTCTCCACGACGAGATCCATGACCAGCTCCGCAACCGACCACCACCAGCCGAGGCCACCGACCTTGGCGACGTTCAGTCTCAGATCACCGATCTTCGATCCCACATGGACCACACTACGGCGACGCTTCGCACCGAAGCACGCACCAACTCGTCGAACCTGATCGGCAAGTTGCAAAATACTGAGAGAGTCAACGCTGTCGTGCAGCCACTCGCTAACCGGATCTTTGAAATCGAGCAGCGTTTTCCTGGTGTGCAGGACGCCCTGGCAGAGTTGCGTGTCGGGCGAGCCCAGACTGCGCAGCTGGATTCTCCTCCCACGGTTTACGATTTCGCCCGCCTCACTGACAGTTTGCAGGAGGTTGAGAGGGCGGCGGACCACGCGCAGTCCGAGCTCTCCCAGGTTATTCGTGAGAGAGATACTGAGAAGGTACGTGTTGAGGGGCGCCTCGCACGTCTGGGCAGCGAGTTGGAGGCGCGCGGCGCCCGTCTCCGAGCCTACGAGCAACGACTTGACCAGTATTCACAACGCTCTTGGGATACTGATGAGTACACACGTCAAAAAGTGGACCAGATACACGAGGATATGACGAGCTGGACAAATCAGCTGATTGACCACACCAACGACACCACACCAACGACACCGACGGCAGCGCCCGCCGAAGCACCACACGCTTCTGCAGGACAACAACGACGTACGTCACCAGGAGCAGCCTCCGCGGCAGCTTCAGCACAGACACGCCGCGTGTCTCCCGTGCGCACAGACACAACTACTGACGGTGCACCGATACCCTCACAACCATTGTCCGCGGTCTCGGTCAACACTACTACTCCGATCAAGGAGTCAGACACCGTCCGAGTCCCTGTCTTGCCGAAGATCACGCAGTTGCTTGAGTGGCAGCAAAAGGTACGGAAGAATCTTGGAGCCGCCTCAGGGCGACCGTCCAAAGCATATGCCTTCCTATGCGTGGCTGAACAGCCCGAATGTACCTTCGAGGACTTACAAGACAGTGGAGACTTTGAGCGCATCGATTGCAAACTCGCCACTGCTCTCAGCGACATCATATCTTCAGACTTTGCGTTGCCAGATCAGGCTCATCGAAGCCAGAGAGCACAAAGCCGGACGCATGCCCAAAGGACGCCAGATCTACTGGCACATCCTACAGTCCTACAAAGTGACAGAGGTTGATGACGACCTGCGCGATTTCGAGCGCCTCAAAAAACTGAGGATGAGAGGTGAAGATTTGCAATGTTTCATTACTGATCGGGACGCTTTACTGTTGGAGTGCCGCGAGGCACCCGACCCAACGATCTTGGAACCTCTGTTTCGCACGCAGATTCGCCGACATGCCTGGATGAAACAGGATATGTACGAATGCCAGCGCGTGAAGATCAGCGGCCCGAATCGTACCTATGATTGGCTCCGACAGCGCGTCTTGGACGTGCTGGAGCTCAAACAACTGGAGAAGCATCCAAATAAGTTACGGCGCGAACACGAGACGCGTTCTCAAGTGCATGTGTGCGCCGCCTGGAAGAAAGGCAACTGTCGCAATGGTGAGAGACGCAAGGCTTTACATGCCTTTTTCCAGGGATTGGGAGAGCAGCAGATCTTCCAGAGCATCGGCTGCTGGTGGCAACTCTCGCCGCAGCGTTTCAGCCCCTGCGAACCCCAAGAAGCCAGCATCGAAGCCGTTTTGCTTCGAGTTCGCCAGGCGCAGCACCTGCGCCAGAGGCGACAAGTGCAACTTCCCACACGTGGCGCAATGTAGAGACTTCGCGCATGACAAGTGCCCCAAGGGCGACAAATGCAAATACGCTCACCTGGCACCTGGTGCGAAGACGCCCGAGCGAAGCCCAAGTCGCCCACGGGCCTCCAGTCAGGACAGTCGTGGCCGACCGCCGCCCCGCGGATCGGGGGGCCAACGCTCTCCACAACGCGGGGGGTTCCGCTGCGCAAGAGACTCGCGCCAAAGACGTGACAACCGACGCCAATGCGACCGCTCTCGGCTCTCGATCATCCTCCAGGAGGTCTCCAGACTCTCGCAGCCAGTCGAGAAGTCGTTACGGCAGATCTTCGCGATCTTCCTCTCGAGGACGAGACGGCCGTGGCGGAGGGCGTGGCAGCCCACGTGGCCGCGATAGATCATGCGGCAGCGACAGAGGACGTGACCGACGTTCCACGAGCCGCGGCTCGTCCCGTGGCTCTCCCAGGTTCAGGGCGCGTTCTCCTGCCAACTATCGCCGCCCTCACCGCTCCGACCGTAGTTGCGTCATGCGTGACAAGACTCTCATGGCCGCCAACAAGGCCAAGACAACATCTACCAAACCACGGCGTCGGAGACGCTTCGACACACATACCGTGGAATACTGCCCGTGCATCGTTCCCGGCAAGTCCACTCTGGACAAGTGGATGGAGAAGCCGAACGAGGGCGACATCATTAAAGTATCAGACCCGCTGCCACAATGGTGGTGGAAACAGAGTGCAGACGCCCTACAACGTTGTCAACGAGAAGCAAAGTTATGGTATAAAGATCTACATGACTACCGACACGACAAAAGGTCGGTGGTCACACCAACTGCGATTCCATATTCCGACGATTCTACTATAGAATCCTCAGAGACACACCACAAGAAGACAATGACTTCGCAAGTCGACCCTCCACGCTCGACCGCTGCTTCTGACACGCTCCTGGGTTCTCGACAGTGGATCTGCGCACCATATTCAGGATCAAAACGAGTTGACGCAGACCGAATAGGGTCGCATATCTATTCGCGAGGAGCATATTCTGGAAACTGCCAATGGTGACCGTACTGTCAACGAGCACTACGACATGCAGCTACCTGAAGTGGGCTTGAGGAGTTCAGCCCTCGCCTTGCCAGATTGCCCATCATTATTATCAGTTGGACAATTGATTGAAGTTGATGGCTTTCGGCAGCTTTGGGGTCCAGAGCTGGGCTACTTACTTCAGGATCCGGTGGGCCAATGGTGTAAGGTTCCCGCCAACAACAGAGTTCCAGAATTACGACTCGACGACTTGGTGATGATACCACCACCACGACTGTGCACTTCGTCTGCACCCAGACGTCGTCAGCGCAAGCGTTCATCCGCCCGCTGCAACGACATGTGCTGGTGTTGCAAAACTCCAGAGCAGTCACCACCTACAGATGAGCTGCGGCCCCACATAGGGACCTGTCCCAAGATATTACATGTCGGCGAGGGAGGAGGAGCACGGACCGCCACGGTCGAAGAACCTCCCGACACAAATAATGCCGAGTCCAACGTGAATGCACACACCGACTTGCTTACGCCTCAGATGCAGAGTTCTCCTCAGGCAGATGCCGACATCACGTCGACCTCCCCCGAGGATCTGCCTATGGAGACGCTCAATACAGTGCGCCACGATGGTGATCGCGTTCTTCCAAACAGACAGAAGACACCGACTGACCCTATGCACTACGTGACCCACAGTCCGAGACATCCAGACTGTGAGATTTGTTCTCGCACGATGGCGCAGAACGCTCCGTGCCGACGACAGCGCAAACCACATCCACCGGCAGACCCCGCCGACGAGGATGCAGCCTACGAGGCTCTCGTCCCGCAGAAGTTCGGGGAGGCTCTAACTGCCGACCATATCGTCTTGGCCAAGGACGATGCCGCTGACATGCACGGTGACAAGTACGCACTTGTCGTATTGGACAGATGCGCCGGCATCTTCATGGCGTACCCAGCATTACATACATACGCAGCTACTACAAAGGCATCCTTCCAGCAGTTCATCGCCGCAAGCGATGAGGTGAAGCACATGTGCGCAGATAATTCTGGAGAGCTTCAGAAGCATGCCGCCAACTGGGATGGAGACATGACACTAGTACTCCTCATCGTCCACAAACAAATGGATTGAGTGAGCGCATTGTCAAGATCGTCATCCTCGGTGCAAGAGCTGTGTTGCACATGTCTGGTCTGGGACACGAATGGTGGAAAGAGGCCATGCAAGCCTTTTGCTGTGGACATAGTTTTGTGCATCTATCCACGGGCGTTGCCGCCCTTAGCGACGGGCGCGCTGAGAAGACAGCTCATGAGATACGTTTCGGCGAGAGTTTTCCCGGGCGCTGCGTTCCATTTGGTTCTTGGATCTTTTGGAAGTGCCTCAATCCCGAGATCAATAATGAAACTGCAAAGTTCAAAGAGAATGCTCGGGAAGGGTTATTCATGGGTTGCCATATACACTCCGGTGGGCGCTGCTCTGGTGATTATCTTGTCTTGGATACGGCTACATACGCCAAGAACCCAGACGGCGACCTGTGTCACGCACGCAGAGTCAAAGATATCATCATCCCCGACGGCAAGTTCACCTACCCTGTGAAAGACGGTACCCTGCGACACCACAACCCCGAGGCACACGACGAGGTCAAGGCATCTACTTCTCGCCCCTTGGGCGACAAACCTATGCCCGACCTTCCACTTGCCTACCCCAAGGAGTGGGATGATCCATCTATGATGACGATGGACGACAACATCGCTGATACTCACCCATCGGCCTCCGAGGTTGCTGCGCCGGCACCGGAGGCCGACTACTGGGAACAGCGTGGATATTGCGTCATCCGACACATCCGTGCCCCGCGCAGAAAAATTGTTCATGCCAACAGACGACGTTATGAACATGCCTGTACCTGTTGATCAGCTCGACGTGACGCGAGACTTTGAGACGGCCTTTACTTTCGACGGAGAAAGTGTCTTTCGCGATGTTTGGGATGGTGTTAGCGCCACAGACCACCGAGAACTGAGCGAGCCTTGGGCCGGCCTGGTTCGATTCTATGAGCTCCCTAAAATGTTGCCAGACGGCAAAATGGTGGTCCGCGGCCGCGAGACACGCGTACAGACTACTACGCGTCCAGACCATTCTTCCCGAGCGTTGGAAGACCTTATCTCGTGGACAGCAAAAGAAAGAAATTGACTACGCCGAAGATATCAAATAAGCTCGCGAGACTCGTGACCGAGCTGCGCTTCGAGTGTGGACCCGACAGGACAAACAAGCCAAACATTTCCGTACTACTACAGCTGGAAGCCCCACATGGAGTACCGTGGAACGACGAATTACTTACGATGCGGACAGCGGTGCTGTCATTCGTGACGAGGACGTCAAGGGCGTGACCAACAAAGATATTCTGTATGCCAAACTACCTAGTGGACCACGTGACATGTCTACAGTATTATACAACCGCCGACCCTCACCACAGCCTGCTGGAGCCGCGCGTGCTCTGGTACTTGTCGACAGTGAGGGGAACGACTTCGGGGCCGTGAACCCGCTAACACGCAAGTTCACCCCGTCGGTAGCAGTGCCCGCTATGCCACGTGGGCCGACATACACACCGGCACGCAGAGATCATATTCCCGACTCACCGTGGGCACGCCCAGCCCTTGTTACCAGAAATTTGAGTAAGAAAGAAGTTGCCGCATAACCGCGCGCACAGGAGGCCCTGCGAAAAGAATACGAGCGCCTCGAAAAGAAGCAAACATGGATGTTGGAGACTGTTGCTGAAAAAGATGATATTGAATCACAGGCGATTCGTACTGGGAAGAAAGTTCACTTCTTCAACATCTTGGAGCTATCTTCAGTCAAACATGAAGAACTTCCTCCTGATCTACGTAAGTTCAAGGGCCGAGTGGTGGTTCAGGGCAATACCGGCCAAGGTGAAACCGGATTGGCCGCCATATTCGCCGACGCCGCATCCAGTGCGTCGCATGTCGAGGCTTCCAAACTTTGTGATGCTACCGCAATATTGCCAAAATATGCGGGCGAGCAGAGCGATGCACCTGGCGCATGCACGCAGGCATTGCTATACGGAGACGGACGAATCGACCCAGTCGATACTTGGATTACCCTACCCAAGTGGCGCCAACCTGCATCCTGGTCTAAATGCAAGAATCCCGTGTGCCGACTACGATTGGCACTATACGGACACCCTCTTGCAGGTGTCTTTTGGAGACGAAAGTGTCGCACATGCTTGGCAAGTGTTGGATTTGAACCTATCCCAGGCTGGGAATGCGTGTGGAGACACAACAAACTGGGATTGATACTTTCAGTATATGTGGATGACTTCAAATTAGCAGGACCAGCCATCAACCTACAAGCCGGCTGGGATCATGTCCGCAAAAGCGGCACTGATTTGGATCCGCCAACTTCATACTCTCAATACCTTGGCTGTGGACAACAGGCATACGACGTACCACAAAACATTTTCGACAAAAGAATGTCTACCATTTGACCTAAGTTGCCTGCACACAGTGATAAAGAATACCATATAGCCAAACAAGTTCGTGGAATACGACATGACATGCTTGGTTTTACTGATCAGTGTATAGAGCGCTACCTGGAGTGCGCTTCCAAGCGTACCCAGGGGGCAGGGTCACGTAAACGGTCCGACTCACCGAGGGCTTCGCGATCCGAATCGCCTAGCTCCTCCGGGTCGGCCGTGAGACCACCAGTGCGCTCAACGCACGGTCCCGATCATCCAGCCCAGCTGGATCGGTCGACAAACCTTCCACTACGACACAATCAACGACACATACGATGACCTACCCGACGCCGAGACTCCTGGCATCGAGGACACCTCCTTTACCGAGTCCGATTACTCCGAAGAGGGTATCCTCGGCCAGGGCGCGGCGAGTGTATTGATGAAGATTCTCTACCTGGCACGCTGTTGTCGTTTCGATCTTATACATCCAGTATGTATGCTAGCCAGAGAGATTATAACATGGAATACCACGTGTGATAAACGCCTCCATCGGCTGATATGATACATCAAAACGACGCGTACTCATTGTTTACATGGATGGATCGGCGATTCTTCAGACAAGCTATCCATCATGCTCTTCACTGACGCCTCGTTCGCCGATTGCATTACCTCCTCCAAGTCCACTACCGGCGTCTTCGCGGCGCTTGTTGGACCCAAGACGTTCTTCCTGGTCAATGCCGTGTGCAAGAAACAAACGGTCGTATCGCACTCATCCACAGAGTCCGAGATCGTTGCTCTTGACTCAGCATTACGACTGGAGGGGCTACCACTACTCTCATTCTGGGAGGCCGTGGTGGAGGTTGCCAACACCTGCAAAGAGAAGAATACTTGCCTGGGCTGCCTGGGACGCGCCGCCACGGCGATATGTCCGACGTTGGCCGCCAAAAAGATGAGGCGTAAGCCATCGCCTCGCAAGGCATCCCCCACGCGGGGATCTTCTCCTCGCCGTAGGCAGCTACCGCTGAAGACGGAGCTACCTATGCCTCCAAAGAGGCGCACGATATCCCATGAGGGTACCGTGTTACACGTGGATCCAGAGCCTGCTCAGGAGAGCAGCTCCCCTAAAGTGCATCTCATCGTCCTCGAGGATAACCAAGCCGTGATCAATATTGTCCAAAAGGGACGTGCACCCGCACTTCGTCATCTTCATCGTACTCATCGTATAAACTTGGATTGGATATGTGAGACATGCCAATTCGAACATATTGAGCTCAAATATGTAGGTACAGAAGAGCAAATCGCAGATATGATGATGAAACATTTTGAGCCAAAGAAAGCAGACCTCTGGAGGGATCTATTGGAACACTCGCTCATCTTTCCTGTTACCCCGTTACAGTGCGCTCCAAGGGACCCAGGGGGACCACTGCGAGGGCCTCAGAGGCCCGATGGTTTACCTCATGTCGCTGAGCCTCCAAAACTGGATGGATGTCCAGAGCTATGTAAAATATTACTCACCAACAAAGAGACATGGGGCGAGGTAGGGTCAGAATGCGGATTCCGGTGTGTTGGACAAGCCAATCACGAGGGCATATGTGCATGCATGTACCATATCGGTGTTCCTGCTGCGGCTACCGATTCGCGCACACCTCGATCGAGGGCGCGTTCACCACACGGTGGACAACCCCGTCATCCTCCCTCACCACCGCATGATACAGAGAGGTCTAGGACACTTATTGTACGTTCGTGCCGCAGCTGTTTCACCACTCGAGCGACGAAGCTTACCAGCATCTTGCTCGCTGTGTGCGAGACGCAATCAAGTGAGATCGGTTCTAACCCCGATCCCCCCATCCTGGAGATGGACCAGGCACGTCCGCTCCACCTCGACGGCTGGGCCATCGCCGACGGCGCCGGCTACGACCCGAACGCCGAGGACGACGACCGCGTGGGCTTCACGTACCGCGCTCAGACTGGTCGTCCTCGTGGTCCCGAGGATGGCTTTGCCTACGTACATCGTCTGCGCTTTGATCGTAGTGCAGAGTATGATCTACGTGTACCCGACGAATCCACCATTGTCGAGTTTACTCGCTCCGCGTCCGCCGACGTGGCGAGTTGGATCGGCAAAATTGATGGAGGAGTCGGCGGCGACGCCAACTACGAGTACAGTGCGACTACGGCCATGCCGTGGATGTCATTTATGCAAGCCATGTGCATGATCTCCAGCCTCTTCACGCGTAATTCTTCTGTACAAGAAAACGTTCGTGGCTTACGTGATCACTCGCATGCTGTGATTCCGAACTGACATCGCAAGTGTCCCCCAATGGAGCTTACGACGGTGGTATTGAAGGCTGAGTGGATGATGATGCACAACGATTGGTCAAAAGTGGGCAGTGCATTTCTTGGGCAATATGCTGAGGACAGCGTTCAGGACACAAACTACTTGTACAAAGATGGGCTTTATGCGCCTCACGATGTGTACAGTAATGGTTTGACGACTCCCAGCTACGCACCAAAACTTGATCGTGCTGCGATCAAACTACCCGTGAGCCCACCTGGTATGGCCAGGACATCAGATACTGCGGGAGACCTCGGCCACGTTGTCGAGGATAACCTCGTCACCGAAGTGAGGGCGTTCTCCGATCTAACCCAGACAGGCAAATTCCGCCGCAAGCTCAGTGCGTGGTGGACTGCACGCGGAGGATTTGGAGGCATCGGATCAGGCCCTAAGACGGTGGCAACACCATCCGATCACCCAGACGGCTGGACAATCCTCCCAGAGTGTGACGACAATCATTGGCAGCCATGCGAGGAGGGCTCTGTGTGCCCGGAGAAACGCCTACCAAGGGGGACCCTGGTCTTACTCCTGGTGCTGCTGTTGATCCACTAGAGCTTGCACAAGCAAAATGCGGCGCGTTTTGTGGTGGTCGATTGGTTTCTACCCTTCTCTCAGACAACGGGTGGCTCGCACTCATACAGGAGGACCTGGGACTTCTCCTTCGCCATGCCTTTGGCCCGTCAGGGCACGCATACACATGGGCAAATCTATACGCGGACTCCACGTGGATCATGCACCCCAGGAAAGGATCCAAGGCCGCCGCGCACAAGACGTACCCCAGTCACGGCATCGACGAGCTCAACAGCTCACAGAAGCGAGATGCTCTTGCTAAGGCATCAAATGTTGGCCTCGTGCCTCTATTTATGCCGTGCCTCAACCGTGCAGAATGCATCGGCGGCGCCACCCTCGAGCGTTTGTCGACCGTCATCCGCGACGACATTCTGATGTGGGCATTTTCTTTTGGCAATTACAAAGAATGGTTCAAATAAAATGACACGGCGATTGGCCGGGACTGCATTCTATTGCCGGAGGCTGGTGGCGACACCCGCTGTGATATGGCACAGCTCCGTGAGCAGCGTACGCAGGCACAGGAGAACCGTATCACAGCTATCCTCGCAAACCAGCTCGAGTCTACACTCGAGCAGCGCAACGTGATTTTCATGATTCGCAAGGCCAGGGGTTTGACGCTGATGAACGACAATGCTTCCATAAAGTATTGGCGAGTATTAAATGAACTTATATGGGATTATTGGGCTAAAGATTTTCCTGCATTTGTGAAACAGAGACACTACTGCAGAGGCCTCAACGCCATGGTGGTCTAGAGTGCAAACGACATTGCGTGTGCCAATCACGGTCAGACCATGTTGGACACACGTCGCCATCAGGATCGCGCTCGTACTTCCGTGCGCGAGCTCATCAAGATGGACTGCGAGGGTGGCGTCCCGACGCTCATGCCAGTACATGTGCAAGTAGAACTATCACGTTTTATTGACGTGATGCAGTACTTTCGTTGCCCCACCGTCATGGGGCCAGGCAAAGCGGCACAATTGGGCGTACATCCAAACTTTGACTGCCACACGGGCGACCTGATCAAGACAATGCAATCACGTGGTGTTACAGTTCTTCCCTCAGACCACTGGATAGATGCGTGCGACAGGGTCGCGCCTCAGGCTTGGCACTCAAAACAGAATAATGACAATCTGGCGATGTTTGCGACTCAGTTTTGTCATGCAGTATGCTACCGCAACTTCTGTGCATTGATCCAGTCATTACCATCGCAGCTTAATCCATTCAGACCTCCTATCCTGACTCCGGTCACGGACACACAGGCCTACACCCAGGCCGAAGAGATTATGGAGGCTCTTCAATTTCGAGAGAAGATGACCAACGAGTGGAAGAGGGATCTCAGCCGCACGACGCTGATGACTCAGACTGCAGGAGAAATGGCTTTGTGCCTGGATGGCATCTTGCGCCAGCGGTACTTTGCCGAAATCAATGCCGTTGGCAACAAGCGATCCATGCATGCCCATCCCCGGACTCGCAAAAGAGCCACCAGCACCAGATCCTAGTGATCCTACAAAGACTATTCCTGATAGCGATCCATTCGGCCATGCGTACGACGAGTTGTTGAACCATCTTCTCCTTCTGATCAACGACTACCCCGGGGCGTGGGCATCTTGGGATAAACGTGAAAGAAATTCAGGATGCACACGCTGTTACCTGGGTCGTGTACGAGCAGTTCCTGCACCAGATTACTGACTTGGACGGCGATGACGATTCGACCAAATCACGCATCATTGCAAAAGGCAGCATATTGAACTTTCATCGTATTGGTCCTCGTATTGACAACCAAGACACTATTATAGCATGCAAAGGTTTCTTTACACAGAACGCCTTGGATCGGCTTGCTTTGGCACTCGAGGCCGACGTTCCAACTACCTTCTGGCGCGCGGCAGCTGGGACAGACCAGCAGACCGAAGACGGGCAGCCACTGCAGCCAGGCCCACTGCCTGATCAATTGCAGCCAGGCCCGCAGCCGATCCCTCTACCAGAGCCATTGCCGCCTGGTCCGCTTCCGATTAGCACGCCAGCTGATCCATCGCCACCAGACCTGCTGCCAACAGCCGCGTCAGTCCCGATCCCTGATGACGATGCTGATGTGGATGCGGCGGAGCTGGAGGCAACTCCTGCCGACGACGGACCTTCTCCCGATCAGCAATCGGATACGGTATACATACTGTCGTGGCAAGACTGTTGCGAGCGTTCCTTACACGAGGACACCAGCCAGATCCCGACATTCGACAATGCGTGCGCCCCTCGTGAGTACAAGCTTCAAGCAGGTCGCGCGGATGATCATCCACACGTTCCTCCACCCTTGCGGGGCACGTCCGCGACCAATGGCATAGTTTGCATGCGGGACGATGCATGGACGAGCCAAGTGTCATACGACGATTGTGTGATCGCCCATGCGCCTGCCATCGTTTAATCTGGTTGCTTCCCAGAGTGGAAATGGATATCGCTCCCGCCATGCGACGAGGTACGCTACGGACCTGAGTTGATCGAGGAGTGGCTTGGCGACCCTGTTTGGATGAGCAAAGACATCACCACGATGCTACGTCATGAGATTCACTACAAAAAGTTCCAGATTAAACAGTTCAATGATCGACGTATCAACGCACGGCCGAACTCAGCACAGCACACTTGGAATCTGCCCAGCAATTGGAAATCATTCCAGGATATGGTTCAGTGGAAATTTCAAGAGCGTGCACTACACAATGGACCATCCACCGAGGCGGCCATGGCACACTTCAAGAAGGACGGTGAGCCATACGGATATATGGACTGGACTGATTACTACCCGATTTTCGTCATTCGTGCGTTCCAGAAGCACATTGACCCGCAGAAGAACCGGATCGCGATATATGCCAAACCAGTCCCCGACGGGGGCGACCCCAGCTGCTTCAATTGGAACAGCGTTATCGCTATCAGATGCGTTGGAGGTCACAGGTCAATCCACTCTCCAAACCGTGGAATATGGGCTGGGAGAGCCTACAATGGACAGACGTGAAGTACCTCCACCACGGCACGACGCTTCGTGCCTGGCGAAGCATCCTCAAGTCAGGGATTATTCCAGGCTGTATTGATCCGTCTTCTCAGAGAGACAAACACTTTCGAGGATCACCACGCACGGAGGCATTCTTCAGTTCCAGCACCTACGTAGACAACGTTCTAAATAATCCTCATACCTCGGTTCAATCGTACAGGGATCCAGGCAGCGTTGCTTCCGCAGCTCCAGACCAAGAAACCATGGTACATATCATAGCCGGTAAAAGGAAGATTGACCGCAAGGTGGGCGACAATGAGGCCATCTTGCAGGCAGAGGCTAACCGCATCCGGACGGACAACATGCACCATGGTGCTACTGCTGCTGCGGACACCGACACCTCTCCGGGTACGCAGGACTACCGGGGGAAAGACTGTCTAGGGTCGAGATCGAGGGGGTCGGCCGATCGATCGCCTCACGCCCGACCGCTGAGATCAATCGTGATGCCATGGACCAGATCGGCCGCGTTCTCGCCAGCGGCCTTGACACCCGCTGGGGATCTCGCGAGCACCTTGCGATCTCTGGGGCCCCTGAAGAGATCCAGCATGATATTGCGCGCTGTCGGAATTGCGATCGTCTTTTATCTCTCGGAATCGTCGCAGGTGACGGTGCAATTTGTGACATCTGCTGGCAGTGCATTGTCGCTGTAGGTGCTGCCGGCAAAGGTGGCGCCGCGGAGAGCGACCTAGCATACCTCCAGAAGTTGACCCACTGGATCAAGACGACCCTCTCCCAGGACGACATCACAAGGTATATGACAGATGGAACGCATGTCCAGATGATGGACAAGCGCGCCATACCTGGTCAGGAAGAGGATACCTTGAGGAGATTCGCGAAGAAAGCTGCGGAGAGGTATCAGAAGTGGGTCGACGCAGGCTCCCCTCCTGCACACATGTGCAGGCTGATGGGCGAGACTGAGGACGACAGACCTCTATGCCACCCTTTCGCCAATCTCGTTCAGCGTTTCCTGCGCGATGTGCGGTTCCACCGCCAAGTGACAGCCGCTCGCGCCAATAAAGGCAAAAAGGCTTTCACTGTCGAAGACGTGCGTGATGCTTGTGATATTCGCGATCACAGCGTCAGGCAGGGCTTCGCCGGTAGACTCGATAGAGGCACTAGGCAAGAGCGTGGACTTATCACAATTGCCCTTCTCCGCGGGGATGGCACTTGCGAGAAAGTCACGCAGCGGGAGCTTGCCGTGCTAGCCTCCATCGAACCCGCCATGGTATCTGCAAATCAAAGAGGGGTGAGTTCAGGGATTAGAACCGATCCGATCGACCCTGATACACACTCTTCACATTCGCATGGCGCCATGGAGCCGCGGCAGCCGCGGCGCCGCGCCCTGCTCCTGGCGACGCTGCTGGATCCGGCGCCTCTGGCGCGCAGGATGACGCGCCCGCTGGGCCGCGCGGCGCCGCCGCGCAGCGGCAGAGCAGCGATGCCAGCCGCAGACCAACGACGCCTCCCCGTGCCAAGAGGGCGCGCAGGACGGAGGACTACGCGATGTGGTGGCGCAAGAACCTAGAGGAGAGCCAGTGGGGCCCCAGATACTGGGGCTACTATGCCAAGGGCTGGATATACATCGCGGACAACAACGATGAGTTTGTGTACGTCCGCGACCTGCAGCACAACGATAGGTTTCGCCACTGGGCCCCGAGGACGCCCTGGGATACTTTCGCGACGAGCTACATCGCGGAGGACGGCCACAGGGTGTGGGACCAGAGGCTCTATGCGAGAGGCAACGCGTAGTGTAGTCGGCCGCGAGGCCCACCGCTCGATTGGCTCGAACTCCATCTTTATACAAGATCGCCTCGAGCGGTGCATTACACTATAATCTTAGGCCACTTCACTATTCAAGAAAAGTGGCCATTCTTACACTTGTGATACCCAAGGCAGCCTCCTAAGGAGCAACGCCGAGGGGAGTAACCAATTGCAGAAGTTGTTTATGCAACTTTTCGTGTTATCAGCGCGACTTTACGCGTGGCCACACACTTGTTGCTTTGAGATGTAGACTTGTTGCTTAACGCGATCGCGTTCATCAGCGCGACTTCATAATACATTTTTTGCTTATTCTTTTACATTACAATTGCATTACGTTGAGAACGATATGCTGCCCAGCTCTCACTTGAGAACTGGTGGCAACACCTGCCGCGCTCAGGCGCGGCAGCTTCTGTAAATCAGTTCCTCTTGCTCCGCCCACCCGTGTCTCATCCTTCTCCGCCCTCGAGTGCCGAAGCGTTTCTTGGGGGCGCACCGAGGGGGCGCCAAAGTGTGCTTGGCGAAGAAACAGGGGCCCTGGGTGTTCCTTCTTACTTTTCTTGCCTAATCGTGACAGCCTTGTGCTACGATTGCTTTTGCACGCCGCTGTCGCGACTGGGGCGCATCTGATGCGATGCAGAAGTCGCGCTCAGCTGCCTTGCAGACCTGAGGATTTGAGGAGTAAAAGGGTGACGGGTTCTTTTTTTCCTGTTCCCGAGTCCTGCCCCCGCGGGCGGGATTCGGGACGGGGTGTGTGTGAATAGCACCCGTATACTACCCTCATATATACTCTTTATCCTCATCTCTCCTGCGCCTGGCCGTTTGGGCTCAGGTATTGGACTTGATCGATCAGACCTTTGATCGTGCAGGAGGAAAAGGTATCCATCTTTCCCTCCTTTCCTCTACCAGCGGATCAGGGGTTCTGTACCTTTGCGCTCTAACCCCATGCGCAGGAAGCGGCGGCGGCGGCGGCGGCGGCGGCGGAGGAGGAGGAGGAGGAGGAGGGGGGGGGGGAGGGGGAGGAGGAGGATGAGGATGAGGAGGAGGAGGAGGAGGAGGAGGAGGAGGGGGGGGAGAGGAGGAGGAGGCGGAGAGGAGGGGGATGGACGGAGGAGGAGGAGGAGGGGGAGGAGGGGGGGGAGGAGAGGAGGAGGAGGAGGAGGAGGAGGTGGAGGAGGAGGATGGGGGAGGAAAGGGGGGGAGGGGGAGGAGGATGGGGGGAGGGAGGGAGAGGAGGAGGAGGCGGAGGAGGAGGAGAAGGAGGGAGGAGGAGGAGAGGAGGGGAGGAGGAGGAGGATGAGGAGGAGGAGGGGGAGGAGGAGGAGGGGGAGGAAGGAGGAGGAGGAGGAAGGAGAGGAGGAGGAGGAGGAGGCGGAGAAGGAAAGAGGAGGAGGAGGAGGAAGCGGCGGAGGAGGAGGAGGATGGGGGGTACTGATGGAACGGAGGAGGAGGAGTTGGAGGGAGGGGTGAGGAGGAGGAGGAGGAAGAGGAGGAGGAAGAAGGAGGATGATGATGAGGAGGATACCAGGATGAGGAGGAGCGGGATGGGGGAGAGGAGGAGGAGGATGAGGAGGGGGGGATGAGGAGGAGGAAGAGGAGGACGATGATGAGCGGAGGAGGCTGGGGGAGAC
This sequence comes from Prorocentrum cordatum, assembly GCA_963575745.1. NCBI lineage: Eukaryota > Dinophyceae > Prorocentrales > Prorocentraceae > Prorocentrum > Prorocentrum cordatum. Next base: position 119,536 of record CAUYUJ010016855.1, on the reverse strand, counting down.
GAGGGAGGATGATGGACGGAGGAGGAGGAGGAGGAGGAGAGGAGGAGGAGGATGAGCAGGAGGAGGAGGAGAGGAGGAGGAAGAGGAGGAGAAGAAGAGGAGGAGGAGGAGGAGGATGACGAGGAGGAGAGGAAGCGGCGGAGGAGGAGGAGGTGGAGGAGAGGAGGAGGCGGAATGAGGGGGGGGAGGGGGATGAGGAGGAGAAGAGGATGATGATGATGTGGTGGTGATGATGATGATGAAGATGATGATGATGATGATGATATGATAGGAGGAGGAGGAGGAGGAGGAGGAGGAGAAGGAGGGGGATACTGATGGACGGAGGAGGAGGACGATGAGGAGGAGGAGGCGGAGGAGGAGGAGGATGATGATGAGGAGGAGGAGGAAGCGGCGGCGGCGGCGGCGGAGGAGGAGGAGGAGGAAGAGGAGGAGGGAGAGGAGGAGGAGGAGGAGGAGGAGGAGGAGGAGGAGGAGGAGGAGGAAGCGGCGGCGGAGGGAGGAGGAGGAGGAGAAGGAGGAGGATAATGATGGACGGAGGAGGGGGAGGGGGAGGAGGAGGAGGAGGAGGAGGAGGAGGAGGAGCCGTAGCCAGTTTGGCTCAAGTCCCACGGAGCTAACCTCCCGTGGGTCCCGACTCCAGAGGCTCGAGGTCGCGGTGGAAGGGCAGCCCCTTCCATTGGCCTGGCTGCCGTGGCCCAGGTACTCAGCGCTCGGGGGAGCGCGCCTCTCGACCCTCTGCAGTCTTTTCTAGTTCAGTTGCCCGCGGCGCATGTCCAATGGGCGCCCTGGCGATCGGTGGAAGTGCAGCCTCTATGGATGCGGGCAGAACCTCGCGCGCTGGACCTGGTGCAAGCACTGCCGCAAAGGACGCGCCCAAGAACCGGCGCCGGCTCCGTTGGCCAGTGGCGCAGGAGCTGGGCGCAGCACCAACAGGTGGACCCGCTCGGCCAGCCGCGGGCGGGGCGCAGCCACCGCAGCGGCGCAGGTCTCGACAGCCGACATTCAGAAGCTGGTGGACGTGGCCACCCAGATGGGCGACGCAGCCACAGCGAACAAGTACGCCGCGGAGCTGGCCAAGGCGAGCGCGGTTCGCCCCGTCCACCAGCGTGCCGCCGCCGCCCAGCGCAAGGCGTCGGCGACGGAGAAGAAGCTCTCGCGCGCCACAGACCTCCTGACCAAGCTGCATCAGCAGACTACTGATCAAGCTGAGCTCGTTCGGAATCTGGTGGGCGACCTCGAGGCCGCGGAGCTTGAGTACAAGGCTGTCTTGGAGGAAGAGTGCCGCACAAAGCTCGGCCCCAAGGAAGCAAATCCCTTCAAGCTCGACTTGCAGTCCCTGCTCGAAGGCAAGCTCAGCGCCGACGACCTCATCGACTGCGGGGGCATGTTCGACCTTGGCGAGGAATGCGAGCTGGGCGCCGAGGATGAGGCTGAGATCGCGAAGCGCAAGGAGGAACTCAAGACCGCCATGCAGGCCGCCGCTGCTGAGCTCTTCAAACCGGCCAAAGAAAAGTGCGACGCCACCCGCAGAGCCCACGAGGAGCAAAAGAGACGCCTCAAGACCAAACGGCCTAGGGCGGAGTCTGCTCCTCCTCTTGGGGACAATGGTGGCGGCGCCACAGCGGAGCCTGCCGCGGCTGGCGCAGCCAGCGCTGGGGGCGCAGCGCCTGGCAGCGCAGCCCCAGGCAGTGAGGTGGGCGCCCCACAGCAGCCCACCCATGCAGCCAAGGAGCGCGCTGCCGCGGTGCTTGCGGGCAAGGGTGCCAGCAAAGGGGGCGCCAGCCAGACGCAGGGGTAGCCCGGGGCCGCAGGGTGCGGCTCGAGTGCGCTTCGCAGAACGCCCTACGTACCACTACTTCCAAGCTGATGCCGATGATGAACAGTGTCCAGGGGATCGACACTACCGACCACATGATCTGGCGCAGCTACCAGTACCTGAAGATCAGCTACATTCAGAGGGGAATGAAGCACCACAACTACGACAACCTACAGCAGCCGAGCGGCGGCGACGATGGGGGGCAGCCACATCTACCTTTCTCCAGATGGCCAGGGATGTGCATTCCCCTGGGCTGGAGACACGAGAGACGCAGATGGCGACAACAGGTGGATTTTCCTTGTCGACTGCCTCCACAGCAGCCCCGTCTACTTTGACAGCCTCGCCGACTGGGTCATCGGCAGAGTCATCGCAGGGGTGGACTTTCTCTCCCTCGGTGGCGCCGTCGTCTACTTCGCCCAGAAGATGCCCCGCGCTAGCGGGGGCCCATGCCGACCTGCCTAAGCCAGCCATGTTCGCCATGACCTCGTCGGCAGGGGACTTTAATGCTCGGGGCTTCGGCCTTGCACCTTCGAGGCTGGCCGAGAGTGATTGCTCGGGCAGGGGCGGCGCATGCGCCCCTTCTTCTACGGCAGCCGATAACACCCAGCGCGGGCGAGTGGACGCGGACAACGAGAAGCAAGAGGGCGCCGAGCCGAACGCGGACAACGGCCACCGAAGGACCAGTATGGACGGGGATTGGGACCCTTTCGATCAGCTGGAGCAGGACGCCGACGCCTTCGCAACAGCTGGCTACGGCGGTGACCCAGAGCCTGACACTCCCCACAACGACACGGACAAGGCAGTGGGTCAAGCAGAGGCCCTGGAGGTGAAACCCTACGCTCAGGCACCCCAGGAGCAAGTGGAAGCCAGTCGGGACATGATGAAGCGGTATCACAAACACGATCTTCAAGCGGTGCGCTTCTATTTCGCCAACTACACCAAGTGGAACCAGGCTGGCCTCGAATATGTGAATAAGATCCGCGATGGCGAAGGGTACCATGTCCAACTGGGCGCAGAGACTCACCTACGAGGGCCACCTCTTCATGCTGCTATCAAGAAGCTCAGCAAGGCGCACTTGAAGGTCGAGGCCAGGCCCGCCAACGATACCCAGGTGCAAGGAGAGCTCGGCCGTGGAGGTACATGGGTTGCTGTCGGCGCGCGCCTGAGCTCCAGGGCCATCCGACTGCGATGAGCGGAGTGGTCTCAGCCAGCCGCTGGGCAAGGCATGCGGGCTGCGCGTGAGGTCCGCCTGCGCGGCCACTCGCTTCTTTTCCTCTCCGCCTACTTCGCTTGCGGGGAGGGCCTCTCGGGGGGTAACATGCAGTTGCTAGAGGAGATGGTTAGCAACATCCAGGCAACTGGGGTTCCTTTCATCCTTCTAGCCGACTGGAATGTGGAAGTATCGGAGATTCGGGAGTCTGGGATCGAGGACTACCTTGACGCCAGGTTTGTGTTTCCAGGAGGGGCTTCTCGGGAGTTCGGCATGCGGGTGATCGACTTCGGACTGGTCTCCTCCCACCTCGTCCCCGACCTCACGTTGGAGTATGACCTAGAAGGGCCATGGGCCCATCTTCATCTTGGCATTCGCGGCAGCTTGGCAGGAACCTTCAGGGAACGGCAGATGCAGGTCCTCACCCAGCCAGTACCGCTGCCCCTGGACGTCCAAGGGCCTACGCTGGCATGGGAGGTTTTCCTGGAGAAAACTCGTGCCCGACTTCCAAGCCGACCCCGAGCAGAGTATTTTACTGCCGAACCCTGTGCCAATCCAGCTCTTACCGACAGGTCTGCTCTCTTTTCAGGTGCAGCTGAGGAGCTGCACAAGTCCAAGCTTGTTGGCGTACGCGACATCGCGCACCACCGCGGCTGTTCTCCAGGCCCGACGATGAGACCTGTCATGCCACCAGCCAAACAACGCGGACAACATGGAGGCACGTATAAGTTAGCTTTTTTTGGACATGTATGGTTGCACGGCTTCAGGACTTTTACGGGCTCCGTATCGGGAAGGAGAGCCCATGGAAGACTGCAACACGTCAACAAGTTGGAAAGCTCATTCAGGCTAAGCTCGGGAGTATCCAGGAGCATCTTGCCCCCATGGGATCTCAGGAGGACCTCATCCAGGTCTCCTCAGACATCCAGGACATCCAGATGCAGGCCCAGCAGATACCCCAACTGTCCCAGGACGGCATTAAAGACTTGGCCAAGAGGTGTAAATCTATCCGAGACCGTGCTGATCGTGAAGTTTATCGGGATAAACAAGCTGGGTTCCAGAAGTGGCCCTCCCAGAGTCTCCGAGGGGGGCCAAGTGAGCTCATCGGCATACCACTACCTGGGGCCACCCAGAGGCCATGCCAGCCCAAGAACTGGACACAGAAGGGGGCCCACTATGGGACCCCTCGGAGGCTCTGAAGATCAAGCAGACTCGGTGGCAGACACTCTGGAAGGACCCTGGAGGCCAAGGGCACCCTTCTACGCAAAGCTGGTGGCAAGTGTTTCGGCAGGGACCACGGGCCCAGGTACCTGAACTGTCTGAACTTTGAGCCCCGCAGGTCTTGGCAGCGCGCCAGGCTTTCCCGAGGTCTATGGGCATGGGGGCCGACCAGTGGAACCCCAAGCTCTGGGCCGCCCTACCAGAGGAGGCGCGCGATGAATTAGTCGGTCTCTTGCAGGACATCGAGCGCACGTGCGCGTGGCCAGAGCAGATCCACTTGAATGGAGTTGGCATGAATCCCAGACCCACAGGAGAAGGGGACCGACCCATTCCTCGGACTCACGGATTGTACCGCACCTGGTCCCGACTCAGAAAAGAAGTTGTTACCACCTGGGAGAAACAGAAAGCGGGATTCTGGGATGCAGCCGCACGAGGTTCTGACCCTTTGAAGGTTGCCCTTCTCAGGCACGCCAAGGCCGAAGCCGCGGGCTGGATCTCGGTCGACTGGGCCGTCCTGCTCGTAGATGCGGAAACGTTTTTCGACGCGCTCAGCCCTTTCTGGATATACACACTAGGTAAAGCACTCGTTTACCCATTACACACCATGTACATGGGCATGTGCGTGCACACCGCAGATAGGGTCCTCATATTAGGGCGGGAGGCCTCAGACTTTATCTCGGTCGACCGCTCCATCCTCCAGGGGTGCATGCAGAGTGTGAGCTGGGCGCGCGCGTACTTGCATGACGTGCTCGACGCGGCGCATGCACGGTACAGGCCCATGGAGATCAGCACCTGGGTCGACGATATTTCCCTGTCCTCCAGAGGTCCCAAGGCCATCGTGCATCGGCTCACCACCCAGGGCGCCATCGACAAGTTACTTGGTGCACCACATGAGAGCCCGAGGTCTCCGTCTCTCAGGGAAGTCCCAGCTCCTCGGTAGCAATAAGGCCCTGGTCCAAGGGATTCACAAGGCCCCCAAGAAGGCTGACATCCGTATCCAGCTGACTACCAAGACGAGAGACCTCGGACCTGATTTTGCTTCAGGAAGGCGATCTATGAAGGTTGCCAACGTAAGATTGAAGAAGGCCTTCGCCAGGGCCGAGCGGGCCAAGAAGCTCCTGAAAGCCAGCAGCCAAGCCAGCAAGCTCAACCTCACGGGGGTTGAACCACAAGCTTCCTGGGGAATGATGGCCCAAGGGGCCCCGCCTACGGCGCTGAAGCAGCTTCGGTCCAAGATGGCCGCACTTACGGGGAAGCAGAGAGCTGGTGGCTGTGCGACAGTAGCTATCCGACTTGGCCCTGGAAAGAAAGGCGACCCTCTGTTCTTTGCGCGGCACGACATGGTCAAGACATGGCTGCACATTCCCCCTGCTCTCATGCGCGAGCGGGTTGCTTTCCAAGCCGCCTGGACCAAGTGCGTCGAGGCCACGCGCGCTGCAGTGCACCCGTGGGGCAAGGTCCGAGGTCCCATAGCTGCTCTGGTGACCACGTTACTTCAGAGTGGGTGGGGTCCCCAACCCCCCTGGCAGTGGAAGGACCGCTGTGGAGATACCTACTACTTGGTCCCCGACGAGGCCCCACCTGATAGAGCCCAGTTCTACTTGGATGCGGTCTCGGGGTCCTAACCAGGGTGGCAGCAGTGTGTACTGGCCGAGGTTGAGGGCACTTTCGATCAGCACATTTGGCGAGATTTTGCAGCCCAGCACTTTTGTGGGAAGGGCCTCAAGCATGGGGCAGATCTTACAGTAGTCACGAAGCTTATCCGTGCCCATCGGCGCGCGCAGCGTCATGGGCACGCTGCTCTGCTCGAACGTATTGCCACTGGCGCACTGTGGCCAGGTGGTCGCACGTGGCCCTGAAGCATACGGCTGGCCCAGCCACTTTCGTAGTTGACTGTGCCTATCTTTTGAAAGCCATCCACCAGGGCCCTGGCCAGGTGCAGCCTTTACACGCGGCTGCCTGGGCCAGTTTTTGGCATGAGTTTTATTCCAGGCCAGGGGGTGCACATTTTTAGAAAATTAAGAGTCACCTCGCTGAGGCGGACATAGGCAGGCAAGTTTCAGAAGCTGAATTCAGGTGTAATGAGGCGGCTGGCGAGGCGGCGAAGAGAGGAGCTGCCCTCGCCCAGCTGCCCCCTGCCTCCCTCGCCGAGGTTGCTCGAATCGACTCCCTGGCCAAAAAGGTCCTGGAACATTTGCTCGAGGTAGGAATGGTTGAGGTCCTGGCTAGGCAGGCTGGCGCCAAGGCCCCAGGAGCCCCGACCTCAGCAGACCTGGTCGCAGCCCACAGGGCGCGACGAGATGAACGAATCGCAGCTCGAATGGACGCCCGCCAAGCTACCGCCCACCAGGTTGTTCCAAGACGAGGTTCCTCGTTTTGTATTTTATGCCTGACGGCACCGACCCGCCAGCTTCGCACCAACGAGTGGCCAGCTGCCCCGTGTCGAGGCCTTCCCCATCATATTCACAGCTCGCACAGAAGTCGGTGCCTGCGCGGGCTGTGGTGGTGTGAGGTGTGCGGTGGTTCGGGGCGCGCTCGCTTCAAGATTCTGGGGAAGGCCTGCCGGCGCCCGACTGGAGCTGACAAGAAATTGTTGGGTAAGTTCGCCAGAGGACTACTCCCACCCAGTCGGGAAGCCTGGCCAGACGAGTCTAGGCCCAGTCCAGGGTGAGCTTTCCTGCCCCCTTTCCCACTTTAAGGGCCCTGGCATCGGTACCAGACTCTGGCCCTCGTGTAGTCGTTTCCAGGAGGAGGAGGGGGAGGATGAGGAGGAGGAGGAGGAGGAGGAGGAGGAGGAGGAGGAGGAGGAGGATTTTTTTTGGTCACCTTGGACCTCACCTCCTCCCCTCTCAGCCCTGCGCACGAGCCTCCTTGGCCGCGACACGGGCACGGAGGGCATCCAGGCTTGAAAGGGGCGACGCCCACGCTGGCGTCTGCTGGGGTCGGGGCGCTACAACATGTGCTCGCGCCTCGACCCTCGTGAGCGGAGCTTCGAGCTCCGCACAAGAGACTGGTGCATCGCGCTTCGGGTGCAGCCTCTCCTGAGCCTTCGAAGCGCAGTAGTGCCTGCGCTGCTCCTGTCGCTGTCTCTTAGGGGCCTGAGACAACGTGACGAGAGCATGTGCAGGCGGTGCTGGGCGTAGTAGCCACAGCTCATGCAGAACAACAACGGACTTTGTTCGTCCCCGACTTGCGTGCTAGCCAGGACGTGGCCATGTTCTGGCGAGATGGTCAGTAGTTCTTCGACCGTCTTGGGAAATCCCTCGCAGCCCACTGTCGGTCTGTCTTCCAGGGCGCCAGCATAAAATCTGAGCCAACTCGGACACCGATGGCCCCAAAGCCAGGTGTCCCAAGTGTGCCAACCCTCTGCGCGCTTAAACACTTTCTGCTTCTTGGCCCGTCGAGGAGGCCGGGTGTGGGTGGCCCTGGGAAAAAGCGGCAGAACATTCGCCAAAATCCGCGCCACCATTTCGACTCTCTCGATCGAGCTCTTCACATCGTGTCACTCGTTTTGGCTAGCTTGTGGGTGCAACAAAATCGCTTGCTTGGCTTCGTGATCCGCGCGCCTGTTGGCACGACCTATGGACCGCTGGGGCTCTTCTAGCATATCTATCGTGGCTGAGTCCCTGTGTGCTGGGGTCCATACGACTGGGGCATGCGCATCTCGTTCCATGTGCTGCAGAGCTCCGCGCCTGAGTCCAGCATACGTGTGTTTATTACTCAACTGAGTAACCGTGCTGGCATTGTGAAGCTTGGCGGCATTCATACAATCACTGTAGCAAGCCTGCCCATACTTGGGCACGAACATCGGGAGCAAGGCCAGCTGAAGTTGTTCTGCTGCCTGGCTCGTCCGAGGAAGACTCGGCCAAACGGGGCATCTTGCAAATGCTACCTGCTCTCCGTCCCTTCCCATAAACACCCATGAAAACGCTGCTCGTGGTAGATCTCGAATCTGGTGCGGGAAACGCGACCCGTCCCCCGCCACATTCAAATCGGTAGTGTCGAAGTCCGCCCAATCCATTCGCTGACCCTCGGCGCTATACAAATAAGGCTCGTGTTGGTCGGACAAAGGCGGCATGTCTTTGACAGGGTTGACAAACTTTAGACCAGAGTAGAAGCTGTGCTCCCCTTCCCTCGCCCTCTGAATGAAGCTGTCCTCCACTCCCGTACTAGTCCTAGCTGCCGAAACCTCGGGGCTGGCACAACAGTAAATCCTATGGGCAACAGAATCTGGCTCCCCGCACAGCGGGCAGCAACCTGTCGACAAGTAACCAGCCTGCCGCGCACGATCCTCGGTCCAGAGTCCGTCGCAAAAGACCGTTTTGACCAAGTACTTGCCTTGGGCATTCAGTCCTATGCCTCGGAGTCTAGGCTGAGTGATACGTCGCAGCGGCTCGACGCAGACACGATCTCCTACAGGCCATCCGAGCTTCTGTCCCAGGACCCGCTCGTGGTGGCGTTGCACCCCTTCTTTTAAAAGCGCGGAGATCATGGCAGGGGAGTTGTAAAGCAGACTCAAATCGACTCCCCTATCGTCGACCCAAATCAAAAACGAGGTCGATTTCCACCCGATGCGAAAAAGCGACAAAGACATCCGACTGATAGGACCCCTCGTCTTCCCCCATTTCCACCCCTCGATTCCTTCCTGGGAGATGGAGTCCCACATGCTGCGAAGCTGGGGCAGCGTGAAACTGGCCGTGCACGGCGCCGTCGTGGTGCTCCACACAGCGGCTGCCCAAGCGAGCGCAGGGGCAACCATGCTCCTCCACATCGGATCGCCTAACAGAGCTGTCTTGGCAGTGAGGGGGACCCCTTCCATGACACGGCGCCTGATAGGAAAGCATCACCCCTCGCGCACGCTCAAGTTCAGCGTCGGACATGCCAGTCACCGTATCTCCAAAACTGACCGCTGGCTTAACACCAGCGGTGTAAACCTTCCCGATTCTGTATTTGTCCCTCGGAAGAGCTTTCCTATACCTCTGGAGCCTTCGGTGTCTGCGAATCATGCCCGCAACTCGGGCCTTGCGTTTACCAAGGGCTTGCTTGGTGATGCGTTTCGCCCCTGGAGCTAAATCGACCCCGAGCGAGACCACGTGGGTCCCGACCGTCCCAGCCAGCGTTCCGAGCCTGCGTCCGACTCGCAGCGACAAGTCGGGGGTGGAGCCGAAGGTCATGAGTTTGTCGGGGGCCAAACCCACACCTAAATCTTCCTTAAAACCACGTTCCAGGTCCTCAGCTGCCTGACCGAGAACTTGGACCACGTGGTCCGCCGAGCCGTGCGCGCTGACGGTGTCGTCGTCGACGTACGAAGCAAGGTCAACAGCAGGATTCCTGGCAACGAACCCGTCGAACGGGACCATAGCATAAACTTTAACGTTGATATCATTCAGGCAGGATCCTGCTGGCAACCCACACTTCGCGTACATCGGAGAAAGGCTGTGGTCCGAGCCAAGCCGCAAAACCCGAGGCCCGCGCCAAAAGTTGTAGGTCACCTTGACCACGATAGGGTTAATGCCCGCCTGCAACGAGCGACCCCTAAGCGTGGTGAGCCTGAACGATTCATGATACTTGGTGCCATCCCAAGAAAAAAGCTCCAGTGACTCCCCCTTCGGCCACTTGGGCCTCCGCTTTGGCCGCCTGCTTCCATATTTCCGCCTCCGCCGACTTCCCCGCCCCAAAAGCCCAATACTTGCGCGGGTGCGCGTCGCAGTGCGGGAGCAGCTGCGGTCGCCTGAGCTTTTCCCACAGGCGAACAGGAGAGGCACAAAGCAGGACAGGACGCAAACCCCCTTTTGGTTTCTCGAGGAGGGGGAACAGCATCCAGTACAGGGCCTTCGGGTAGACCCCGATCTTTTCAACAGTTTGAAACAGGCAACTGAGCACTTCGATCCTCGCGTCTGGGAGCAAGCTGAAGTGCCGCACATGTATACCGTCAAGAGACTGCGCCGTGTGTGGTGAGAACCCTCTACTGGCAGCCCGAATGTCATCAGGCGCGAGCCTGTCGAAACAATTCCTCTCCAAGACCTCTAGAGGTTCTGGCATGGACGTCGCTTCCCAGAATTTACCTAACACGTTGGCTTCATTCGCGAACAGCTTACGCGGGTCGGCCGAACAAATCCCAGGAGCCGTTTCAATCACCGTCGGCATCCAAGCGCTTTTGTTCCGAGTGAGTCTATGCATCTTGCGAGCAGATCCCGAGAGGGCTTCCGACTGCCACTGGTCCCAGCTCACCTTAGCTTTATTGTCGAGGCCAGCGCGAGCTTCGGCAACATCCTCCTCCCAATCATCGAGCGCTTCGGTACACCGATCTATCCACTCCGACAGATTTGCCGCTCGCTGAGGCCAAGACTCCGCCAGACGGCGGGCCGCTTGCACAGTAGTGTCGAGCCGCGCAGCTCGGCCTTCAGCTTCAAAAGGCTGCTGAACTATCTGTGCTAAGTTCCTGCAGGCCTCGAGCTCAGCGTGGTCGACGAGGTCGGCCTCATAAATACGAATACTGGTCTGTTGAAGGTCTCGCATGGTCTGCTGAAGCCAAATCCACCCTTCCCAGACTAAAACCTCCTCCTCGACCTTCCTCTTCGGGGGGGAGACAATCGAAACCCACTTAGCACACAACGGCTTGCCCCTGCCCCCTCTGGACTTGAGAGTCACCCCGACCAGATTTTCGAGCTCAACCTCCATAACATCCCAAAATCGTTTCCAGGCCTCGTTCAGCAGAGTCCACGCAAGAGTGACAGAAGCACTACTGGCGCACGCGTTGGCCTCCTCGGCCAAAATCCTGGCTAACCTCCAATCCTGGGGTTTTGGTGACGGACCAAAAGGGACCACGCAGGGGATACGTTGATGGGTCTGATAAACAAGCTGTTTGAGTTTTATCGCACCTTGCTTAAAGATAAGCTGCACTGGCCGATGAGGTCGCTTTGGCCAGTTCTTCACAGCATCGGTCTTGTCGACCATCTTGGCTACCGCTGGGGACACAACGAAGAAGTCGATCCGAGAGTGAGACTTCGCCGTCACACAGGTTTCGATCTTCGGCTGGAGGATCAACATATCGGCTTTCCTCAGTAACCCCGTGAACTTAATTATCGTCGGCCCCAGGTTCCAATCAGCCCCGAAGATGGCCATGTGGGTCCCCTGGAGCGTTTCCCCGATCAGTTTGAGCAACTCGATGTTACGCTTCGACAGCCCCTCGGTGGTGTACAAATAAGCACAGCCTGCCAAAATCGGCGGCCACCCTGGTATGTCTAGCATCGCAAAAAGCAGACGGTGTTCGACGAGTACCCCTCGCGGTAGGTGTGGAGGCCAACGAAGTCCGATACTCGTCCTGGCAAAAATCGCTACTCCAGCCGACGTCTGCCCCGCATCGCAGGGTACCGAAGGTGTGCAGAGCATGTGCCATCCCATACCAAGAGCTTTTGCAGTCTTGTCACCCACATCTTCGGCCGTGATCCCGATCTCCTGGGCGAGTAGAACCAATTCTGAGCTCCGAGCAAGACGTTCCGAGAGCGTGCCCCAGCTGTTACCATTATAGGACTCGCACACAAATTGGAAATTATCTGCCATTGGGTCGTCGGCAATCGGAGTGGGCGGACAGCCTGACCCCATGGCCGAAATCTTGAAACCAGTGCACAGCGGCTGGCCTGCGAACGGGGCCAGACTAGAAAGCTTAACGTGATCTCGGACCCTCCCATGAAACGAGCATCTGGGTTCATCACTCGACATGCCTGTGAGGAGGATCCGTTCCTGGTGTGAAAAGGTGCCGTCGGCGAGCTCCGCTCGCCGAAAGCTGCTGCTGTCGTGCCGCTGCACTCCCGAAGAAGCGCTCAGAACACGACGTCCATGTAGTATCTCATGCTGTTGGCCGTCAAAGATGCCCTGGAGCCGGTGGCGCCGCCGTCGGTACTGTACCCGTTGAAGGCGCAGCTCCTGGCGATGACACACGAACCTTCTTGAACTTGGCGGCCACCAGCGCTTGCACGATAACACGTTTATCACCTCGATGCTGCTCCCAGAAACTTTCAGCCTCTGCCGTGGACACGAAAGCATCATCCATTTGAGCATCACCATCACCATCACCCGCAGCTTCAGTACGCGGCTCCTGCTTCGTCCTGGACTGGGCGAAGAGCTGCGTGAACTGCTTGAAAGCGTCGGTCTGGATGAGCGTCTTGACTTCGTCTTTGCCTTCCAACAGATGGTCAGGAATAGTGAAATCAAAATCGCCACCACCAGCGACCAGAGGAGACTGCTTGAGCTGAACCCTGATGTCGTCGATCTCGGCCTTGAGCACGATCTGCTTCGCCTGAAGCTCGTCCCTCTTGGCCGTAGCATCCTTGATAGCCTTCTCTTGCTCCTCAGCTTCCTCCACTGCCTTTTTGAGTTGACTCTCCTTGCGCGCCAGCTTGTGCCCCAAGTTGGTGTGCTGCGTGACGTCACTCTTCTGGCCTTCGATCTGCTTGCGAACCTCACGGAGTTGAGCCTCGAGGGACTTGCGGGCTTCCTCCATGTACTCGCTCTTGCATGCTTTGATAGCCATTTCCAACTCGTTAGCCTTGGCGACCAAAGCATCAGGTTTCTCGTCTTTATCTTCAGCGCCACTTCCCCGCCCACCACCGTGACCGTTGGACGGAGTGTCCTTGGTGGGCGGGGTTTGCTTGGTGAGCTGATCCAACTGCTTCTGCATGGCGGCAAGCGTCTTGGCGAGTCCGATATCCTTGGGCTGCCCACGCGAAACACCACCGCCACCACGAGCAGGAGGGTTGCCACCACCAAAAGACTTGGCGCGCTGAAGGACGTGCGCTGGTGCCGCTTCGCCGCAGCGGCACTTGAGGCGACGCGCCCAATTACTCGTTCTTCCACAGGACTGACATCCCCAGAGAGGAAGTTTCGGTCCTTTGACCATGTCATTGCTCATCGGTGCTCCCCCAGGAGCTCACTAGAATATAAACTGTCGTACCGAGCCAAACAGACTCGCACCAGCTGCTGCCGCTCTGAAGAAAGCTGGTGCAAACCCAAAAACTTGGGCCAGAACGGCTGGAGGAGGAGGAGGAGGAGGAGGAGGAGGAGGAGGAGGAGGAGCCGTGTGGGCTCTGGGGCGACGGGGCGCTGCCCGAGGCGCCCCGGAACTTCCTCGGACTGCCAAGAGTCCCCCGGAGCACGATGGGCTCGGCCGACAACGGCGATACCGCCCGCGGCACTGAAGCTCTGGCCCCAGGCCACCGGAGCAAACTGCGATCCCCGATGCTTTACCCTCGACCCTCCTCCTGCTCCTCCTCCTGCTCCTCCTCCTCCTCCTCCTCCTCCTGCCCGTCCTCCTGCTCCTCCGCCACCTCCTCCTCCTCCTCCTCCTCCTCCTCCTCCTCCTCCTCCTCCTCCTCCTCCTCCTCCTCCTCCTCCTCCTCCCTCCTCCTGCTCCTGGTCTTGCTCCTCCTCGGGAGGACGACGACCCCAAGATGGGAGGCCGACCAGTCGCCACCGAGGGGGTGCTCCCTGCCCCCATGCGTCGCATCGACGACCTCTCGAGAGGGGTGCTGAAGCCGATGTGAAGGGGAACTGCGACACACAAATAGATACACACAAATAAAAAGATGTCCCATATTTTCCCATATTTTCTGGGTTTCTGTCTTCCCCCCCACTTCCCATATTTTCCCATATTTTCTGGGGACTCGACGATTAATTGTGTCTGTGTGTTTCTTTCCCTCCTGACGATGGGCTGCCCCAAGGGGGTTCCGGCAAGCTCGCGTCGTGACGACCCGCGCTTTGGCTTCCGACATCTGGCGGCGCTTCACCGTCGACGCCCGCGCTCGGGCCACACACCTCGGGACACGCAAGGGGGGCGTATGCACCGATCCTGGGCCCATGATGGGCCTGGCTCCGTTTTTTCAGCTACAGGCGGACTTGATTGGACAGGACACGAGAGAGGACACAAGACCCTTCCGAGGGCCACAGGGCCACAGGAATGCAGGAGGCACGTGTCGCGAGACACAGGACACGAGGGTACCCTTGAGCTGGCAGGGTCGACCTACTAATCCGGGCCGACTGTAGTCAGCTGGCGTTCCACGAGCACCGCCGCCCCAGAAGATCGGAAACCTTCAAAATGGAGATGTCTGGCCTCCATCCTGGAGGCCTTTTCCCCTCCGTCCTGGGAGCCCTTCACGCCTCCAGAGCAGGGAGCCCCGACCTACAGGGTGTAAGTTTAGGTCGGGCCTGTCCCCCTACAGGGGGATTTTGGGTGAAGATTTTTCTCTCTCTTTTTTTATTTTAAAAGAACACACGAAAAACTCCCCCAAATGCTTTAAATTTAATCAAAAAATAGTCCCAGAGTATGTTTGACAATTTTAAACAATCCCCCTGTAGAGGGACAGGCCCGACTGAAGTGTCAGTCCTCAGTGCTCCGAGGCCGTCGGCGCAGCGCGACCACCCCGCCAGGGTGACCCGCCGCAGCTCTCTCCAGGTCGTGTCGGGCGTTGCTTAATAACGGGCGCTGCGCAAGGGAGGGGGGAGCAAAACACCAGGGTGGGGAAGAGAGGTGCCACAGATGTCCACATCGGTGCCGCTTTCTTGAAACTTCCGTTCCGCCCCCCTCGGGTGCCCCCCTGTAGCAAGAAGCGCCCGATCGTGGCTTCGGGGGCGGCCAGGAGGGGGGTGTCCAAGAGGGGGGGTTGCAAATCATGGCCGGCGGCACGTGCGGTACGTGCGCGGCCCAAGGGGGGGGCCAGGGACGTAATGAAATTAGCCTGGCGAAAGACCCAAGCCTATGCAGTTGTGAATACCGCAATTGTGCTGGGTGGTGGCGGACGCATGCAGGCGGTGCCACTGGGACCTTCGGTGGAGCTCCCCATGGGGTCACGAAACGCTGTACTGGGTGGGTGAAACGCAGGGAGCAAAGGCTGTGCTGGGTGGTGGCGGACTCATGCGGGCGGTGCCACTGGGACCTTCGGTGGAGCCCCCTTATGGGGCCACGGAACGCTGTACTGGGTGGGTGAAACGCAGGGAGCAAACGCTGTGCTGGGTGGTGGCGGACACATGCGGGCGGTGCCACTGGGACCTTCGGTGGAGCTCCCGATGGGGCCACGAAACGCTGTACCTGGGTGGGTGAAACGCAGGGAGGAGGGAGGAGGGGGAGGAGGGAGGGGGAGGAGGAGAGGAGGAGGAGGAGGAGGAGGAGGAGGAGGAGGAGGAGGAGGAGGGACGCGGGGACCGTCTCTTCAAAACGAGGACCCAACACCACAGGCTGGTTGGGGATGAGAAGGGGCGCCGTGAAGTCTGGGGAAACGTCATTGCCCACGCCATGGAATCCATCCCCCCGTAGTCCTCACCCCCCTCCCCAGACCCCCGACGTCGTGATTTTTTCATGACGTCGACCCCCCGAGGTCTCGACCCATTCCCCAGGACTGGTTTTCCGTCCCGAATCGTTTTTTGACGCTCCCGAGGGCCGGTAAGGGCCCCCAAGGGCCAAAAATAGAGACAAACCTGGGCCCGATGGCCGCCACGGGGCGGCCAAGGGGCGGGCCTGCGGCGCCATGCCGGGGAAGCCGGTCATGTCGGGGGCCTCCGGGCGGCGCCGACGCCGCCGGGAGCGCACGGGCCGGGACCCGCAGCAGCCGTGCGCGTGCCCATCCCTGTCGTCGTCGTCGTCGTCGTCGTCGTCGTCGTCGTCGTCGTCGTCGTCGTCGTCCGTCGTCGTCGTCGTCGTCGTCGTCGTCGTCGTCGTCGTCGTCGTCGTCGTCGTCGTCGTCGTCGTCCGTCGTCGGTGTCGTCGTGGTCGTCGTCCTCGCGGTCGTGTCGTGGTCGGAGTGGTCGAGGTCGTCGTCGGACTCGACTCGCCATCCTCCTGAGGACAGGTGGGGGCAGAGGAAGATGGGGAGGGGGTACCCGGAAGGAGGGGGGTGAGGGGGTGAGGAGAGGGTGAGGTGGTGCGGAGGAAGGGGGAGTAGGGGGAGTAGGATGGAAGACAGGAAAATGGTTGAGCAAGGGGAATATGGTGAAGGATCTGATGATCGGGAGATGGAGGATTACGATGCAGGATGAAACAACTACGCAAGGGAAAACACACATAAGGGAATGTCCTGCCATTTTCGTAAAAGGCTCCACGCCTTCTCGCCATCTCATGATGTTTGATTATATACTCTCTACTTGACTCCCTTTTCTCATTTCTACTGTATAATATACACACACGCTCTCTGTCTACTTTCCCCTCTTCTTTTTCTGCATCTTTCGAATCTCTCCCTCTCTCTCTCTCTCCGTCTCTCCGTCCGTTTGCGTTTCCCTCTATATACACATAAATACACATCTAGACATAATAGGTGTGCATATGTAAACAAGTACTAGGATAACGTGCGCGCTTCGCGCGCGTTTTTCGTTTCAGCAAAGACAAAGCCAGCGTCACATCAATCAGCGGATGGGTACGCACGCCATCCCACCACGATCACCACGTGCGAACACCTGCGCTATCGCGGGCATACATATCTGGTCATACCTGAATAGAATATTCCCGCCTTTTTTAGCACACCCTTCACACGGATCATGCCCGCAGGGAGCTCCACCTAGGGCCCACCACCCATTTGGCACACCCCTCACAGGGATCGCGCCCCACATGGAGCTCCGCCGACGGCCCCTTTGTACAACGGCACACCCCTCACGCGGATAGTGCTGCCCCGCAGAAAACTGCACGTACAGGGAAACTTCGCATAGAGTCGCCCAATTCAAGCCGGCACACATTTCACACAGATCGTGCCCTGCAAGGAGTTCCACTACGGACCCAGAGACAAGGTTCGCATCCCGCCCCCCCGCCTACTTCGGCACTCCTCTCACACTGATCGTGCCCCATACAAAAAGCTCCACCGACGGCCCCAAAGACAAGGTTTGCATGGCACGCCCCTCACGCGGAACGTGCCCCACAGGGAGCACCACGCACAACCCCCAAAACAAAGACTGCAAATCGTCCCTCCGCTCATGTCAGCACACTGTTCACGCGAATCGTGCCCTGGAACGAGCTCCACGTATGGCACCACTGGGCAACTTCGCACGGCGTCCCCCCGCCCGTTTTGGCACATGCCTGACTCACACGGGTTGTGCCCCACAAGGAGATCCACATGCTGCCTGAGTGGGCGGGTTCGCGCGAGGGCACCTGAATTATTCGGCGCCCCCTTCGTGCGGATCGTGCCCCGCACGGAAATCAACGCGCCTGTGAACACTTCATCCGCAGCAGCCCGCTATCGGCCCCCCGATGGCCCAAGAGGCTAGAGAGGCCCATTTTTCGATTTCGTGGGCGCGTTTTTTTCGCAGGATGATCCAGGATGCTCCTCAATGATCCCAGGCCGAAAAAAAGCACACGTCCGAGCGATACCAAGAGAAGGAGAACAAACAGAGGGAGATGCGAGGCCTGCCTGGCGCGTGCCCGCGTGCTCCGATCGCCGGAGCTGCCGCGAAGCGCAGCGTTCGGATGCCACGACACTGGACACGCTGACAAAATCCCATCATTGAACGAAAGACGTGTTTAAAATGTGTAAACCATGTCCTGAAAACGTTTCAAACATGTCTTACATGTTCAAAACATGTGTGACACCTTTTTCTTATACATCTGGAAGTTATTTGCCAGCATGCTTCCTCTCCAGTATTTAATCGACTCCCGCAGCCGTAGCGCAGTGTGATCTGTGAGGCGCCGCCCTGAGAAAGGGGAGAGGCGTGTGCTCGGTGCCCTCGTTTCGTCATCGATCCGCCTCCACAGCAAAACGGGATGGAAACGAAAGCGGCCCACGGAATCGCCAAAAAACACTGCTCAGGTCCGGCCCTGGCCCTGAGAAGGGGGAGAGGTGTGCTCGGTGCCCTCGCCCCCCTCCAGGCACGGTGGAGGAGCTTCGGACGGGGCACGCTGAAGTCGGGCCTGTCCCCCTACAAGGGGATTTTCGACGAAAAATAAGAAATACCCCCCAAATGATCCAACAATAGTCCAAAACTAGTCTGGGGACTACTATTAACTTTTTCCGAGCGGTTCGCTTTCGACTTCGCTTTCTTGATTGCTATTTTTTTCGGGGAGCTTCGCTTTCGCTTTCGCTTTCCTAACAATTAACTATTATTTTCTGCGCTTCGCTTAGTCATTCCCGCCGTCGCCTGAACTTGTCCCATGCGGCCGTGCCTTCACCTAATTATGAATCGCGCGCCCACTGGGATTCAATGGTTTCGGTACCGAAGGCACTTGGTATGTATGCACGTGGGGCAACCTATGTCGTGCAATATATGAGATGCGAGCTACGTGGTGCAATCTATGTGGTGCCATCAAGGTTGTGCGACACATGTGGTGCGATGTATGTGGTTCAATTTATGTAGCGCAACCTATGCGGTGCAATATGCGTGGTGCGATGTATGCGCCCATATTTATGTGGCGCAACCTGATTATCATGCGCATGTGATTCTGCTTTGTGGCAGCACTTCCTGGTGTTTTTTTCTGGCGCGCGTGACATCGCGCTGCTCTGCCAGCGCGATAGATCAGGACGTGGAATGAACGGACCATGCTGCTACCATGCGGAGATCCTAACTTCAGCCTTGCGTCCTCTCGGCGCTTTCGCTTTCTCGCTAACTAACTTCGCCCGGTGCGGCCTCGTCGTCTTTCGTGACTAACTTGTCGGGCCCGAAGCTCACCGTCTTCTGAGTTTCGCTCTCACGTGTCGCGAGGACAATATTTGTTTTTTGTATTTGTTTACCTTTTGGGGGTATGTTTGGGGTATCTTTTTTTTTCTGTCGAAAATCCCCCTGTAGGGGGACACGCCCGACAGAAGGGCACGCCGAGGGCCCCGTGGGCCGGGCCAGCAGGGGGCGGGGCCGGAGCGCCCGGCGGCGGCGGGCCCGGGGCAGGGCCCCCGACGCTGCCGCGCACTCGCCCCCCCCTCCCGGGCAGGCGCCCAGGCTCCCGGGGGCCTCTGGGCGGTCGCGGCCGGAGAGCCTAGGCGAGAGCGGGAGCCAGGCCGGAGGCCGGAGAGCCCAGGCGAGGCCGGAGAGCCTAGGCGAGGCCGGAGAGCCTAGGCGAGGGCGTGGCTTAATGGGGGGGTCACAAATGGGGGGGTCAGAAAAGGTCCCCTTTCGTGCCCCTCTCGGGCCCCTCCAGAGCCCCAGGAGGCTCGTGTAGGTGCCGTTCGGGTGCCTTTTCGAACCACCCTCGCCACCCCCCCAGTTATGACCCCCCCATTACGCAGCGCCCAACGCCCAAGCTCCCGGGGGCCTCCGGGCGGTCGCGGCCGGAGCCTAGGCGAGGGCGGGAGCCAGGGGGCCCGCTCCCGCGCAGGACCGGGTGCAGGACGCCATCTTGGCAAGCTTCTGCCTCCTCCTCCTCCTCACTCGTCCTCGTCCTCGTCCTCGTCCTCGTCCTCGTCCTCGTCCTCGTCCTTCTCCTCGTCCTCGTCCTCGTCCTCGTCCTCGTCCTCCTCCTCACTCGTCCTGAATTCTTCCCCCCCGACAAAAGAAGCGGGTGCGGGGGGTCCGGCTGCGACGGAAGCGCGGGCATGCCGCCCATGCCACCCATGGCGCCCAGCATCGCCTCCCGGCTGTGGGGCGACAGACGACGGCGGACGACGACAACGACGAACGGATGGCGACGACGACGAGGACGACGACGAGGATAACGAGGACGACTGCGGCGGCAACGACGACGACGGACGACGACGGACGACGACGGGCGACGACGGACGACGACGGGCGACGGGCGACAGGCGACGGGCGACGACGACGACGACTACGACGACGGACGGACAACGACAACCAAGGACGACGACGACGACGACGACGACGACGACGACGACGACGACGACGAGGACGACGAGGACAAGGACGAGGGCGACCGACACGACAATGACGGCGGCGGCGGCGACGTGGTCGCCTCTGGGGAGCATCCTTCGAGCTGTCCGATATCGGGGAGTCCAGCGGCGAGGCGGGCGTGGAGGCGGGGGGGCGTAGTTGGACGAGGGAAGCCTCCAGAGCGGAAGAAGAATGCTCCCAGATGGAGGTCGAACCCCCACTTTGAGGGTTTTTGATCCTCCGGGGCAGTCGGGGCAGTCGGGCCGTCAGTGACGGCCAGGGGACGAGCAAAAGAGTTGGAGGTTCGGGGGCTTCCTGACGGCACGGCGGGTTCATACCGCAATGACACCGACGGCTTGCCGTCGCTCGGACGTCCATTTCCCGTGCATATTTCGGTTTCGTGCGTGGTTTTTTTTCGCAGGATGATCAAGGACGCTCCTTAATAACCCCCGCCGAGAAAAATGCACACGTCCGAGCGATACCAAGGACGTTGGACCGCTCAGCCTCGAACCATCGCAGCTTTCCGATATAGCGCAGATAGCTCGATGTCGGCCGATGCTGGGCCGCCCGCGGCGGTCAAACTCGCACGCCCGCGCTGGGCTCGCCGCCGCGTGGCCGCGGCGCGGACTGGCTGCGTTCGGGCTCCCCGAGGGTGCAGGCATCATGCTACCACGCAAATTCGCCGCCGCTCGGACGTCCATTCCCTGTTTTGTTTTCGGTCTCGCGCGTGGCTTGTTTCTTCCCAGGATGATCCAGGATGCTCCTCAATGACCCCCGCCGAGAAAAAGTGCACACGTCCGAGCGATACCAAGCGAAGGGGCTTGCGTGGCCTCGGCGAGCTCCAGCCAGGAATGGGCGCCCCATGCCAAAATCTGAGAAGCGGCCCCAAACCAGAGCCCACCCTGAGTTTTTTGTCGGTTCAAACGCAACTTTGCTGGAGAGGGGAAAGGAATAATGGGGGAGAGGGACGCTGACTGCCGATGGCCCGAATATCGCCCATATTGTCTCACTGCCCTGCCAAGGCGACGGCATGTGTCAGCGGCCTGCGGCCAGAGGCCGACACACCACACCGCCCATGCCTGGATGCTTCGCGCCTGAATTGTGGAGTTGGGCTGCAGATTCCCACGCCCAAGCACCAACAAAATACGATTGCGGCAAGACTGCGCCATGTCAAGCCATCCAGGAGGGAGGAGGTAGAAAGCGAAGGAGGAAATCATGCAAAGACGGCAAAGGAAAAAGCCCTGCAGCAAGGCCATGCTATGTGTTCTATTCCCCAGAATGAAAGGCCTACGCGGCCACAGCATTAAGTCCAACGCGACGAACGATAAGACAGAGGACGGGGAGGAGGATAAACAGCGAAGAGAGAAGAAGAGACTTCACAGGAACAGAAGGAGGGCGCGCCGCTGGATCTCCCCGAAAGGGGAGGGGGGGAAACCGCTCCCTCCCCCTTTTCCCCGATCCGTCGTCGGGGACCCCCCCCTCCACTTTCCCGATCCGTCGTCAGGGACCCCCCCCTTTCCCCCTTTCCCGGTCCGTCGTCGGGGAATCCTCCCACCCTCCCCCCCTTTGGCCGCCAAATTTGACCCCCCCTCCCCCCTCCCCTCCTTTCGCCACGGCGTGGCTCCGGAACCCAACCCCTACCACCCCTGACAGTACCACCCCTACCACCCCTAACCCCAACCCCAAACCCTAACCCTAACCCCAAACAGCACTCACTACTCATTACTCACTACTCACTACCCACTACCCACTACTCGCTACTCACTACTCGCTACTCAATACTCATTACTCACTACTCACGACTCACTGCTCACTACCCACCACTCACTACCCACTACCCACTACTCACTGCTCACTACTCTCTACTCACTACTCCCAACTCCCAACTCATTACTCACTACTCAAACCTCAACACTCACTAGTCACTGAACGCTACTCCCTGCCCACTATTCACTACTCCCTACGCACTAGTCACTACCCACTAACCACTACTCACTACTGAGTACGCACAATTCACCACTCACTACGCAGCGACCGCAACTCACTACTCACTATCCGCTGCTCGCTACTCGCTACTCCCTACACAGCACTCGCTGCTCACTACTCACTACTCGCTATTCCCTACTCGCTATTCGTTACCCAATATGCCATATTCACTGCCCACTACGCACTAATCACTTCTCACTACTCCCTGCTCCCTACTCACTGGTCGCAAGTCACTAGTCTCAAAAGCCGCACCGCAGGTGCCCGCTCGCCGAGCGTGGCGGGACACCCCCACCAGCCGTGCGTGCGCGACGCCCCTCCCATCCCTGGGCGGCGCACGCGCCCCCTCGCGCGCTCGCCCATGCAAGCAGGGCAGACTGCGCGACGCCTCGCACCCAGCGCTTGGGCACGCGTCGCCTCGCGCCGCTGCGCGTCGCGCGGAGCCCCCTCCCGTTCGCCCAAGCATGGGGGCTGGGGTGGGGGCACCCGCCCCGCGGTTTCGTGACCGCGATTCAACGTTGCACGATGATCGCCCACCGCTACTCACTACTCACGACTCACTACTCACTACTCTCTACTCGCTACTCCCTACTCACTACTCAAGACCCACTCCTCACTACTCACTACTCCCTGCTCACTACTCACTAATCACTACTCACTACTCCCTACTCGCTACTCCCTACTCGCTACGCACTACTCCCTACTCACTACTAACTACTCCCTCCTCACTTCTCACTACTCACAACGCCCTACTCGCTACTCACTACTCACTACTCGTTACTCCCTACTCGCTACTCACTACTCTCTACCCATTCCCCACCACCCAAAACTCAGTACTCACTACTCACTGCGCACTACTCATTACTCACTACTCTCGACTCACTACTCACTTCTCGCTACTCACTACTGCCTACTCAGTACTCACTATTCACTATTCACTACTCACCACTCACAACTCACAACGCCCTACTCGCTGCTCGCTACTCGCTACTCACTACTCACAACTTTTTACTCCTACTCACGACCGCCCCCCTTGCGGGAGAGGCCCCCTCCCCAGCCCCCTGTTCGGCGCAAAGGGGGGGAGGGGGGGGGTCCGAACCACCCCCCCTTTCCAGCGCCAAGGGGAGGGGGGGGGGGGTCCGGAACACCTCCCCCCCCCTTCAAGGGGGCGGGCGGGAGGGGGGGGTTCGGACCCCCCCCCCGCCTTAAGGGGGGGAGGGGGTGGGGGTCGAAAATTTCCCCCCCATTTGAAGGGGGGAAGGGAGGGGGGTTCTGCGAGCACACACCCCCTTTTCAATTACAGGGTGATCCAGTGGCGCGCTTTCGAATAGAAGCCCACCTACTTAAAGCTGCCCTCCACTGGCGACTGAAAGCGGACAAACCGCAGATGACGTCTTCGCTGTGGACGAAGGTGGCCAGCCAACCAGGGCAGCGCGGTCCCGCGGCGACACCCTGCATAGGGAGCGTCTCGGCTGTGTTTTTCGCGTGCCGTGGAAGTCTTGTTGGGGGCCATCGGCGGTCGAGGATGGGCGGCAATGCTGGATCCCCAGACGCCCGCCCCGCCCACCTGTGGCTGCACTGGGTGGGGTGCCTTGGGGGCCCTCGAGCTTGTAGAGGTCGCGACAAGGCGACCGCGGAGGGGTGGGAGGGGAGAGAAAGGGGGGGGGGGCGGGGAAAAGGGGGCAGTGAAGCGAGGGAGGGAGGAAGTGCGCAGGGAAGGGAAAGGAAAGGAACGAGGAAGGATGGAAGCAGGAGATAGGAGGACAACGTCCAGGGCAAATCCCAGGTGCATCCACGATGCTGCAGCACGCCCTCATGTCCCTAAGCCCCTCAGCATACGACCCGGCAAGTGCCCCCCTTGACTTCGGAACCTCCCCCTAGAAAGACGGGAACCCCATGGGCTGCCTCTGTCAAGCAAGGGTCTCGTTTTGAAACGGAATCGCCCTCCCTCCATCCTTTCAGTCGTTGAAGGGAATGCAGACCAGAAGATAAAACATGTGAGCCAGCGTGGACTCGAACCAGTGCGTTTCTAGCAATGTATAGCAATGTATGATGTACAGGTTCGACATGTGTTTATGTATGTTGTGGAAACAGATCGAATGGTATGTACTCACTTATGGATTTATGCAGTTACAAATGTATGTATGTAATTGGGCATGTATCGGTACATACACATATATACATACATATTCACATAAATATACATATACATATACATATACATACACATATGCATATGCATGTACATATTAACATACATATACCTATACATTTTCACATACATGTACATAGGCATGCACAGTTACATGCACATGTGCATGTATAATGTGTTTCCGGTATGTATGTGTATCTATATGTATATATATATATACATGTGTGTGTGTGTGTCCACCACCGTGCGGTTGGGCACGGAATGGGCGTGTCCTCAGGTCCGTCCACTACCCCTCTGAGCCGCAGTCGTCACTCCTGAGGAGTTCTCATGGGGGTCGGAGCCTGTCGGGCCAAATCTTCTGGGGCTGCCCGCGTCTCCCCAGCATCTTGTCGCATGACTGTTTCGGGCCCAAGGGGGCCCCAAGACGGGCCAAGAGGGCCCCAAGAACCCCCAAGACGGTCCCAGAGGGCCCCGAGTCGCCGAACGATCGCTCAAAGACGCCCCAGATGGCCCCAAGACGGCCAAAGAAACGCCCAAAGAGGCCTCCAAGAGGTCTCCCAAGAGGACCCAAGCCAAAAACACTGTTTTTCCTAAGGTTGTTGTAGGAGGTTGGCGGTCTCGCCTGTTCGGCTTCCCGACGTTCCCAGGCGGCCCTAGAGGGCCTAAAGATCGCCCCA
>CAUYUJ010016855.1:87194-92194 GCA_963575745.1 Prorocentrum cordatum | reverse complement strand
ACCCCTGGTGGCGCCGTCACCGACCTCTGGGCGCCTCCCTGCCCAGGCGCCTGCATCTGCTGCATCTGCTGCATCTGTTGCATCATCGACGGGTCGAAGGCGTCGGTCTTCTGGCAGGCCCACAGGGGGGGGGCGTCGGGGAGGACGAGTAGGGCGATTAGGGCAAGGTTAGCCAAACTGTTCGACAAGCTGGCTGACCGAGGAAGCTGGCCTGTGGGGAACACCACAGCCGGGAGGCGACGTGAATCCTCACCGCAGCGAGTCGTGCTCGAGAAACGCTGTCGTGGCAAGCGAATGACACCATGAGTCGGCTTCACACGGAGCTCTTGGTGGCAGCGACGGAGCCGGCGGTTAGTGGTGACTGCGGTCGTGGTGTTCGCGGTCGTGCCCCCACCACCCACTTGCTGCTGGCGTCGGCGATGGTGCGACTCTTCACTGCACGACTCTGCCTGCGGCGTACTCCTCGCATCCCTCGGCCGCCAGCACGAACCCTCTGCGGGTCTGGACTCCGCCCTCTGCTGCGGGGCTGGGGAATGATCCTCCTCCGCGTTCTTGTCGTCGTTGTCCTCCTCCTTTTCCTCCTCCTCCTCCTCCACCACCACCACCTCCTCCTCCTCCTCCTCCTTTTCCTCCTCCTTCTCCACCACCACCTCCTCCTCCATTGCGCGGGGGTCTGCCAGGGAAACAGGTGCCCAAAGGCTTCCCCGCCCTTCTCCCCCCCCCGCAAGCGCACGCCCGTGAGCCAGTAGCAAGCCAAGATCCTGAACGTGTCTTCTCCTGCGATCTGCGGGCAGTTCTATGGTGGTGCATTGGTGCTCCCTCCTCCTCCTCTTCCTCCTCCTCCTCCGCCGCTTATTCCGCATCCTTCTCCTACTCATTCATATTGGTATTATATTTGTGTTAGTAGCAGTATTATTGTGACTCCTTCTCCTCCTCCTCCTCTTCCTCCTCCTACTTTTCTTCTTCTTCTTCTTCGCCCTCCTCCTCCTCCTCTTCCTCCTCCTTCTCCCCCTCCCGTCCCTCTCACCCTCACCCCCCCTCCCCCTCCCCCTCTCATCCCCTCTCCCTCGTCTACGTCCTCGTCCTCGTCTCGTCGTCCTCGTCGTCCTCCTCCTCCCTCCTCCTCCTCCTCCTCCCTCCTCCCCTCCTCCTCCTCATCTTCCTCGTCCTCCCCCTCCCCTTCCCCCTCCCTCTCCCCGTAACCCTCCCTGGAGCTCGCGCCTGACCAACGTTGGTCGAAGGTCTCGGCGGAGCGCCAGACGAATGACGGGGCGGGTAAAATTACGCTCGCCCGCCTCCAAGCGACGCAAGAAGGCGGGCTGCTTCTGCCTCGTTTTGCGTGTAGCACCGATTATAGACTACCTTATTTTCGGCCGACGCGGTCCCTGAGAAGCGTTTGAACGATGCTACCGCAAATAACAGGCTCCTTGATCAGCGGCCGCGAGGGATCGAGCAGCGTGCGAGCGACGGCGGGGTGCAACCGAGGCGAATCGGGGCACGATGGGCGCGTACATCACAGACAAGTAGAAACCTCCAACCTTTCTCTGGCGAAGCTTCCTGGCGCCCCCATCCCCGCGCGGCCCTGCGGGCGAGGCACCCCCCTTGCGGAGCCCTGCCCCCGATGCCGTCCTCCAACATCTTAACCATTCCGTACCGATTCCCACAACAATCACTCGGAATGCATTGCGATACATACAGGCCTCGGACATAACAGCGAACATTCATGCCACATGTATCCGTCAACGCCTCCCCCCCCCCCCAATGTTCAAAGTTGGCGGTGGGTCTGATGAGATCTCCTCCGCGTGTGCCAACTTTGAATTTGGAAGAAACTGGGAATGTCCACTAATTGTTTCCCTTCACCGTATCACTCCTGGAAGCTTCCTCAACAGCCCGCGAGTTCCTCAAGATTCCGATTGGTGTCTTGACGATTTCCTCTGGAATCCTAAGTGGTCCCGTAGAACACCCGATTGGTTTTCCTCCTCCTCCTCCTCCTCCTCCTCCACCTCCACCTCCACCTCCACCTCCTCCTCCTCCTCCTCCTCCTCCTCCTCCATCTCTTTTCCTGAAGAATCCGCCGATCCCATCGTCGCGTGTGAGGGGCTTCTCCGTTCGAGTCGTCGTCGCCGTCATTCGTTGATCGTCCTCTCTATCGCCCTCTTTCTTGCGCTCTCCGTTCCCTGTGCCCGTCGCCGCTCCCGTTTCCTTGCCTGGGCCCTCCTCCGCAAGCGTGCCAGCCAAAGCGAAATTGAGCAACGTCGTAATAGACTCGAAAGAAAACCCCTTCCCATTGATCCCGTCCCGAGTCCGGTCCAGGGGGGGGTCCAGGGGGGAAAAGGGGAGTCCCGGGGGGGTCCCAGGGGGGGTCCCGGGGGGGGATCCCGGGTCAGATACGACTCCCCCCTGGGGTGTCCTGGAGCCCAGAAAGCTCAAGGAGCTTGCGGGACGTCTGTAGCTTTCCATAAATACGCCCCTGTGCCCCTCTCACCTTATGCGTGTTAGAACACCTGTTAGGTGTCTTGCGGGACTTCTGCAGCTGTCCAGAAGCGCCCACCCTTCCCTCGGTCCTCCTCCTCCTCCTTCTGCTCCCCCTCCTCCTCCCCCTCCTCGTCTTCCCCCCTCCCGAAGAGCACCAGGACGGTTCCAAGAAGGTGCCTAGACAGAAGACCAAAACGGACATCTGGAGCCCTCGGCCCCAAGAAGCTCTCCAAAGGCCCCCAAATGGTCCTCCTGCTCTTCCTCCTCCTCCTCCTCCTCCTCCTCGTCGTCGTCTTCAGGGTCGGCGGCACCGGCCGTAAGGCCTTCTCAATAACGCCTCGATCCCGCAATCCCAAACGTGTTGGTAGGACGGGTCGGGCTTTAAGCAGGGATACCTCCTCACCATCTATGATCTTGAAACACGAAGCATGCAACAGCTTCATTGATGAATGTAAATGAGTGTTCAAAACGTGTCTATCGCCTTCGCGCCGCGCGCTTTCGTCTCAATGTGCTGCCGCAACTTCACGAATCAAGGGCGATGCCTTTTCAAAATGTGGCTCTCGCGTCAGCGACGTGCTCATTCGTCCTTAAAGTTTGCAGCAATTCCACTGACTGAGGGTGGCTCGTCTTCTTCGAAATATGCATATCGCCTTGAAGCCGCGAGCATTCGTCAAACGAGTTTGCAACAATTTCACAAATGGACGGGGAGGCTGGTTTTCAACATGTTGTTCTCGCCTTCGCATTGCGCGCAGTCGTTTTCAAAAGCTCGCACTAGCTTCATGGATGGAGGGCGGTTCCTTTTCAAAAGCGGGGCTTTCGCATGAGCGCCACACTCACTCGTCTCAAAACACTGCAAGAGCTTCAAGGATTAAGCATTGACAATTCCAATATAGGGCTCCCGCCCCAACGCCACGCGTAATCGTTTTTGGCGCAACGTTTAGCAAGATGGAGGACTGTTATTTCTCGTGATGGAACTCTCGCTTGAGACTTCGCGAACTACATAGCGCTGCACGGATTCATGACGGATCTTTTTCAATATGGACATGTCGCTTGACATTCCCTCAAAAAGCATAACTACATGTGCAAACTTCTGCAACTGTTAGACGGATGGGGGGCGGTCCTTCTCCGAGAGGGGGATCTCGTTGGACACCTTGTTGAATTGTATGGTTCTTCTCTTCCGCGTTACTGAGTACGCGCCAGAAACATCCGAGGCAATTGATTTTCAAGGCGGGGCTCTCGCCAAAATGGCAGGCCCGAGTGTGCTGGTCCTAAGGGGGCGCTTGTTTTATGTCGGGCCTGTCCCCCGACGGGGGATTTTCGACGAAAAATAAAAAATACTGAAGGGTGAAAAAAATACTCAAAAAATAGTCCCCAGACTATTGTTTGACTATTTTTTGACTATTTTGGGGTATCTTTTTATTTGTCGTCGAAAATCTCCCTGTAGGGGGACAGGCCCGATTTAACGCTTGTTGCAGTGAAAAGAAGAACTTGCAGGGGCCTGCGAGGGGACTTGGGACAGGGTGTTGCAGCGTCACTTGTTCATCGGAGGCCTGCTCTGGCCCTCCCCCTCCCTCCCTCCCCCTCCCTCCCTCCTCCTCCTCCTCCTCCTCCTCCTCCTCCTCCTCCTCCTCCTCCTCCTCCTCCATCCCCCTCCTCCATCCCCCTCCTTACGAAGAGCTCCTCCCTGTCACACCACCCGGCGTGTCGTAGCCGCGGCCCCGGCAGCCCGGCCACTCGCCCGAGCCCGCCTCCTGCTCACGACCCAGGAAACCGCAGAACTGCGAGAGCTGTGCGCGTGGAGCGCACGTGCCCCCAAGAAGTCCGGCAGGGGCCCCGGAGGCCGTCCTCCTCCTCCTCCTCCTCCTCCTCCTCCTCCTCCTCCTCCTCCTCCTCCTCCTCCTCCTCCTCCTCCTCCTCCCAACAGCCCCTGCGTCGTGACTCCTTGCACGACGCGGGGAGGCCCTCCCGTCGCCCGCCTGCCCTCCCCCCATCATCAAGTCGGGCCTGTCCCCCTACAGGGGGATTTTGGACGAAAAACAAGAAAGATTCAAGACATACTCAAAAGGTGGTCAAACAATACTCAAAAAATAGTCCCCAGCCTTAAAAAAAAAAAATATTCCTCCTGTGCAGGGACGGGCCCGACTTAAGCCTATCCCCTGGGTGAGCCTTCCTGGGAACCTCTGCGGCCCTCTGCGGCCCTCTCGCAAACGCGATTTCGACCCGATCTCGTCCAGATTTCGGCGTGCCTCTCCTCCCTTTCGTCCAGATGTCGTCAAAAATCTCGTCCAAACGTCGACCAACATCGGGCGAGACCCGCCCAAACCGCCAGACGCTGTGGGGCCCCCTGAGGCTCCCGTGAATAGGGGGAAAACAAACCTACCTCGCTTTTGACCACCCTCGCTTCCAAGAGATGCCAAACGATGCCAAATTGCAGCCTGTACTTGTCAGGCCGCTTGACGAGGAGGCGCGTGGTATGGCTTGGTTTTGCCTGGAAGCGAAAGCGGGGTAGGTAATTCACGCTCTGA
>CAUYUJ010016855.1:62194-84694 GCA_963575745.1 Prorocentrum cordatum | reverse complement strand
CTTCTGTTTTTCGTTCATTCATTACTTCTCCGTCTCTCTTTCTCACACTCTCTTTTTGTTTTCTCTCTCTCTCTCTGTATATATCTCTCTATATCTCTCTCTCTGTCTCTCTCTCTCTCTCTCTTTCTGTCGCTCCACCGATTTCGCGATCGACGTGCAACATCAGGCCAGCGAACAAGATGAAGGCCGCGCAACAGCACTCGCGCCGCCTGGGGCGATTAGGCGAACAAACAAAAAGAAAGGTACCAACAACATGTGTGTTCCTTTGTTTTCGATGCGCGGAGACCACAAACCTTTGAAAACATAGGGTCTGAGCACGTTCGTATCGTGAAACCCTGTGTTTTCAAATGTTGTGAGCCTCCGACAGGCGCAAAGCCAATGAAAACAGTGTGATTGTGTCCCGCAATTTCTCCCACATGGATTGTTTAAGATGTCCTTGGCATTTTTGTGTTGCTGGCGAATTTGCGCATCTTCGCCCAACTTCACCGTCGCAGCGGCGACCCTCGCGCTGCCTAGGGCGAGCAGGCGAAAATATAACGCATGCTTCAAAACAAATGTTTACGACTGTCATGCCAAGAAGCTGCGGCACCATTTTTCCGCCGGCGGCGAGGCAGAGGTATCCTGCACCACCGGTCAAGCTATTCGGGGCGGCCGAACAGCAAATTGCCCAACATGCAAGAGGAGGGGCTGAGACAAACAGAACGGCCGCGGAGGCGGGGGAGGGGGGCACTCAGAGGTGGAAGAGTTCCATCCTGAGCGCGCTGGTGCGGCCAGCGCCGGCAGCGGGGACTGCGGCAGCGGCCGGGCCGCGGCGTCAGTGCATCATCTGGTGATCCACGGGCGCTGCCGATGCCCAGCACGTGGAAAGCAAGGGCGCGCGCGGCTGAGCCGGCCAGGCATGGGCCGACTAAGTAGTGCAAGCGAGGAAACGCACAGCGGAGCCGTGCACGTGGGCCGACGAGGCACTGCAAGTGACGAAAAGCAATCTAGGTTGCGGACTGACAACAAGAAACTGCTGCGCCCGCTGGGTGTAGGGCGAGGGCTGCGGCGAGGCGCAGTATCCAGAACTACGACTCACGGGGCTCCCCCATCGCGATCGCGACAGCCGCACCATTGCATTATTTTGCCTCTCGTCCAGCGACATCGTGAAAAATAGCGGCACCCCGCGCGCGATGCGGGCCGCGCCGGCGTCGTGCCTCATTAGCGTCCGCACCTCACTCGCGCCTTCAATCAGCTGTGCGTCCGCGCTGGCCCCTGCAGCCACAAGCCTAGCTATCGGGCTCAACGATTCCACGTACTTCAAGTTCGAGAAATATCCGCGCACGTTCGCGGACTCCCCCGTTGACGGATCTTTGCGCGTGCCGCACAAAGCATCGACAATGCTCGCGGCCGCCCTCTCGAACTCAGCCTGCCAGTATTGGTATTATGTCTCCCCGTCTTTCCGATAATCCGCCAGGCGACCAAATCGCGCCATGTTCGCGGCACTTCGGAACAAAACAGACGACGCCGTAAAACCGAATCTCCATTCGCGTCGAAACTGCGACTCCACCCGACGCGTCGTGATGCGTGCCCACAGTGCGAGTTCCACTCGGGGCGCAGCGTGTCCACGTCGATGGAGCACATTCTCTTGCTACCCAGACATGTCTAGCATCCCCGCCCCACAGTTCAAACAACAAGGAAACGATATCCCAAAAAGCACGGAGCGAACTGACTCATCAACTGGCGCCCAAAATACACGACATACCGAATGCGGGACGCGTCCGTCTCCATCAACTCCCAATGTCGGAACTGGACCGACTCTACATTCGCCGCTCCGTCTCCCGCTCTGCTCGTCCTTGCGAGTGCCCGCTCGCTTCTGCCCCAGCCGCAGCTGCACTCAGGCCGACCGCAATTGGCCGCCCACGTACTCGCGCGACGCAGCGCGAGACCTTGTGCCTCCCTAGCCACGGCCGCTTCCTTGGCGCTCGACGCCGCGCCTGCGCCGTCGCTCTCGTTTTCCGCAGGCGACTTCCCGGACAGATGCTTCAGCGCTCCAGCGCGCCCTGCCGTAACCTGCTCGCGTCTACTTCGTCCGCCGACGACCTCTCCATCACCGCGGCATTCGGGGTCCGCGCGTCCCCGTGTCGCGAGCGGCCGCCCGGCAGAATCTCGAGCCCTGTCGCAAGGTGTCGCCTTCTGCGCCATGAGCTTACCCAGTGTCGTATCGTGGGGCAGTGGCCGAACGATCTCTGGCGGCGCGTCGTCCTTCGGCACCTCCGACGCCTTCGTCTCCATCGCTTCCACGTCGACGTGCACGCAGGCCCTGTGACCGCGCATCTTCATCATCTTGATATGACGCTTGACGGCCTCGCGTCGACTGTTCGTTTGGTGAACGAAGCGCGGGAGGTTCTCCTCAGTCGTGGCGCCGTTGATCTTCAAGAAATCTGGACGACCGACCCCTACTTCTCGCCCGCGTGGTAACGCCGATCCCCGTTATTGCCCCCTCCTTTTCGAACTGCCGCAATTCTCTCCATATCCCTTGCCATAGCAGCATGAAGCTCGTGGGGTTCCCCCTGCATCGCAAACCGCCCGCTGTGAAACCCTACGGTGCTATCGAGCACCGTCCCGTTACCTGTCCCGCCCTCTTCCCTCGTCTCCGATCTGGAACTTCACCTCCAAACAAAACGAACAGACGACGTGATGCACGGGTTGCAACATGTCATTTCCATTACTGTCATGCCCTCCGTATACATGCGATTTGCCCAAGCATGCCCCCGCAACGCAGCCAAGACGGTCCAAGACTGACCCGAGCAGCTCATACGTATCGAATTCCAAGGCGCCAAAGATGGCCCGAAGCCGCACCCAAAGGGTTCCAGGAAGCCTCCAAAAATGACCCAAAACATCGTCCAACTCCCGTAAGAACACATACGAATGTAGAATATCTGGCCCTTGAACCCTCACGTCGCTGAAAGCTGGTCCACAGGCCCCCGAGGGCATGGGGAACGAACTAAAATCAAAGGGGTCGGCATATGTGGCGCAAGTCTATAGACACCGAGGACTCCAGGGAAGCCGCCAGAATCGTCGGCTGCTCCTGGCACTGCGACTCCCTCCAAGAACCCATTCCCTCATCGTCCTCCTCCCGTCTCCTCGTCTAACTTCCCTAAGCCCAGTGAATCCCGCCAGAACCATCAAACAGGTTCCTCGCTCCCTCTCCTCCCTCTCTCCATATTCTCCCCTCGCATTTTCAGCCACCACCTTCCTCTTCCATCCCCCTTCTCCTAATCCTGAAAAGCCATTCCAAAATTGACCCCAGCACCTCTCCTGGAGCGCGTCTTGAACTGGTCGGACACCCCAGGAGGCCTTCCAAAAATGCCCTAAACGTCAAAACCACAAACCATGCAATCCTTTTCATCCTAATTTCTTGAGCACGCCATGAGGGCCCAATCTCCTCCTCCTCCTGCTCCTGCTCCTCCTGCTCCTCCTGCTGCTGCTCCTCCTCTTCCTCCTCCTCCTCCTCCTCATCATCATCATCGTCATCGTCATCGTCATCGTCATCGTCATCGTCATCGTCATCGTCATCGTCATCATCATCATCATCACCATCACCATCATCACCATCACCATCACCATCACCATCACCATCATCATCATCATCATCATCATCATCATCATCATCATCATCATCATCATCAGCATCATCATCATCATCATCATCATGATCATGATCATGATCATGATCATCATGATCATGATCATGATCATGATCATGATCATGATCATCCTCATCCTCATCCTCCTCAGTCTCAGCCTCCTCAGCCTCAGCCTCAGCCTCAGCCTCAGCTCAGCCTCAGCCTCAGCTCAGCCTCAGCCTCAGCCTCACCTCAGCCTCAGCCTCAGCCTCAGCCTCAGCTCATCATCATCATCATCATCATCATCATCATCATCACCATCACCATCACCATCACCATCACCATCACCATCATCATCATCACCATCACCATCATCATCATCATCATCATCATCATCATCATCATCATCATCATCATCATCATCATCATCATCCTTCCCCTCCTCCTCCTCCTCCTCCTCCTCCTCCTCCTCCTCCTCCTCCCCGTCTTCCCCCTCCTCATTATCACTACCTCCTCCTCATCCTCCTCGCTCCCTCCCTCCCCCTCGGCCCCTCCCTCTCTCCCTCCCTCAGTCCTTCCTCCCTCTCTCCCTCCCTCAGTCCTTCCTTCCTCTCTCCCTTCCCTCACTCCATGGCCCCTCCTCCTCCTCCTCCTCCTTCTCCTCCTCCCTCGCTCCCTCGCTCCGTGGTTGCTCCTCCCTCGCTCCCTCGCTCGTCGGCGCTCCCTCCCTTGACCACCCCCAGGCTCTCCCTCCCTCCCTGCCCCCCTTCCTTCCTTCCTTCCTTCCCTCCTTCCCTCCCTCCCTCCTTCCTTCCTTCCTTCCTTCCTTCCTTCCTTCCTTCCTTCCTCTCTTCCTCCCCCCCTCACGCCCGCTCCCCCTCGCCCCCCCCCCCCCCCCCCCCCCCCCCGGAGGGCGCACGAATTGGCCCGGAGCGCGCCCCGCCCCGCGGGGGTCGGCCGCGCGCCCGAATTGCCTGGGAGAGCGAAGGCGCCGGCGCAACGGCCGCGGCGGGGAGCGCGGCCGGGGGGGGGGGGGAGGAGGCAAGGCGCAGGGACGGGAAGGGGCACGGGGAAGGGGAGGGCTGGAGGGACGTAGGGAAGGGAAGGGGCGCAGGGAGGACGCAGGGAGGACGCAGGGAAGGGAAGGGAAGGGGACGCAGGCCGGAGGGGCGCAGGGGAGGGGAAGGGCGGGGGGACGGGAGGGAGAATAGAGGGAGGGGAGGGGGAGAGAGGAAGGGGAAGGGAGGAGGATCGGGGATGGAGGATCGAGGACCGAGGCGGGGGGGGCGGGGGGGAGAGGATCGGGGAGGATCGGGGATGGAGGGTCGAGGAGGGGGATCGGGGGCAATCACGAATCGAGGCGCTCGAGACGAGGCATGGAGGAGGATCGGGGAGGATCGAGGATCGCGGGAGGAGGATCGACGATATAATACATCGCTCGCAAGGCCCACACCCCAGATTACCAAAGGAGTTCTCGGGCTCTCCAGGCGTGCTTTGCTTCCGTGCGCCTTGACTTCGCCCGAGGCCTTGAGAGCGCAATTGGCAGTCAATGCTCCCCATGGGTGCAACGATGGCCCCCGAAGTCGTCCCGGGGCCCCCTGGGGGCCCGTTGGGCCGTCTGGAAGGCCCTGAATCTGACCCAAGAAGCCCAAAGCACTGAATCACCTTAGGTTGTCGTATGAGTTTCGCCCACGTGCTCGTCGCTCTTTGGATGGCCCCCGAGACCGCCTCCTGGCCTTGAGGGGAGGCTCAATTAGCCCCCAGAGACGCCCAATATGACCCCAGGATGCCCTCAAGAGGCCTCCCAGAGACCCAACAGAGGCCTTTCAAGAGAAGGCCAGACCCCTCCAAGATGCGTCTGATCAACAGCACTGGCACGGTGGCTGGAGGGGCCTAAGACCATGACCTATAAACACTCAAGAGGCCCAGGCCCTCGTACGGCTACCAGACCCTCATCCTGCACCCTCCTCCTCCTCGTCCACCTCCGTCCACTCCTCATTCAACCCTTTTTTTCCTATGTGTTTCATTCGTTTGTTCCTCCTCCCGCCTCCGAATCATCCTTCCTCCTCCGCCCCCTCCCTCGCACTAATCCACCTATCCACCTCCGCCAACCCATAGACTGCCCTCCTCTACCTCCTTCCAGTACCACCCCCCTTTCCCATCCTCCTTTACGTGAGCATGTTCTGACCGTCACTCTCCGGAAAGGACATGTTCTGGAGCGGCCTACCGAACACATGCCTTGGCGAATTTCGCGGTTCTCAGGCGGAGGCCCATTGCGAAGAGCCGCAAGCAGAACTGCAAAGGAGAGCAAAAGGGGATCGGTTGCGGCACGAATGAGCCACGAGAGCACGTAAAACTCGTGTCTGCGCCACTCGATCTGCAAACTCGTCACGGGCGCGATTCTTGAGAGACGCCGCCTCGACCCTCCATGCGCCATATGGCGACTGGTGAAGATGCGCCGCTTCTCTGTGCACGCGCCGCCCAAAACCAACTTCAACCTCACACGGGATCGACGTCCGCTGATACGCCACTCGCGAAGGCATGGCTGCCGGCTGACCAACTGCTCCGCTCTGTAGCTAGGCCAGGGCCGACGCGGCCCCGTGACCAAAGATGCCGATTGTCTGGTCCACCAGCCAAGAATCGGGAGCGGCCAAGAGGGGGGTGTCCAAGAGGGAGGGGATGCAGATCATGACCGGCGGCATGTGCGCGGCCCAGCGGGGGGGCCAGGGACGTAATGAAATGAGAAGAGGCGCCATGAAATCTGGGGAAATATCATGGCCCCCGCCATGATATCCCCCCCCCTAGTCAGCACCCCCCTCTCTTCCGCCCCCGAAAGAAATGGATAGCACTGATGTCAACGCCTCGGGAGACTCCGCAAGCCTCCGAGGCCATGGGGATCTCTGGAGGGCCCCCGAAAACATCCCAGAATCTCGGGGCGCCGACTTCCTCCGACGGTCCTGGAGGACGCGGATCCTGGGCTCGGGGGGCCTTGTCCAGGACCGAATTTCCATCATGGATTGTTACTGTCGCAAGAGGCCCCAAGATGGCCCCAAGAGGCCCCCAGGAGGCCCCCAAGAGGCCCCAAGAGGCCCCCAAGAGGCCCCCAAGAGGCCCCCAAGAGGCCCCAAGAGGCCCCAAGAGGCCCCCAAGAGGCCCCCAAGAGGCCCCCAAGAGGCCCCCAAGAGGCCCCAAGAGGCTCCAAGAGGCCCCCAAGAGGCCCCACGAGGAGCCCGAACGACTCACACCAGGACGAGGGGCCCGAACGACTCACACCACGAAGAGCCCGAACGACTCACACCACAAGGAGGGGCCCGAACGACTCACACCAGGACGAGGCGCCCGAACGACTCACACCACGAGGAGCCCGAACGACTCACACCACGACGCGGGCCCCGAACGACTCACACCACGAGGAGCCCGAACGAGTCACACCAGGAGGAGGGGCCCGAACGACTCACACCAGGATGAGGGGCCCGAACAACTCACACCACGAGAAGCCCGAACGACTCACACCAGGACGAAGAGCCCGAACGACTCACACCACGAAGAGCCCGAACGACTCACACCAGGAAGAAGGGCCCGAACGACTCACACCAGGACGAGAACCCCCAAACGACTCAAATCACGAGGAGCGCTGTCTCTCCCTCCTCCTCCGCCTCGTCCTTCTCCCGCTCCCCCCACAAGGAGGATGTACAAGGAGGCGGGAGGAAGGAGGAACAGGGGAGATATGCGGGGCCAAGCCGACACACGCCTGAAAAACACGACTGTCGGCATGCTTCGCAGGAGTTGCTGCTGTGAGATGGGCTGGTGGGGATACGCGAAGCGTAAAGAATAATATACACCCCCTCCCCCACCCGGCCGGTGGCCAACCCGGAACCCTGCCGACTCCATGCGGGCCCGCTTCCCACCATCCCTGTCAAAAAACAATACAGACCGCTCTCTGCCTCCACAATTGGAGCATGCGCGACCAACCCGATGTGGCCCCCCTTCATCACCACGGTCAACAAAACATTCAAAGTACACTTTGGGGCAAAATCTTGAATCATGTTCGTGAGGCCCGCGAGCACTTTGTATTGTTTTTGACAGGACGGCGGTGGTGTCAGCATATCCCCTGCTGTGCGCAGGGCCACCATCCCTGACAAAAGCACGACAGCATGCACCTCGCGGCTAAATCTGGATCATGCGCGGCCATCCCACGATCACTGTCATGTGGTTTTTGACAGGGACGGGGGGGGGAGCGCGTGGCCTGCTGTGCGCAGGCCCACCAGGCACAAGGATGGGCATTGGCTTTCGACAAGGATGGCGGGGGCCCACACGTTTCCCGATGTGTGATGTCACGTGCGCAGGCGCACCTGACGCACTCTGCACGTGCCCTGAACGTGGCGCAACCTCACCAGCCGCAGCATCATAATAGTCATCAGCATTCCCACTACCACCATCATCATCATTCCCACCACAGCCATCAGCACCATCACCATCATCAACACATCAGCATCATCACCATCATCGTCAGCTTCATCATCACAACCATCATCATCATCATCATCATCATCATCATCATCATCATCATCATCATCATCATCATCATCATCATCATCATCATCATCATCACTATTAGCATGATCACCATCAGCATCATTACCATCATCACCATCATAGTCAGCAACATCATCGTCATCGTCATCGTCATCGTCATCGTCATCGTCATCGTCATCGTCATCATCATCATCATCATCATCATCATCATCATCATCATCATGATCATGATCATGATCATGATCATGATCATCATCATCATCATCATCATCATCATCATCATCATCCACGCCGTCCTCATCAGTGCGCGGCACACCTGGCGCACTCGGAGCACGTGGCGCATCGGGCGCACCAGGCGTGCCTGGCACGCTCGGGCCCCAGGGGGGCTCGGGCGCGCGTGGCGCCCACGGCACGCGCGGCGCACCTCGCCCAAGCGCCGCGCACCTGGGGTCGGCATTGGGTGTTTTGGGGATGATTTGACATTCTCGCCTGTTTGGGTTTCCGACCGCCCCAAGACGGCCCAAGAAGCCTCCGAGAGGGCTCCAAAACAGGTCCAAGACAGCCCAAGAGATCCTCGAGAGGGCCTCAAGTCGGCCCAAAAAGATCAAACAAGTGCCCCAAAGACCACCAAGAGGGCCCCACGACGACCGTGTACCCCTCCGGGAGGGCGCCAAGAAGCTTTCAGAAAACCCACAGTAAGCCCCCAGAAGGGAGGCATCGAGAACCCTTTTCCTCCTGTTCCTCAGTTGTCCCTCTCCTCCTCCTCCTCCTCCTCCTCCTCCTCCTTCTCCTCCTCATCATCCGCCTCCTCCTGCTGCTGCTCCTCCTCCTCCTCCTCCTCCTCCTCCTCCTCCTCCTCGTTCTCCTCCTCCTCTCTGCCGCGCGGACGAAGACGAGGTCTGGATCACGACCCGCCCCATTGCAGACTACTCGTCGGAATTGCGCCGTTCCTAAAGTCAGCCTCTTTCCTGCTACGTCGCTGCACAGGCGCGGTGGCAGGGTTTTCCGCTGGCAGCTGGATAGATAGATAGATGTGAGTCTACGGTTACTGCACCACATATATTACAGCACGCGCGATGCTCCACATAGCCTGCAAGGCATAGGCCACATACCCAGAATGCAACATTGTGTTGCTTTCCTAGTCCGAGCTGGCAAACATACTCCATTAGGGGCTGCGGCTTCTGGGATCTCATGGAGGTCATTGGGCGTTTTCGAAGGTGGAGGGTGAGGGAGGCCAGGGGAGGAGGATGAGGAGGAGGAGGAGGAGGAGGAGGAGGAGGAGGAGGAGGAGGAGGGGGAGGAGGATGAGTTTTTTCCAATTGCAGATGCCTTCCACCTCAAATCAACCAGGCGGCCCCGAGGGCTGACCGCCTAGCCCCGATCATTGTGACCAGGGGCCCCTCTGAACGGTCACGCCGGGGAACTTCGGATGGTGACCTGACGAAATCGCCGTCCAGGCAGCTGAAGCTCCCGCACTTCGGGGGGCCTTGTTGCATTCTTTGGCGAGGTTCCTCACCTGGCCATGGCCTGAGTAGGCCTTGCATTTCAGACACACGACCAGGGTCGCCCCGTCAGAGCATTCAAGTGAAACGCACCTGTGCTGAAGCCTCGAGAGGACCTGGGGGTCAAGCTTATGGAGACCCTGGCAGTTCCCCCCAGCAGGTTTGTCACGAGACCGACGGACCTTCAAACACCCTTCACAACGCCAGAATTTCGAAGTAAAAATCCAACGATGGGGCACGACATCGGGCCTATCACGAGCAGGAGGCTTGGTGCGCTCAACTCCCTCTTCGAGGCGGAGCGCAGGCCAAAGGGGCAGCAGCTTCGCCGCCAGCACTCCTACAGCTCTCGCGACAGTAATGTTCTGGTCGAGGGTTGTCATTTTCTGATCGTCGGGCTGAGGATGGGACCGTGCCGCAACCTTCGCCGACGCATCCACAAGATTGTTACCGATGCGCATGAACTTATCATCTTCGCAAGTTGCCTCTGAAACGTCCAAATGCGCCTTCACCTTCCGCACATCAACGAACGGAAGGTTTTGCCGGACGAACTGGGCACAACCAGAATACATCCTCTTATGTGATGTCTGATTGACCCATGATAGCGAAACATAATCGTACACATTTGAGCAATCCGTAAAAATAGTGGACTTGGAACTTAAATGTCGAGCAGCAGCAGCAAAGGCATGAAATTCAGCACTCTGGGGAGTTGTGGGGACGGGACCCCTGATACGGATAACCTCCTGGAGGGTCTGCCTGTCAAGCAACGTCACGGCCCAGCCTGCTCGAGACAGCTTAGGCACTAGATGTTTGAAGCAGGAGCCGTCGACGAAGAGCTCGCCGTGGAAATCACGCTCAAAATCCAAATGCTCGAAGCCGGGGCAAAGCTCCGTGACAACGCCATCTTCGAACAAAGGCTGAGGATGCCACTCGCCAGGATGGGGAAAGACCCCGAACGAAGCAAGAACATCATCCGCTTCCCCCGCCCACTGCTGCACCTTAGCTGGCACAAGTTCGTCGCGCTGTGCCTGGCAGGCCGGGCAACACCACAAGCGGTGCCTAAGTGTGTCGACTGCATCATGACAGAGCTCGCACACATCACTAACATCATACCCGAGCCCTTTGGCCCTAGACCGGGTATAAACGGCATGGCAAAACAGGGACCTAATACACCCTTTCTCGAAGGCGGTCATCTTCGCGCTGCGCAGCCAAGAAAGAATACCTTCCCCGCAAGCCCGGCCAATATTCAACCTAGCTCCGAGATCCCACTCCAAAGTCTTGATGACGGCTCTGCGAAGCAAAGCCCGCACCATGGCAGGCGAAAACTGAGTGAGGTGAATATCGATACCTCGGTCATCACGGAGCACCGTGAAAGAAGGCATGGTCCAAGAAATACGCTCAGGAGGAGGAGGAGGAGGAGGAGGAGGAGGAAGAAGAGGGAGAGCAGGCAGAAGGAGAGAGTGAAGAGGAGAAAGTGGAAGAGAAGGGTGAGGAGGAGGAGGAGGCGGAGGCGGAGGAGGAGGGGGACAGGTAAGATGTGTGTCGACACGACGCTTACATGCCAGCTTGACTATCTGACCAGGATGAAAGGGGCAGCCCTAACTTGCTGTTGCAAGTCGTAAGTCGACTGACGCAGGGGGGAGCGCCCCGCCGTCGGCGCGCCACGCGCGACGGCGGGCGGCTGCATGACCACCCGCCGCGCGCCGCCGCGCGCCGCCGCGCGTCAGGCGGGTCAGGCTCCCGCGCGGGCGAGCCAAGCCCCCGCGCCGGTGTCCCATCTCTGAAGGCCTGGAAATGGGCGCCAACACCGAGGCAGGGGGCTGCCTCCACAGGGGGGAGGTGATCCTAGATTTCGGCGTTGGTGGTCATATGTCGGCCACCTTGGAAGCCAGAATTCTTGCCACCATCACCGAGATCGGGCTCCTCCTCCTCCTCCTCCTCCTCCTCCTCCTCCTCCTCCCCTCCTCCCCCTCCTCCTCCTCCCCCTCCTCCTCCTCCTCTCCTCCTCCTCCTCCTCCTCCTCCTCCTCCTCCTCGTCCTCCCCCTCCTCCTCCCTCGGCGGAGGAACCCCTCGGGGTCCACCTCTGGGCCTGCGACATCTGGCCCCTGCCAGGGAGCGCCTGGGAGCGCTCCCGGGCGCCGGGCAGCGCCTGGGAACGCCTAGAAGCGCCCGGGGGCGTGCCGGGGGCGCCTGGGAGCGCCCAGGCCTGGGAGCGCCTGGGAGCGCCGAGGCCCGGGAGCGCCTGGGAGCGCCCGGGAGGGAGGCGCCCCCCCTCCGAGCACGGCCGGAGTGCCTCCTCTCTGCCGCCCGGCCGCGGGGGGCGGGGGCACCGAGGAGCGCCTGGCCATGGCCTGCGGCGCCGCGGCGCCTGCGTGCCGTGCGCGCTCCGCGGGCGGGCGCCCGCCCGGGGCCTGCTGCCCTCTGCTTTCGTCGCGCAGCCGTGGCCCGCTGGCCGTGGAGCGGCGCGCGGCGCGCCCGCTCGCCAGGGTGCCTCGGGCGCCCGCGGTCGCAGCTCGGCTTTGGCTTAGCTTTAGCTTAGCTTTAGCTTAGCTTTGGCTTAGCTTTAGCTTAGCTTTAGCTTAGCTTTACTGTTACTACTAAAATGCTGCTTTCCTAGGGGCTCCAACTCCTAGGTAGGGTCGCACTGGGATAATTTCCCGTCCACCACCCGCGAGAGGGGGTGTGCTGCCCATGCGCTTCGGCCAGCACCCTGACGCGTCCACCGCCGGCGTCGGTCGGCGTGGCGGAGTGGCGCTTGCCGAAGTGGGTGCGATGGCACAGCCGCCGGGGCCTTCGGCGAAGCACCCTGTGGGGCCACGAGACGTGTGAGGAGCGTGCCGATATGATTGACATGAGGAAGGCAGAGGCAGGGTGGAGGAGGGAGGGGAAGGTCGGGAGGTGAGGTGAATGACGCGGGGCGCTGTCTCCTCAAACGAGGGCCCAACACCACAGGCCCAATGACCCAACGCCGTGCGGACGGGTGCGCAGGGGCCTTCGGTGGAGCTCCCTACCGGGGCCACGAGATGTGTGAGGAGCGTGCCGAACGGGGTGCGGGTAAGCCGTGCGGACGGGTGCGCAGGGGCCTCCGGAGAAGCCCCCTCTGGACCATGGAGCGTGTAGGGCGTGTGCCGAGCGGGGTGCGGGTGCGCACGCTGTGCAGACGCTGCCGCTGGGGCCTTCGGCGGAGCTCCCCACGAAGCGTGTGAGGGATGTGCCGACTTGGGTGCGGGAACGCCATGCGGCCGCTGCCGCTGGGCCTTTCGGTGGAGCTCCCTACGGGGCCACGAAGCGTGTGAAGGGTGTGCCGAATTGGGTGCGGGAGCGCCCTGCGGACGCTGCCGCAAGGGCCTTCGGTGGAGTTCCCTACGGGGCCACGAGACGTGTGAGGGGTGTGCCGAATTGAGCGCTGCCGCTGGGACCTTCGGCGGAGCTCCCTGTGGGGCCACGAATCGTTTGAGGGGTGTGCCGAATTTGGTGGGGGTACGCCATGCGGACGTTGCCGCTGGGACCTTCGGTGGAGCTCCCCATGGGGCGACGAAACGTGTGAGGGGTGTGTCGACTTGGGTGCGGGTACGCCATGCAGACCCTGCCACCCACTAGGGTCTTCGGTGGAACTCCCTATGGGGCCACGAAGCGTGGGAGGAGCGTGCCGAAATCGTTGACATGCGGCGGGCAGAGGCAGGGATGGGAGGAGGGAGGGGATGGGCGGAAGGCGAGGTGAGTGACGCGGGGCGCTGTCTCTTCCAAACGAGGATCCAACACTACAGGATGGTTGGGGAAAAGACCGCCACTCTCGTCATCCCCAGGATCGCAGGATGTCTGCTCTCGGAGCTGGGTGCCGAGGCTTCTGGCCTCAACTTCGTTCGGGCCGAATCTGTGGAAGCAGTCTGCCAAGCAAAAGAGGTGCTGGGCCTCCGTCCCTAAGCCCTCGCAACCGCAACAAACCTGGGCAAACTGGCGGGTCTGTCGAGCACACCGTCAAAGCCTGGTACCCTGGTAACTGCCACGGCCCAACTGTCGAAGGACGGTTGGGATGCTTCAGCTTGCAAAACGCCACCCTGTTGATGAGGGGGAGGAGGAGGAGGAGGAGGAGGAGGAGGAGGAGGAGGAGGAGGAGGAGGAGGAGGAGGAGGGTACGCAGGAAGAGTAGAAACAGAAGGAACTGGAGGAGCAGCAGCATGAGACGACTGATGAGGGAGATGAGCGAGAGCAGGGAAAGGAGGATGATAATGAGTTTGAAGAAGAGCTCTTTTACGTATCCCACTCTGCGGGACGTTGGCAGTCACTGTCGCCAAGGTTGGCCAGCGTCATTCGAAGAAGGCAGCCTACTGGCACAAGCGTCCCTTGACATCGTCAGCACTCACACTCAGACAACCTCCCTCTTTTCCTCTCCTCCTCCTCCTCCTCCTCCTCCTCCTCCTCCTTCCCCTCCCTCCCTCACCCT
Source organism: Prorocentrum cordatum (assembly GCA_963575745.1). Lineage (NCBI taxonomy): Eukaryota > Dinophyceae > Prorocentrales > Prorocentraceae > Prorocentrum > Prorocentrum cordatum. The sequence goes on along the minus strand of CAUYUJ010016855.1, from coordinate 70,606 downwards.
CACTGCCTCTGCTCACTGACGCAGGCATACCTTGTCATTATCTGCCCTTCACCTCCGACGCATTCCCTCTCTGCCTCCTGCGACCCCTCCCGCTCCTCGCCTCGCCCGTCTGCCTCGCCCGTGCTCTTCCCTCTCCTCCTCCGGCTCCTCCGGCTCCTCCTCCTCCTGTGCAGTGACGACGCCAGCATGATGCACCGTCGGCTTCGTCGTTTCAAGCCCTACCCGGTTTGCCATACGGTTGTCGCTACCCCTGCCCTGTGGCGGCAGGGCTGTACGGCCCGCACTGTGCTTCTCTGACCCCCAGGGGGCTGCGCTGCCTGGCAACTGTCGTGGGCTCGCCCTTGCCCAGCACCCCTCGGCTGTGCTCCTCTGCTGGCATACTTGAAGCAGATGTCAAAAACGATCAACGTGTTTGCTTGACTAGGTTGCTGTGGTGTGCTCCATTACCGCCGCACCTCCGGCGCATAGCTATGAACTCGTAGTCTCCAATTCTGCCCTGGACAGTAAGTCCCAATCGCACATAGCCCCTCGCAACGCTCAGATCTCAGGTCGACGCCCTTCGTGGCACCCGCACTGCATCGTGCTTCGTTGGTATACCAGGAACAGTCCACGACCTGCTTGCACAGCAACCCTCGCAACGCTGAACTCTCAGGTCGACGCCCCCTGCTGCACTTACACTGCAGATGCCCAAGTGCTCCGTTGTTGTACCCAAAGCAGCCCACGCACTGCTTGCACAGAGCCCGTCGCAACAACCGAAACTCTCAGGTCACTTCGAATCGACGCCATTGCGTGCAACCCGCGCGTGCACACACCACGCCACACCACACCACATCACACACAACCCTCACACAACACACACAACACACACACACGTCCACACACACACACACGTGCGTCGACACTCACGCACACACGCACACGCACACGCACACGCACACGCACACACACACACACACACGCACACTCGCACACTCACACACTCAATTACTCTCACACTCACTTACAAACTCAACGCTCAAACATTCACACACTCACACACTTACACGTTCAAACACTCTTCCATTCACACCCGCACACACTCACACACTCACACATTCACACTCACGCATTCACCCATTCGCACACTCACGCGTTCACACATTCACACATTCGCACATTCACACATTTACACACTCACATAATCATGCACTGGCACACCGAGGCATTGAGGAACTCAAACACTCAAACACTACTCACTCACCCACACACTCACACACTCACACGTCCACCGTCCACACATTCACACACGCAGGCACTCACACACTCAAAAATTCACACACCCAGGCACTCACACACTCACACACTCAAACACTCACACATTCGCAAATCCCACCAACGCTCTGAGCGCAGGTTTGTATTCTCTCGGCTAAAACCCCTCCTTCCCTTGGTCGGGGGAGGGGGTTACTCCTCCCTCTACCCCCTCCCCTGGGCCTGGGAGGGACGGTGGGGGGGGAGGCAGAAGGGTAAGAGGGTCCGAGATGGCCCAAGATGGCTCCAAGAGGGCCTCAGAGAGCCCACGATGGCCTCCAAGATGGCTCAATGTACCCCAAGATTGCTCAAGATAGCCTCCGACAAACATCCAAGAGGCCTCAAGACGGCCTCAAGGCGGCTCCAAGTGCCCTCCGAGCCCTCCACGGACTCCCAAAAACACTAAAATGGCTCGAACCCCGAAGAAAGCACAATGTGGTTTGCCTTGTCCCCGTTTCGCTTCCAATGGGCTCTTGAGGTCTCACGATGGCCCCAAGACGGCCCAACAGAGCCCCAAGAGGGGCCCAAGAGCGCCCAGTAGCGCCCCAAGAGTGCCCCAAGACGTCCCCAAGATGCAATGTTTGAGCCTCCGATGGGGGGGGTCTGAATTTAGTACCACCCCCTTCGGTTTGAACAGTGTGCCCAATATTGCAACTAGTGGCCTCCCAAACCCCCCCAAAGAGCCCCAAGAGGGCCCCTAGACCCTAGACCTTCCCCAAAAAGTCCCACGAGGGCCCCAAAAGAGCCCCAAGAGGGCCCCAAGTGGCTCCGAGAGGACCCTAAGAGAGACTCAAGATGGCCCCAAGAAACCTCAGAGAAAACACTTCCAAGGCGGCTGTTACACTGCATGCTTCTGCACTTCCCTGATCAAGGCAACTCGCCTGGCGATCTGTTTCTAGATGGGCTGCTGGAAATAAGCGAAGCGTCAAGAATTCACACTCACACATTCAAACATCCACGCACTCAAGCATTCACACGTTCACTCATTCACACGCTCACACACTCACACCACCACATACTCACACAATCACCGGCTCTCTCTCTCCTGTCTCTCTCTTTCTCTCTCTCTCTCTCTGTCTCTCTCTCGGACTCACACACACACACATACACGCACACAACCACACACGCACACGCAAATTCACACACACACACACACACGCACGCACGCACGCACGCACAGACAGACAGACCGACAGGCAGAAATACAGACAGACAGGCATACTTGAAAACCTGACGCGGATCTGAACGGCTGGGCTCCAGGATGTGGGGGGCCGAACAGCGGAACGCCACCAACACAACATCTTGCAGAATCCTGGCTGAGCGCCGGCACTATCGGAGGCGATCGCTATGGAATGCCATGGCAGCGACTGGGGGCGACCCGCAACGAAGAAGCGGGCGGGCCGGGGAGGAGACAAGAAACCTGACACACAAAAAACACTGCACGGCTGGGGATTCCGGACTGCGGGAGTGGCCGAGCAGCTTCGAAACTCCAGCGCGGCACCAGCCAGTGTGGCGTGGAGCAAAGACGACGCGGACGCTTCATCGAACGCAGATTCGGTCGGGACGGGATGCCATCCGCACCCGATCGACGAAAAACGGCCAGGGTGAAGCGGAGCGCAGGGGAGCGGCAGGGGGCGACCCAGAACGAGGAGGCAAGAGATACCAATGCGGCAGGGGGCGGCGTGGCCGAGCAACAAAAACCAGCCCAGCTGTCATCCATGCGGTGAGGGGCGGAATATGGCGCGCAAGACCGACGCACAACAAAAAAAGCCCACGCAGGCGCCCCACACGGGCAACTCTTACCCGGCCATGCGGGATCATCGGGCCGGAAGAAAACATGCACACGAGGACCTTGGCGCTCGCGATGAAGGCGACCAGGCGGACGGGGCGGAGTGGCCCAACGGCTGAATGCAGGCCCGCGCTGTGCGGCTAGGTTTCGGGATTTGGGATCCACGATGAAAGGGGGAGGGGGCGCAGCCCCAACAATAAAATTACCCTGGCGACAGACCCAACCATTTGCGTTGTGGGTACCGACCGTTTTCGGGGGCCACGAAACGTGTCAGAGGTATGCCGAAACGGGTGTGGTGGCGCCGTGCGGGCGCTGTCACTGGGGACTTCGGTGGAACTCCCTCTGGGGCCACGAAGCGCGCGAGGGGCATGCTGAAACGGGCGCGGTGGTGCCATGCGGACGTTACACATGGAACGTTCGGTTGAGCTCCCGATGGGGCCACGAAGCGGGTGAGGCGTGTGCCGAAACGGATGCGGTGGTGCCTTGTGGGCGCTGCCACTGGGGCCTTCGGTGGAGCTGTCAATGGGGCCACGAAACGCGTGAGGGGAGCGTCAACGCGGGCGCGGTGGTGGCATGCCGGCGCTGCCACGGGGTCATCCGGTTGAGCTCCCGATGGGGCCACGAAGCGTGCGTGAGGTGTGCCGAAATTCGTGCGGTGGTGCCGCGCGAACCCTGCCACAAGGGCCTTCGGCGTAGCCCCCGATGGAGCCACGAAACGTGTGATGGGTGTGCCAACATGGGTGCGATGGCGCCATGCGACCCATGCCGCTGAGGTTTTCGGCGGAATTCCCTATGGGGCCACGAAGCGTGCGAGGGATGTGCCGACTTGGGCGCGGTGGCGCCATGCGAACCTTGCCACAGGGGCTTTCGACGAAGTTCCGTACGTATGGGTCCACGAAGCGTGTGAAGAGTACGCCGAAATTTGTGTGGTGGCGCCATGCGAACCCTGCCACACAGGCTTTCGGCGGAGCCCCCGCTGGGGCCACGAATCGTGCGAGGGGTGTGCTGACAATGGCGCGGTGGCGCCGTGCGAAATCGACTACAAGGGCCTTCGGCGGAAAACCCCTGTTGGGGCGACGAAGCGTGTGAGGGGTGTGCCGAACTGGTTGCGGTGGCGCCGTGCGAACCCCGCATCTGGCGCCTGCGGCGGAGCTTCCTATGGGGCCGAAGAACGTGTGATGGATGCGCCGACATGGGCGCGGTGGCGCCATGCGAGCCCTGCCATTGGAGCCTATGGCGGAGCCCCCTATCGGGCCACGAAGCGTGTGAGGGGTGTGCTGAGATTGATGGGGGGCGCATGGATGAGAACGATGAGATGACGTGATGATCGAGGGGGGGGGGAGGGGAGGAGGAGGAGGAGGAGGAGGAGGAGGAGGAGGAGGAGGAGGAGGAGACGCGGGGCGCTCTCTTCAAAACGGAGACCCAACACCACAGGATGGTTGGGAACAATTGAGCGGCTGCGTACCAGGATGCGGGAAAAGGCCGAACAATTCAAACTTAGCTTCGCGTTTAGTGACTGTCGCGCGGGTCAGTCGACCTCCCTTCGTTTCCATGGCCTCAATGACCGAGCGTCGATCCTGGCCCAGTGCCCCTCCGCCTCCGCATCCATTTTTGCCCACTCCACCGCCGCGGTTTTAGAAAAGGGGACAATCGTACGAGGTGCGGTCCGCCGCGACATCCCCCTCGTTGTTCACGCCTCCTTCAAAACCTCCCCGTCGACTTCCTCCGCCTTGTCCTCCCGCTCGCCCTCCACTTCCACCGCGTGTTCCTCACGCAACGTGATACTGCAGGAGCGTGATTTAGGCGGACCCGTGCGATACGATCCTCACGGACAGGCCGCGCAACAATTTCGATGAGAAGCAGCAGCCCTGTGGGAACTCGACGCGTTGGATGTTGCCTGACGCGAAGGCCGCATCGCGGAATATGTTGGCTTTGCCTTGCGCCACGAAGCATGCTCAATTCGGCGACGAGAAGATCTGGTGATTCATGGTGCTGTTCAAGGGGAAGGCCCACTGCAAGATCATGGGCAGCGACTGGAGGCAGACAAGGGCTGGCGCAGCCCAGATGGTAGGCCGCTTGGAAGGCGTCCTGCGGGCCAACTTCGGCAATGCTACGCCCTTGCCCCGCGTGGTCCTCCCAGAACGCGGGCCCAGCCTATACCAGGCGTCGATGGGGCACACTGCCGGGGAACTACTACTACTACTACTACTACTACTACTACTACTAGTAGTAGTACTACTACTACTACTACTACTATTATTATTATTACTACTACTACTACCACGACTACTACGACTACTACGACTACTACGACTACTACGACTACTACGACTACTACGACTACAACTACTACTACTACTACTACTACTACTACTACTACTACTACTACTACTACTACTACTACTACTACTACTACTACTACTAGGGCTAAACGTAGTCTGTGTTACCAGGTTTGAATAAATGCTAAAGGAAAAAGGTTCGGGTTCGGGTTCGGGTTCGGGAACGGCGCCGGCGAAAAAAAGAAGTCATATTCTTAGTAAGCATGCTTCCTATTGAAATCCTATTCAAGAACAAATAGATTATTAAGGAGTTCCTCTGGAGGCTGGGACTCGACCATTTCCTATTGAAATCCTATTCAAAAACAAATAGATGATTAATGAATTCCTCTGGAGGCTGCGACTCGACCATTTCCTATTGAAGTCCTATTTGAAAACAAATAGATGATTAAGGAATTCATCTGGAGGCTGGGACTCGACGGTTTCCTATTGAATTCCCATCAAGAACAAATAAATTATTAAGGAATTCCTCTGGAGGCTGGGACTCGACCATTTCCTATTGAATTCCTATTCAAAAACAAATAAATGATTAAGGAATTCCTCTGGAGACTGGGGCTCGACCATTTCCTCTTGAAATGCTCTTCAAAGACAAATAGATTATTCAGAAATTCCTCTGGAGGCTGGGATTCGACGATTTCCTATTGAATTCCCATTCAAAAACAAATAGATGATTAAGGAATTCCTCTGGAGGGTGGGACTCGACCATTTCCTATTGAATTCCTATTCACAAACAGATCGATGATTTAGGAATTCCTCTAGAGGCTGGGGCTCGACCATTTCCCAGCCTCCAGAGGAACTCCTTGATGAGCATTGTTGGGCATCTAGTGTGAGGCTCAAATATATGGGCCTGGAGGCGAATCGACTCAATACCAAGGCGATGCAATCTACTTGGGTGGCTTTCAAAGCACGGACGGGGATCAGAAGAAATAGTCCCACCAGCCCTTTGGGGAGCTCCGTCTGCTAAACCATCATCTTCCCCTTCGGAGAGGGGGGCCCCCCTCTCCCCCTAACCCTCCCCAAGTCTGGAGGGGAGCGTTCCGCGAGAGGCTGGAGCGTCCAAGATGGCTCCAAGAGACGCAGGAACCATGGGAGATCCTATGGAACCGACGCAGGCCCCAAGAAACCACGATGCACCCTGAGAAGTCCTGGGGAGTATGTACGAATCCGAAGGAATCCACTGGGATCTCGTGGAATCTTGGGAAGTCCAAGAGAACCAGAAGGAATGCCAATGATTGCTGCCGAAACCAGAGGATATACAATGGAATCCTGGGGGGGTCCTCAGAATCCAGTAACATAGGCCACGTTTTGCCCTACTACTACTACTACTACTACTACTACTACTACTACTACTACTACTACTAATAATAATACTAATAATAATACTACGACTGCTACTACTACTACTACTACTACTACTACTACTACTACTACTACTACTACTACTACTACTACTACTACTACTACTACTACTACTACTACTACTACTACTACTACTACTACTACTACTACTACTACTACTACTACTACTACTACTACTACTACTACTACTACTACACTACTACTACTACTACTACTACTACTACTACTACTACTACTACTACTACTACTACTACTACTACTACTACTACTACTACTACTACTGCTGCTACTACTACTACTACTACTACTACTACTACTACTACTGCTACTGATACTACTACCACTACTACTGCTACTACTACTAACTACTACTGCTACTACTACTACTCCAAAAACTCCTACTACTACCTACTAACTCCTCCTACTACTACTACTGCATACTAAACTACTACTGCTACTACTACTACTCCTACTCCTACTCCTACTGCCTACTCCTACTCCTATTTCCTAGCTCCTACGCTCCTGCTACTCCTACTACTCCTACTCCTACTACTACTACTACTAACTACTCTACTACTCTAACTGCTACGACTACTACTACTAATAGGCTACTACTACTATACTACTACTACTACTAACTACTACTACTACTACTACTAGTACGACACTACCACTACCACTGCCACTACACTAACGAACTCAACCACGACTACTACGACTACTACTACCTACTACTACGACTACTAACTACTACTACTACCCACTACTCTACTTCTACTTCTACTACTACTACTCTACTACTATAACTACTACTACTAACTATTACTAACTCCTACCACTCCCTACTACTCCTACTACTCCTACTACTACTTGCTACTACGACTACTACTACTACTACTACTATCTACTGTGCTGCTGCTGCTTGCTGCCACTACCACTACCACTACTAAATACTTGCTACTACTACTACTACTACTACTACCTACTAACTACTACTTACTCTATAACTAACTAAAACTACTACTACTACACTACTATACTACTACTACTACTACTCTACTACTAACTACTACTACTACTACTACTAACTACTAATACTATAGTACTAATACTAGTAGTACTGCAGTACTTGTCCATAGCAATACTTTTTCTGATACTACTACTACTACTACTACTACTACTACTACTACTACTACTATAACTACTACTACTACTACTACTACTACTACTACTACTACTACTACTACTACTACTACTACCACTACCACTACCAACACCACTACCACTGGTACTACTACTCCTGCCTCTTGGGGCCTCCTGGGCCCCCTTGGGGTGTCCTGTCAGACCGTCGGGCTTCCTCCGGCCACCTCTGGCTTCCTGCGGTGTACAGGGCCATTCTCGACTCGTCTGGCAATGCGTGCGCGGCATTCAACACGCGCTCGCCAGTTCCCGTCGGCAACCGCCATCGCGGCCGCATCAGCTGTACCAAACCGGCTGGCCGGTGTGACTTCGGCCTCCAGTTGTGCCAGCTTTGCTTCTTATGTTGTGGGAGGGCGGGTGGGACTGGGCATGCCATGCTTGACTCGCTCGAGCTGCCTAGCTTGACTCCTACTCCTACTCCTCCTCCTACCCCTACTCCTA
>CAUYUJ010016855.1:17500-62094 GCA_963575745.1 Prorocentrum cordatum | reverse complement strand
AGACTGATGGACGGAGGAGGAAGAGGAGGAGGAGGAGGAGGAGGAGGAGGAGGAGGAGGAGGAGAAGGACTGACGGATGAGCCAGGAAGAGGAGGGAGGAGGAGGACGAGGAGGAACAGGAAGGTGGAGTAGGAAGAGGACGCAGGAGGCATGAGGAGGGAGGCATGAGGGTCGAGGGAGGACGGAGGAGCTCCGCGCCCAGAGCGGGGCTCGCCCCGTCAGGCCAAGAAGGACGGCCTTAGCCACAGAACAGTGGCACCACCGCGGGGCTCGTCGTCGTCGTCGTCGTCGTCGTCGTCGTCGTCGTCGTCGTCGTCGTTGTTCTCGTCGTCGTCGTCGTCGTCGTCGTCGTCGTCGTCGTCGTCGTCGTCGTCGTCGTGGTCGTCGTGGTGGTCGTCGTCGTCGTTGTCGTTGTGGTCGTCGTCGTCGGCGTGGTGGTGGTGGTGGTGGTCGTCGCCGTCGTCGCCGTCGTCGCCGTCGTCGCCGTCGTGGTGGTGGTGGTGGTGGTCGTCGTCGTCGTGACCGTCGACGTCCTCCTGCCCCCCTTTGCTTCGCCTCCAGCTGCCACTGTCCTACCGCTTCCCTCCCGCTGCCCCTTTTCTGCCGTTGCCTCCCCCCCCTCCCTGCCGCTCTCTCCTCCGAGCATCCTTTCCCCGCCCACCTGCCGTTGCCGCCCCCTCCCCTGGGGGAGGGGGAGGGGGGGGGAGGAGGAGGAGGGAGGAGGAGAAGGAGGAGGCCGGGGGAGGGAGGGAAGGGGAGGGGGGAAGAGGAGGTGGAGGAGGAGGAGGAGGAGGAGGAGGAAGGTTAGGAGGAAGCGACGAAGAACTGAGGAGGAGGGTTAGGAGGATGGAGGAGGTGTAGCATGGGGGAGAAGAGGGAGGAGCCGATAAGATCGCACGCGTGTTGTGGAGGGTGGGAGAGGCAGAGTGGAGGAAGGAGGCAGCGAAGCTGGTAAGGGAGTGGAGGACGGAAGAGGAGGTGGAGTAGGGGCAGGAGGAGAGGAGGATGGAGGTAGGAGGAGGAGGAGAAGGAGGATAAGTGTGAATTGTATGCCGAGGATGGGGACGTTGTGGGTAGGAGGAGGAAAAGACAGACTAGGAATCGATAAGCATGCAGGGATTTGTAGTATGGGTGACGCCTTACGTATGGTAGTATAAGAGCTGTACCACTGTAAACCCAAGACTCATCAACGACGTGGGAATACACCCAATCCACCCTCTGTTCAGGCTTCATCTTCACAGGCCTCGACCAGAGTTTATTTCCACTGAGGGAGGTGCCCCGGTGGGGGACAACCGGGAAAATCCTTAAGCGTGCCAAAACACCGTTCTCAGGATTTCAACGCCATGAGTCAACCTGACTGCTGCTCTTGACGAGTCGTGAGCACCGTTCCTGGGTCTCCAAAACCGCAAATCAACGTAAGTGCTGCGTCCTGACAGTCCCGATTTTTTCCCATAACGCCATTTCCTGTTACGTTAACCATGAGAATCAGTGAAACTCTCCAGAATTTTCAAGGACTGTTCGCGGCGCTAAGGCGAGAGCCACGTTTTGAAAAGGAACCGCCTTCAATCCGGGGCACCCTTGCGATTTTTTTTAACGAGCGTGCGCGGAGCTAAGGCGAGCGCTACACTTGGAAAACGGCGCGCCCTCAAGCCGTGAAGCTCTTGCAACTTTAAAAGACGAGTGTGCGCGGCGCTAAGGTGAGGGCCACATGTTGAAAACGGATCGCCCTCAAACCGTATGTTTGAAACGAATGTGCGCGGCACTAAGGCTAGAGCCGCATTTTGAAAACGACCCGCCCTCACTCCGTGAAGCCCTGGCAACTTCGTAAGACGTGTGTGCGCGGCGCTAGGGCGAGAACCACATTTTGGAAGCGGCCCGCTTCCAATCTGTGCAATTGTTTCCATTTTTCAGCGTCAGGCTCCCAAATGGTAAGGAATTCTGATGCGAACCGCCCGGCCCGCCTTTCCGATTGGCTTCGGGAGAGTTATTCATAAGGAGCAGGAGTGGAGGGGCCGAACACCGTAGAGTCTTTTTGTGTGGGTAGGGGGCGGGAGAGAGAGAGAGAGAGTCTTCTTACATTCCCGATCTCTCTTGCTCGTGGCGCCTCGTGTCAAGCCAAACGGCCAGCCACTGAAACTGACATTTGTTTTTCTCCCCGGTCAGCGGGCCAGCCAGATGTATTCACAAACACATGGAAAGCATAACCACACGGTTTTTAAAGCGTTTACTGGCCTTCAGATCTGAAACGCATTTTTTTTACAACGGTTGGTGGTCCGTGCCCGCTCGTGCGGCAGTCTTTGAGGGATCTGCCGTTCAGCCTGGTGGCGCTGAGGTAGCACGGATTCCTTAGTACGGGATCTCTCACATTGTTTTCTTAATAAGGGTTTTTTGTCAAGGACTCCATTGTAAAGTATCTTTGGTATGGATTCCTTAGTTCGGATTCCTTGCCAAGGATTCAGTAGTAAGGATTCTCCAATCAGAATTCCGTAGGGAGGATCTTCTACAAAGTTTTTCTTTTGTAATGATCCCTTCTGGAAAAACTCTGCAATCGTGTCTCCTTATTGGGGAGTCGTTGTGTGAATGATTTTTCCTTCAGGATTCTACAGCGAGGACGTTTATTTTCATGATTACTCATGAGGGGTTCTTCACTGAGGACTATTCATTCAGATTTTCTTCGGAAGGGCTCTGCATTACGGATTTCTCAGTAATGATTCCTTTGTAGAGATACCGATCTCTCTTGCTCGTGGCGCCTCGTATCAAGCCACAGGGCCAGCAATCGGACATTTATACATGTTTTCCATTTTTCTGTTGTTCGTGAATCTAAGCGCGCCCAGGCAGATCTGTTCACAAGAAACGAGAAACGTGAAATCCAGTTTTCACTACACTTGGTGCCGGCCCTTGGATCTGGATCGCATGTTGTTTATGGTGCTTGATGGTTCAGCCCGCTCGTTCCTCAGTACGGATTCCTTAGCAATGCTGTCTTGGTGCTCCTCTTATTCTCTGCGAGCCCCTTCCCGCGGTCTCTGCAGTGCTTCGGCCCAGTGGCCGCCCCCTCCCCTCGGCTCGCGGCGCGCCGATGCAGCGCGCCGCGGAGTTGTTGGCGGAGGCGGGCGGCGCTGTGCTCTACCAGGGCTCGCGAGCCGCGCTCGTCGAGCGGCGCGCGGGCCGCCCTCTGGTCCTGGCGGACCAGGAGGCTCCCGCGCTCGGGACGCAAGGCGATCGCAAGGGCGAGACGGCCGCGGGCCACGCTTTCGTGCTCTCTGTCCTCGACGGGGCCGTGTCTGAGCGCGCCCTGAGTGCGCGAGCTGAGCGGGCGGCTCTGCGCCCGGCGCTTCGCGGCGCTCCGAGTGGCGATGCGAGCCGCCCGTTCGCGCCAGGAGGCAGCGTGGGGGGCCGCCCTCCCTCGTGCACGCCTGGGCCGTCGTTCTGAGCGGCGCCGACCTCGCCGGGGTCGAGGAGGCGGGGCGCACGGAGCTGCGGGCGATGCGCGATTCCCGCGCTGGCCTCGCGGCGCGCGCCCCTCGGCCCGACGTTTGCAGCGCGGCCGACCGAGCCGGGGCGCGGCAGGAGCTCGCCGAGGCCGTCGTTGGCCGCAAGTACACGCGGCGGCTCCACGAAGCGGCGAGCCGCGAGGGGCGGGGAGGGCGGCCCCCGTCCAGATCGGCCGCGACGCCAGAAGGCTGCGGCGGGCCGTGCCGCGCAATGCGGAAGTGGTCCTGGTACATCCTGCTAGTCTGGCGCGGCGCGCCCGAGTAGCTGCTCGGGGCGCCCGCGCCTCTTCGACGGGGCGTGCCCACGCGCATCCGGTCGACGACCCGGTCGGCGCAATGTTGCGTGGCGACCGCCAGGCCGTCGACCGGAGGCAGAGGCCCTGCGACGAGGCCGTCGAGGACCTTCCGAAGATATAGGGTCGCGCCCCAGGGTCGGCCAACCGCAGCGTCACCGCGCGCATCACGCGGCGGCCAAGCGCCAGGCGAGCCGCGCAGTCTTCCCGTTCCTGAGGGGGGAGTTGCGCCGCTGCCTGGCCGCCGCGCTCGGCGGGCCGCGAACCGCCGCGCGTTCGGGGCCAGCGGGGGGGTACCGATACCGCTACTCCCTGGACCTCTCCTGGTTTGCGTTCTGACCAGATTTTCGAGGCGAGCCCAGCGGCGGCGACGAGGGCCCCCCAGGAGGCTCAAAAAGGGGGAAATGGGCTAAGGGTAGCGCTATGGGTGCCTTTTCCTCCTTCGCATTTGTCTCGTGATGAGACATGCGCATGGCTTCCAATTCACACAGTGCTTCTGATGCGCATTTCGGAATCCGTCCGCCGTCTTTCTCGCAGCCTGGTCCCGTTGGGACGAGAGAGGGCAGGGAGCGAGCCAGGGCGTCGACGGGACGCAGGGCACTGGTTGCACCCACACGAGCGTTTCGCGTACTTCGAGTTTCTTAATAGGCGTCGGGGGGGCGTCACCCCCGCCGACAGCCCCACATCGACCCCCGTCGCGGGCAGCCGCCGCGCGCCGAAGGCGCTCCGACCCCCGTCGCGGCGCGACGACGAGGCAAGGTTGACACCCGTCGGGGCGGTGCCTCCCCACGCTTATTAAGAAACGCAGAGTAGGATATCGGCGGCCAAGTCTATTTTGGGGTACATCAATTCTGTAGTCGACCTCTTGCTCGACTCCTGGATCGGTGGACGCCTGGCCTGGGTCGCTCGACTTCGCACCCCTCGCGCGGCTCGGAGGCCTTGGTCGGTCTCGCGCGCTCGCGCGATGCGCCCGTCGTGCAGCCAAGGACGACCAAACTGAGTGCACGCAACCCCTGCAGCAGCACGGCCACGCGTACGCTCATTGCAAACTGTGGGTTTCTTGATAAGCGTGGGGAGGCACCGCCCCGACGGGGGTCAGCCTCGCCTCGTCGTCGCGCTGCGACGGGGGTCGGGGCGCCTTCGGCGCGCGTTGGTCGCCCGCGACGTGGGTCGATGTGGGGCTGTCGGCGGGGGTGATGCCCCCCCCGAAGCTTAATTAAGAAACTCAGAGTATGCGAGGGAATCCAGCGGATGTGGTCGGGCGGGTCCAGGCTTTCAGGGACAACTGCGGGCCTGCTTTCTGTTGCGCTCCTCGGATCTTGTATCATGACGTGCAGTGTTGCCTGCTATCACGTTCTGCAGCGCCATTAGACCTCCTCGACTGCCATTGATTGGGGTAGCATCTGTGCTTGTTCGAGTCGCCCTTCTTCGCCCGAGTGGCAAATAGTCAGGGCGTCGCGCTCAGAGAGAGAGGGGTGGGCAGGGAAAGTACCTCGTGCTGTGCTGCCTCTACATGAAGAAAGACGTGGCCCCTGGCCTAGGCGTGCGCACGCTGTGGTCGGGCAGTCGTGGGGGGCGGGTCGCGCCGAGGTGCCGGTCCCCAGTGATTCGTCAGTGACGTCGCCCGATGTTCGGGAGGATCGAAGTTGGTACGGAAAGAACCGGCACGATGCCCAACACCAGGTCCTGCTCCTTGTGATCAGGGCTCGCTGTCCTCGCCGCCGCGGGCGTTGTTCCTTGGAGACAGAGATCTGCCTGCCCAGCAGCGGCCGCTGTCGGTGTCGGACAACCTTCGCTGCTGGGCATTACGTCTTTTCTTTCCGTACCCATTTCGGGTGTCCAAAGATGTGCGATTTGCTGGCGTGATTCCTACAGCCAGTCCCCTGGCGTTTCCCTGTCCTGTTTGCCCGCCGCACCCCCTCCGTGCCCCTCCCCCTCGCCCTCGTCCCCTCCGCTGCCCTGTCTCTCCCTCCTCCTCTTTCTCCTCTTGCTTCTTCCTTCTCCCTCCTCCTCCTCCTCCTCCTCCTTTCTCTCCCCCGAAAATGGCCAGGGAGTGGCGCGCTCCCCTGCGCGTGTCTTTTTGCTGTTGTTGTCTGTTTTTGTTTTTTGGTGTTCTCCCCCAGAGGATCTCATGACTCGACATTTCCAATGTTTTCAAGATGTAATCGGGTCGCTGTTTCGGTCCTTCAAGATGGTGCTGCCGCTGCAGCATGGGCGTCACTTCAAGATCGGCGCTTTGCTCCCGTCGTTCAGAGTGGCTCTCTCGCCCCTTCGCGGGCCACGTTTCTGGACTCGAGTTCTCCCTTATCGGTGCCGCCCCCCTCCTTCCTCCTCCTCCGCCTTCCCTTTGTCCTCCTGCTCCTCCCGCTCCTTCCACTCTGGCTCCTGCTGCTGCTGTTCGTCCTCGTCCTCCTGCATCCTCCTCCTATTCCTCCTTTTCCTCTTGCTTGAAGGTACCGTCGCTCCTTTTCCTCTTGCTCATCCGCCACCTCCTCCAATTTACGCAGCTCCCTTTTTTTAGACTGCGCATGGCACGGTGGGGTCCTCCTTGGAGTTCCAGGTCCGTTATGACACGCGTCCGCGGGTAGAGAAGAAGTCAGAAAGAGCGCGCTCGCGGCAGCCTTCTCACTAAAAGGGGGACCCCAGCTTGAAGCTACCCCCCTTCCTCCCTTGGAAATGGGGGGGGGGCTTCCAATGCTCCCCCCCTCCCTCTCTGCTTTCCGTGGGCATTTCGGAGCTAGGGGTCCAGAGCTAAATGGGGGTGGGCTTCAAACTACCCCCCCTTTCTTTACCGGAGCCCCGGATCAGCCCAGGCTCCGAAGCTACCCCCCCTCTTTTTGTTTGGATTTTGTATCTGGGGGCTTAGGAGCTACCCCCCCCTCTTTTTCGGGGCCCGGGGTGAGCCCGGGTTCCCCTTTCCAAAGGGGGGCATTGGGCGTCCTGAGGCTCTCTTTCAGGCTTGCACCAGCCAGCTGCACGTGTTCAGTCGTGCACAAGGTCCGCGCGGGAGCGCACGCAGCAAAGTGCTGCGACGGAGCATTTTCTCAGCCCTCGAATCGCGCAGCGGTTCGGAGGGCAGGAGTCGGAGGAGTAAGCGGTGCCAGACGATGCACTTGACACGCTCCGCTGGCCGCGCGAACGGCACGGCGCGGCGCGGCAAGCAGGCGAGAGAGAAAGCGCAGCCGCCAGCGAAGCGAACGCCTCACGCGGCCAGACCATACGGGGGATGTCCTATACGCCCGTCTGGAAACCGGCGCCACATGCACTTTTCCAGCCCTGCCAAAGACGGCGGAAGGTCCCCAGCTGCGGATTCCAGCCAGCTTCACTGCCTCAGCCGGGTGCACCCCTTACGGTCCCAAATGGTACGGATTTGCTTGACCCGCTGCGCGAGCTGTGCGGGGCCGATCTCCACATTAACTGCTCGTTTTTTTTTCAGTCAACTACGACATCCACCCCCAAAGTGGGCGCAGCGGCGCGCTCGGACACCCGCTCCGAGGTATCAAGCCGCCTGCCAAACAAGTCCTCAACTACGCGTGCCGTCGCGGCCGCGCCCGCGGGCGTCGCCAACAATGGTGCGTTGGGGCACGCCCTGTCCGCCCCAAAGAAAACATGTACGAAACGAAAAACACGACGAGGACCAAGTCCGCCAGAGCCGAACGGATTGCCGCCCCGAAACGTTCCCAAGTGCACACCGAGGCAACCGGCCCAGAAGGACAGGCGAGGAGCTGAAGCCTCTGCCCGCGGGCCTGGGCATAATCCCAGGTTGCCACGGCGAATTGCAAGTGGGAGAGCGCTTCAAAGTTTGTCTTATGCCGTTATAGGAGGAGGAGGAAGAGGAGGAGGAGGAGGAGGAGGAGGAGGAGGAGGAGGAGGAGGAGGAGGAGGAGGAGGAGGAGGAGAGTAGGGAGAGGAGGCGGGAGGGGCAATGCTAGGTGCGACTCGCGCATTTATGACGTCCTAACCCTCCCTCCATCCCTTAACCCATGGCGCTGTTTCCTCTATCGCGACGCGTGTCGTTAGCGACCTGTGTCTCGCCGCCCGCGCTGCGTTTATGTGGTTGTGGTGAGTGCGCGTGCGTCGTGCGTGCGTGTGGTGCAGTGTTGTTGGTGCGGTTGGTAGGTGGTGGTGGATGTGGTGCTGGTGGTGGTTGGTTGTTGGTGTGTGGTTGGTTGCTTGGTGGTGGTGGTTGTGGTGGTGGTGGTGGTGGTGGTGCGGTCGCGGTGGGGCGGACGCGGATGGGCGCGCGAGAAAGAGGCCCGCGCTGGGGCGAGAACGCCATCCTGAACGACGGAGGCCAAACACCGATCCGAAAATGAGGCCCACGCTGCAGCGGGAGCACGATTCGGAACGATTCGGGAACAAAAATGAGGCCGGCACCGCAGCGAGAGCAGCATTTTGAATTACCCTGCGACGTACCCAACCCACGTGCATCAAATGGCAAGAGGACTATGCCAACATTAGCAGGAACAACGACAGTGTAGACGCGGCGATTTGCTGTGCAAGCTACATGGGATGCGCATGCGTTGCACGATTCACAGGACGACGATCGAAAGAACGAGGATTGAGGCCCCAGGATCGAAAAAGAACGGGTACGGGAACGAGGGGTAGGAGAGGGATGGAATGGAGGGCGGGGGGGGCGAAAGGCCATCGCGGAAGCAGCAGCATGCATGGAGAAGGTGAGGCGGGGAATAGGACGACGATGAAAGTGGCGGGAGGAGACAGAAGACTGCCGCGTTTTTCAAGCACGAGCTTAACCCGCAGCGCTGCCTGCGCCATGTCGTCGCATAGTTCCACATGATAAAACTTGTTTAGAGTGCAAGGAACGAGCGAGGCGTAGCTCGCCCGCTAGCTTCTCCGCCTCCTTCCCGCACATTTCAGCGCGGGAGCTGAACGCTCGCAGGCGCGCCGCCAGGTCTGCGGGCGGCCCGCGGGAAAGAAACTCAAGGCCGGGGCCGCGTATCATCAATCGGTTGTCCATCGTCCAAAGTTGCACTGGCGACGTACTGGTTGAACGCGGAGCGAGAAGCATCACGCGCGTGCCTGAACGCCGCGCAGGTACAGTGCACGCGCGATTGGGACTTCAGGTCGATCACGCGCGTCTCCACCAGGCTTGGCAACACCACGCGAATGAGGATCTCACTGCGGTCTGCCATGCTGCTGTCCGCGAATGCAATGCGCTGCCTGCAAGTGAGGCGGCGGCGTCCACTTGTCTCAGAAGATGTTCCCGCGGGCCCGAAGGGCGACCGCCAGCTCGAGCCGCGGCGCCGGCAGGCCAGATAAGGATCATGCAACAACAAAGACGATGACAGAGCAACGAGGTATCGGCGAGTGCATGACAGGCCTCGTTTCCTGCACTTCTTTCCTGTAGTTCCCCTAGCTCATCGAGCTCAGCAGATGTTTCTGCGGGTCCGAAGGGCGACCGCCAGCTCGAGTCGCAGCGCCGACGAGCTGCACGCGCATCAGGCAACACCCCAGGAGACACTGGCGCACAACGATTTGACGTCAGTCAGTGCCAGACCACGCCATGTCTAGTTCCTCGCGCACATACAGTCGATCGCAGATGCGGGATAATCGAAGTAGAATGACGGGTCCAATCTGCGTCCGCGTAGGACGTCACTATGCTGGACCCCGCAGCAGGTTTCGAAAGTGGCGACAGTTTCGTGGGCCCCACAGCAGCCCTCGAAAGTGGCGACAGTTTCACAGATCGCAGCCCCCCAGGGATGGCGAGGTCTAATTTGAGTCCCTTTGGACGTCACTCCGTCTGGCCCCCCAATGCTAGCCTTTCGAAAGTGCCGACAGTTTTTCACAGATCGCAGCCCCCCAGGGGATGGCGATGGTCTTAATCTGTATCCCCGTTAGGGCGTCACTACGCTGGCCCCCCCACGCACTTGAAAGTGGCGAAGTTTCACAGATCAGCTAGCCCCCAGGATGGCCGAGGTCTCTATATCTGCACGACCACGTAGGGCGTCACTTTCCGCTGGGCCCCCAGCAGCCCTCGAAATGGCCACAGTTTTCACAGATCGCAGACCCCCCCTAGGAATGGGCGAGAGGTCTAATCTGAATCACCGTAGGGCGTCACTCCGCTGGGGCCCCCAGCAGCCCTCGAAAGTGGCGACAGTTTCACATATCGCAGCCCCCCAGGGATGGCGAGGTCTAATCTGAATCCCCGTAGAGCGTCACTCCGCTGGGGCCCCCAGCAGCCCTCGAAAGTGGCGACAGCTTCACAGATCGCAGCCCCCCAAGGATGGGAGGTCTACTCTTGAATCCCCGTAGGGCGTCACTCCGCTGGGCCCTCTGCAGCACATTCGAAAGTGGCGACAATTTCACAGATCGCAGCCCCCCACGGATGGCAAGATCTAATCTGAATCCACGTAGGACGCCACTGCAATAGACCCCCCAGCAGCCGCCGAAAGCGGCGACAATTTCACACATCGCAGCCCCCCAGGGATGGCGAGGTCTAATCTGAGTCCCCGTAGGGCGTCACTCCGCTGGCCACCCCAGCAGCCCTCGAAAGTGGCGACAGTTTCGCAGATCGCAGCCCCCCAGAGATGGCGAGGTCTAATCTAAGTCTCCGTGGGGCGTCACTCCGCTGGCCACCCCAGCAGCCTTCGAAAGTGGCGACAGTTTCACAGATCGCAGCCCCCCAGGGATGGCGAGGTCTTATCTGAGTCCCCGTAGGGCGTCGCTCCGCTGGCCACCCCAGCAGCCCTCGAAAGTGGCGACAGTTTCGCAGATCGCAACCCCCCAGGGATGGCGAGGTCTAATCTGAGCCCCCGTGGGGCGTCAGGCCGGCGCCTCAGCCAGAGCAGCATTTTGAAAATTACCCTGTGACGTACCCAACCCATTTGTATCATGGGAAACGAGGAGTTGGCCGAAACTTGCACGGACAATCGAATTGCAGGATCCGTTGTTTGGTATGTACGCTGTTTGGGACACGCGCCAATGGCATGATGCGCAGGAGAACCATACAATAACGAGGGGCGACAACTACAGGCTCGAAGAGGACATGGGGAGTCGGGAACGAAGAGCAGGAGAAAACGTACGGGAAGCCCACTGCGCTGTGCCCCTCAGCAGCCCTCGAAAGTGGCGACGGTTTCACAGATCGCAGCCCCCCAAGGATGGCAGGGTCTAGTATGAGTCTGCGGTGTGTACCCACTGTGCTGGGCCCCTCAGCAGCCCTCGAAAGTGGCGACAGTTTCACAGATCGCAGCCCCCCAGGGATGGCGAGGTCCCATTTGAATCTGCGGTGAGTACCCTCTGTGCTGGGCCCCCCGGCAGCCCTCGAAAGTGGCGACGGTTTCACAAATCGCACCCCCCCAGGGATGGCGAGGTCCCATTTGAATCCGCCGTGGGTACCCACTGTGCTGGGCCCCCCAGCAGCCCTCGAAAGTGGCGACAGCTTCACAGATCGCAGCCCCCCAAGGATGGCGCGGTCTAGTATGAGTCTGCGGTGAGTACCCACTGTGCTGGGCCCCCCAGCAGCCCTCGAAAGTGGCGACAGTTTCACAGATCGCAGCCCCCCAGGGATGGCGAGGTCCCATTTGATCCATCTTCGGTGAGTGCCTGCGGTGCGCTGGGTACCCACTGTGTTAGGCCCCCAGCAGCCTCTCGAAAGTGGCGACGTTTACAGTTTCGCAGCGCCCCCCAAGGATGGCGAGGTCTCATTTGAGTTGCGGTGGGTACCCACTGTGTTGGGCCCCCCCAGCAGCCCTCGAAAGTGGCGACAGTTTCACAGATCGCAGCCCCCCAGGGATGGCGAGGTCTTAATCTGAGTCCGCGGTGAGTACCCACTGTGCTGGGCCCCCCAGCAGCCCTCGAAAGTGGCGACAGTTTCACAGATCGCAGCCCCCCAGGGATGGCGAGGTCTAATCTGAGTCTCCGTAGGGCGTCACTCCGCTGGCACCCCAGCAGCCCTCGAAAGCGGCGACAGTTTCACAGATCGCAGCCCCCCAGGGATGGCGAGGTCTAATCTGAGTCCCCGTAGGGCGTCACTCCGCTGGGCACCCCAGCAGCCCTCGAAAGTGGCGACAGTTCCACAGATCGCAGCCCCCCAAAGATGGCGAGGTCTAATCTGAGTCCCCGTAGGGCGTCACTCCGCTGGGCCCCCCAGCAGCCCTCGAAAGTGGCGACAGTTCACAATCGCAGCCCCACCAGGGATGGCGAGGTCTAATCTGAGTCCCCGTAGGGCGTCACTCCGCTCGGCACCCCAGCAACCCCCGAAAGTGGCGACAGTTTCACAGATCGCAGCCCCACAGAGATGGGAGGTCTAATCAGAGTTCCCGTTAGGCGTCATTCCGCTGGGCCCCCAGCAGCCCTCGATAGTGGCAGCAGTTTAACAGGGCAGCCCCACCAGGGATGGCGAGGTCCTATATGAGTCCCCGTAGGGGTCACTCCGCTGGGCCCCAGCAGCCCTCGAAAGTGGCGACAGTTTCACAGATCGCAGCCCCCCAGGGATGGCGAGGTCTAATCTGAGTCCCCGTAGGGCGTCACTCCGCTGGGCCCCCCAGCAGCCCAGGAGGCGGGAGGAGTGGAGACCACAGTGCTCTATTCAAAACGAGTACCCAACGCAGGAGGGTTGGGAAAAAACGTAGGCGAAAACCCAACTCCCGGGAATCCTGTGTGTAAAAAAACAGTACGCGGGGGGGGGGGGGGGCGGCCACTCCCAGCACGCCATCAGGGGAAGAGGGAGAGTAGTATTCATATTAAGTAATTGTAGAGGGAGGGAGAGGGTCGCAAGGGGGAATGCGTATCTGCCCCCCCCCCCGGTGGGGAGGGTAGGGAGGGACTTCGCCACGACTGCGATTTCCTTATGTTTCGTGTTGGATTTCCTTTTTATTTCGGGCGACGACGACGACGACGACGACGACGACGACGACGACGACGACGACGACGACGATCCACGCAAGACGACGACACCGGGATGCGTCTTCCACACGCCGACAGGGTCGGCGGATTTCTTCTTCTAGGCGTGCTTGCAGGGGCTGCCATGAACACGGTCACTGGAGTCGCCTGGCGCCATCCATCCTGGCCTGCTCATCGCTGGGCGCCACCACTCCTGGCCCGGCTTTTGATCCTCGGCTTGACCCTCCTCCCTCCTCCCCTCCCCTCGTCGCGTAGGTCGCCTCGTCCTCGTTCGCCTCTCCCTGTCGTGGTCGTCCTGTCGCGCCCCCGTGTGTCGTCGTCGTCGTCGTCGTCGTCGTCGTCGCCGCCGCCGCCGCCGCCGCCGCCGTCGTCGTCGTCGTCGTCGTCGTCGTCGTCGTCGTCGTCGTCGTCGTCGTCGTCGTCGTCCTCGTCGTCGGCGTCGGCATCGGCATCGGCGTCGGCGTCGTTGTTGTCGTCGTCGTCGTCGTCGTCGTCGTCGTCGTCGTCGTCGTCGTCGGCGCGCCTTACTCTCGTGAGGCAGCACGTGTGCTTGTATGGCATGGGCTCTCACCCCTTGTGCGGGCCCGCCCGGTGACCCTCCACTCGGCGGCCGCGGGGGCCGCGACGCTAATGGGCCAGCTCGCCCCCAGTCGGTCACGCGCAGAGGGGGGGTAGGGTTGGGGTAAGGTTGAATCGGGCATGTCTTTCGACAGGAGGAATATTCAACAATAGCACAAACATAGTCTGGGGACGATTTTTGTTTATTTTTCTATATGTTTTGACTATCTGTAATTTTTTCTAAACATCCGCCTGTAGGAGGACATGCCAGACCTAAGGGTATGAGGAGGGGGGAAGGCTTCTCAGAAGCACCCCTGCTTCTTAAAGGCGCGGGCCTGACAGTGGAGACCCATGCCAAGAAGCACCCTGCTTGCTTCCAACCAAAAATCAATGGACGTCCTGGGGTCTCAGGGCTGGGTTTCTTGTGGAAGGTCTCTTGTGGTCGAGCTCCCATTGTGCATCCATAGATGAGGCCAGCGCCTTCTAAGAAGCAGCCTCCTCCCAAGAAGCCTTGCCGCCTCCCCCTACCCCGTTGTGCGCGCCGCCAACCCAGGGTTGTCCTTCGCACGCTCGTTTCTGTGCTTCTCTTGTCGTGCGCTGACGCGTGCGCGCATCATGCACAGCACTGGCCATCCCCCGTGGTGCGTGGAGCCCGCCCCATGCCTCCCCTCGGCGGCTGCGGGGCCGTGGCCCTTGGGCCAGCTCGCCGCCCAAGGAGAGCCCCTTGCACGCAGCTTTTTGTTTCTGTGGAGGCCCAGGCCAAGAAACGCCCTGCTTGCCTCCAGGGTGCCTTGGGTTTCCTGGGCTTCGACGGTTCTGCTATGGGTAGCGCGGCTCTCCCACACCAAAAATCAACGGACGCCCCGGGGTCTCAGGGTTGGGTTTCTTGAGGAAGGTTCCTTGTGGTCGAGCTCCTGCTGTACATCCATGGATGAGGCCAGCGCCTTTTAAGAAGCAGCCTCCTCCCAATAAGCCTCCACTGCATGGTTTCACGCCCTGCCTGCGCGTCCGTCGCTCAACGCGCTGGCCGATCCTCCGCACCCGCGTCGCCCGTGCAGTTAAGTCGGGCATGTCCCTCTACAGGGGGAATACAGTCGGGGCCCTGAAGAAGGAACCCTTTTTGGTTGGGGAGGGGCTCCGCGTTCCTTGAGTGTTTCACAGCTTGCCTCAGGTTTTCCTTATGTTTTCGATCGGAAATCCAAACTTCATTCCTCCTCTCTTCATTCCTCTTCTTCGCCTCCCCTCCTTCACCGGATCTCTTCATTCCTCCTCTCCTTCGCCGCTCCCCCCTTCCTTCGTGCACCCCTCCCTCCAGAATGAATACGATTCCGCGGCCAAGTTTTCCCCCACCAGCGCCGCTGGTGGTCGTGGTGCTGGCGAGGAGCGTTCGCTGGGTGCTGCGTGCTGGCCCGCCTCGAGGGCTCGCCACTGCAGTCGCCGAGGGCGCTCGTGTCGGGCAGCGGTGTGGCAATGTGTTTTTTCATTCGGATGGTGTCTTCTTCGGCTTCTGTTTCAATCACCGCATTTCGAGGGATATCTCTCCTTCGCGCGCTTTGTTTTCGACAGCGCAGTGTCCGGATTTCTATCAGAGTCTTGCGGCATCGATCGATCGTCTTGTCACGGACCATCAAGGCTTCGGCCTCGCTTCTCTTAGTGCTTGTGCCCTTCCCCTTCCACTCTCGCCTTTTACACATGTCGTTTTTTTTTTTTTTTTTTTTTTTTTTTTTTTCTCTCTCTCTCTCTCAGGCCACAGTTCATCGCATGAGCTTGCCTGTGACACGTCGCGTCTGTTTCACGCTACTGTTAGTCACGCCGTGGTGGGAATCAGGGGTCGCGCGCTCCTCTTCTCCTCTTACTTCCATTTGGCCATTTGGGGATACACCCTGCAAATGCCATTTGGGGATAAACAGATGGGCGGGCGGGTTGGGAGGTAGGCTATCAGATGCTGGGCATCGGACCTCGCTCGCTCTCTCTTCTCCCTCCCCTTTCCAGCTCTCCCTGTCCGCCCCCTCCCCTCCCCTTCCCTTTCCTCACCCTCTTTCTTCTTCCTCTGCTCCTTCTTCTTCATCTTCTTCTTCTCTCTCCGCCTTTTCCACTGGCCGTTCCCCCTCCCCTCCCGCCCTTCGCTCCTCACCCCTTCGCCGTCGCCGTCGCCGTCGTCCCGGGCGGTGCTCCAGGTCTTGGACTCGCTGAACCCGAAGAACCTGCACGGCTGACCTCCCCACGCCGCGGCGGCGGCACGGCGAGGCCCTCTCCGCTTCCGCGTGCTGCTGGTCGATGCCCTTCGCGGGGAGCACGCCGAGGCCTTTTTCCCTTCGGGGGGGGGAGGCGAGGGGACATGAGGAGGAGCGGGAGCGGGGAGGACGAGGAGGCTGCTGCTGCTGCTGTTGTTGCTCTTGTTGTTGTTAGTATTTTTCTTCTTCTTATTCTTCTTGTTGGTTTTGTTGGTCTTGTTTTTGACGACGATGACGATGTTGATGACGACGAGGATGCTGATGATGATGATGGCGACGAGGATGCTGGATCTGATGATGATGATACTGATGATGATGATACTGATGATGATGATGATGATGGCGATGATGATGAAAGGGACGAGGACGACGACGCCGACGACCTCGAGGATGACGACCGCGACGACCACGGCGACGACGATAATGCTGCTGCTGATGATGATGGATGAAAATGATGATGAGGATTACGGTGATGATGCTGCTGATGATGATGATGCTAATGATGATGATGCTGATGATGATGCTGATGATGATGATGATGATGATGATGACTATGTGGATTATGATGATGATGATGATGATGATGATGATGATGATGAGAATGATGACGAGGATCATATTGATAACGATGATGACGATGATGATGCTGCTGATGATGGCCATGTTGATGATGATGGTGATGATGTTGATGCTGTTGATGATGATGCTGCTGATGATGACGCTGATGATGCTGATGGTTGCTGTGGTTGTGGTGGTGGTGATGATGGTGATGGTGAGTCGGATGATGCTGATTATGATGATGATGTTGATGATGCTGCTGCTGATGATGATGATGCTGATCATGATGATGCTGCTGATGATGATGATGCCGATGATCATTATGATGATGCTGATTCTGATGGTGGTAATGATAATGATAATGCTGTTGATGATGCTGATGATGATAATGATAATGATGATGAGGATGAGGAGCAGGGCGAGGACGATGATGACGCTGATGATGATGAGGACGTCGATGATAATGATGCTGATGCTGATGCTAATGCTGATGCTGATGCTACTGTCGGTGATGATGACGATGACGACGACGATGATGCTGATGATGCCGATGCTGCTGCTGCTGATGATGATAATTATGATGGTGAAGACGATGCTGATGCTGGTGATGATGTTGATGATGTTGATGCTGATGATGACGATTCTGCTGATCATAAGGATGTTGATGATGATGGTGATGAAGATGCTGCTGATGATGATGATGATGATGATGATGATGAGGATGATGAGGATGATGGTGATGCTGGTGCTGATGATGATGACGATGATGACGATGATGACTATGCCGATGATGGTGTTGATGATCACGGTGACGATGATGATGTTGCTGATGATGATGCTGCTGCTGCTGATTATGATGATGATGATGATGATGATGATGATGATGATGATGATGATGATGATGATGATGATGATGACGATGACGATGATGATGATGATGATGATGATGATGATGATGATGATGATGATGATGATGACGATGATGCTGCTGATGCTGATGCTGATGCTGATGCTGATGCTGATGCTGATACTGCTGCTGATGCTGCTGCTGATGATGATGATGATGCTGACGACGCCGAACCAGAATAGAAACACGGAAACACGTATTTAATTGAACGCCCCTGAGGGGGCAGACACCGCCGCCCCACTTTTTTTTGGGGGGGGAACGCGGAGGTTGCGTGGGGGGCAAATCGGGATGTAGCGGGGGTGTTCACTCAGAGGGCCTGGAAAGATACGAAAGTGGGGTCTTAAAGACTTTCAGAAAGCCCCAAGAGAGCCCGAACATGACCTAAAAAAGACGCCAGATTGGACAATAAGGTCTCAGAGGGCCTGGAAACATACAAAAGTGGGGTCTCAAAGGCTTTCAGAAAGCCCCAAGGGAGCCGGACAATTACTTAAAAAGACGCCAGAAAGCCCTAAGAGAGTCTGAACATGATTTTAAAAGGACGCCTGAGGGTGTGCAAAAGTGTGGACGAAAGGAAGAGGCATACGGAAAGGCGCACAAACGAGATATCAGTTAGTTTGGGGCCTCAAAGGGACTCCGGGGACTCCCTGGGCGCGCCCAGGACGGCCCCCAAAAAACCCAAAATGCTGCCAGACGGCCCAGGCCGGGGTCGGGAGGCGTGGAGGACAGCCGCAGAGAGCGCCCGCTGATTCCAACGTGCTTCCAAGAGCCCGCGAAGACGCACGTGAGCTCGAAACGAGGCAAGAATTCAGGCTCGACAAGGCCAGAATGGACATAATCATATGTGTTTTGGGAGTTTTTTTGCGTGTTGTTTTTTGTAGTCGAACTGGGCCGAGGAGAGGTGGGCGGGCTGCCAGACTGGACCAAAATGGCTTGGAGGACGGCCAAGATCGCCCCCGGAGAGCGTCTGGAGGCCTCCAGAATCGAGTCAGTGAGCTCCCGGAGAGGCCTCTGAGAGAGGCCGGCGGCTCCTTGAAGACGAATATTTCCAACGAGGTGTGTTCCGAAGCGAAAATGATAACCAAAGAGCGCTCATTCCGCAGTTGTGGCCCCCGGGCCAGCGGAATGAGCAGGCCGCGGGGAGGACCCCAGGAGGGGTTGCAAGGGCACTGAGGAATGGGTATTGGTACGAGGAGTTCGTGCGCGCGCAGATTGAGGGGACTGAGTTCGTGCAGACCACGCGGCGGGGATCTCACGCGCCGTTCCGGGTGGGGCGGCGGATCGCTACGCTCATTCCGCCGGCCCGTATTGTGCCCTCGCTGGCGTTTGGGGTTTTGGGGGCCTTTTGGGGTCTTCTTTGGGGGTTTCTTGGGGGCCTCTTGGGTTTCTGTTGGAGCCTCTTTGGGGTTTCTTGGAGCTCCCTTGGGAGCATTTGGGAGCATCTTGGGGCTTCAGGGAGCCGCTTGGGAGCTGCTTGGAAGCTTCTTGGGGGCCTCGTGAGGGCCTTCTGGGGCTTCTCTTAGAGCGTTCTTTGGGTCCTCTTGGGCCTTCTTGGAGGCCTCTTGGGCCGTCTTGGAACCCTCGAGGCCGTCTTGGGGCCCTGTGGGGGGCCCCATCGGGCCTCTTAGGGCGATCTTGGGGGCCTCTTGGGCCGTCTTGGGGCGCCGCGATGCCGAAAAGGTGGGGGCGCCACAATCCCCCCAAAACCTCAGGAGAAACAGTAACTTGTGCCTCTTGGGGCCCTCATGGGGGTGCTCTTGAAAGCCTCGGGGGGGGGTCTGGGGTCTTTCTCGAGGGCCTTATGGGGGCCTCCTGGGGCTTGTAAGGGGCCTCTTGGCGCCTCCTGGGGGCTTCTTAGGGCCGAGGGCTCGAAATGTTGTTTCGTGTTCCCCCTCTGGGGCATCTCTCAGAGCGTTCTTGGGGTCCTCTTGGGCCGTCTTGGAGGCCTCTTGGACCGTCTTGGAACCCTCTTGGGCCGTCTTGGGGCCCCGTCGGAGGCCTCTAAGTAGGCCTCTTAGGGCGATATCGGAGGCCTCTTGGGCCGTCTTGGGGCGTCGCGATGCCGACGAGGTGGATGCGCCAAAATCTCACCAAAACCTCAGGAGAAGCAATGAATGTTGCTTCTTGGGGCCCTCTTGGGAGTCTCTTGGGGCTCCTTGGCGGCGTCTTGGGGGCCCCTAGGGCTTCTTGGGGGGCTCCTGACTTTAAACGGAGAGGGTTAAAGGCGAGATGTAAATCGAGCATGCACCGCTGCCGTGCCTGGCTCAAGCCGGGCCCGGCCAAACATGTGATTGTGCCTCGCCGAGGCGCACTGCTCGCATCTGAGATCGGAAAAGACCTTTCTATTGAAGATGGCCCTTCTATCCTTTACTCCAGATCCCATGCTTCATCTTGCTCTCTTGCTCATGCGGCATGAGCCAAAGCCTGGGATATGGGAGCGCCTAAGGCGGAACATATATCTTGGCTTACCAGTGCGTTTTCGACTTGGTAGCGGAGCTGGCTACACTCTCGTGTGGCTGGCTCTCGCTCTAATACCCATCATCCACGGCACAACTTGGTGGACTACTACTACGGTGGAATACCATGTTGCGCCGGCTCTGCGAGGAGCGGAGCCAGTCCGCGATCGGGCTAGCGGGGCGACCCGCGAGCTCGAGACGCTCTCTCCTACCTCACTGCGCTACTTCACTCCCGACTTCCACCAGATGCCAATCGGCAACTCGATCGAGAACGTGGTCACTCTGCGGGGCTACCCGCAGCGGGGCCACCTGCATCCCGTGCCGGTCAGGCGCCTTACGGCTACTACGCCCGAGCCTGACAAACCACAGCCTAAACCAATCGCCGAAGCCGAGATGCACATGCACTGGATCAAGATAACTATCTTCGGCATTCTATGGGTGATAATGGGATGTGCTGTGGGCTACATGCGGCAGGGGATGGACGACACGCGTACTGCCGGCCCTTCTTGGGACCCAGCCAGTACTACGCCCTTTCGCGAGTACGTTCGCGAAGTACATGCATGGATAAACGTGACGAGCGGCAATGTGGCGCCACCTCAGCAAGCTGCAGCACTACAACGTGGTCTTCAAGGCCTTGCTCGTCGTATCGCCATGCAGGTCCCCTCCCAGATCATCAATTATGGTGTAAATGTCAACGGACAGCCAACGGATGCAGTTACTTATATACTTTATCTATTGAGTACCAAATTTGAAAATCTGGAAGATGAGCGCCAGCTCAACTCTGGCACTGCCCTTATCGACTTTCGCGTCGAAAGGGGCGAGCGAATCGACTCAGTGTTAGCTCGATTCGAGATGGCCCGTGACGAGGCTAACTCTGTTGGATTTGTCATCCCCAACTTTCAGATCCTAACGCTGATCCTTTTCAGAGCGTTAGGCGTTGGCGCGTCACGAGCCCAACACCTGCTGGAGCCCTTCAATCATCAGATGCCCAGAACGCAAGCAGACTATGATAGGCTGCTGACCAGGATGAGGAACTACGGGCATGTTGCCGAGCGCTCTCCTGGCAACATTGCGGGCATCTTCACAGGGCACCACGCACATGCAGGTGTCTACGCCACGACTGCGGGGTCACCCGCTGGTCCTGGCGAGCCAAGTCCCTGGGCTGATTCAGCCGATATGCCCAACGAGGCCACTGCCCTCTTAGGGCAGACCGGCCAGGCATCGGCAGAGGCAGCGGAGGCGAACGCCTGGTCGAACTACACGCCGGGCGCCGCCTACACTGCAAGCCCGCCCTCGGGCACAACCCTCTGGGGCCAAGCGGAGTCATCCGCTCAAGGGTCTCAGCCACCCTCTCCGTTTGAATCTGGCACTGACACAGATACCTCATCTGACGGTGATCACAATGGTATGGTCTCTGCTGGCAATGACTATCCAGCTGATGACACTCACCTTTCTGAACAACAAAGAGCGGAAGCCGCTTTTATGGCTTATCGCAAATCAAAACGCCGTTGGAGGCGCATTATGAAGAAACCGGTCAGAAAAGTGAGACGTGCAGTACGCCGATATTTCAAACGCTATGGAAAGGGTCGTGGCAAAGGGGGTCGCAGACGCCGTATGCATGGTAGGGGTATCACTGCTTTCCTCACGTCCTTAACTGATGTAGTTTTTGAAGAAGTTCTTATCGGAGGCAAAGGTCGGGGTCACAGGCGGACCTCTGGTAAGGGAAAAGGGCGGAGGGGTAACCCTAGGGACGCTTCTGGCAACACTATGAAGTGTCATACATGCGGTAGTGCAGAGCATTTGCGCGATCATTGCCCGAAGGGGAAAGGAAAGGGATCCGTACATTTGGCTCAAAACTCTTTTATGGATGACATAGACTACATTGACTACGAGTTTTACGTCAATCCAGAAGCGGCTCCCGCCGCGGGCTCCTCCACGTACTACGTGATGGCCCGCTACGCTGATGCGACCGTAGCCCTGGAAGAGTACGCGGTGACCCTCTTCGACGAGTTCCACGGCTGGGACGAAGTCGACGAGGGCGCGTTCGACGCCTGGTTCGGTCTTCCAGCGGGGCCACCCGCCGACGACGAGATCTCCGAAGCTGAGACCGTCCCGGCGACCGAGGAGGAGCTCGCCGCCGCGCTGGCACCGCAGGTGATCGGCATGCCGTTGCGGCCTGATCTTTCGCGAGCCGGCTCGGAAGCGGGAGACGCTGACGACGAAATGCGGGGCCATCCCGCAGCTTATTCTGACTCTGAAGAGGCCGAAGAGGACTATGAGGACAGGCTCCAAGAGCAGGTCGCAGAAGCGATCCAGCTCCTGAGTGCGCCAGCACATCAGCAGATGACCATGAACGACCTGCTGTCGCGCCCAGGGGCCGCAAGGCTGCGTCCATACCTGGATCCTGATATGTCGGCACCGCAGATGCTGACCGCACTCCAGGCCCTAGCGGGGCCACCCGCTGAAGCGGCGCCAGCTGCAGCAGCGGGGCTACCCGCTTGGTCTATGGACGAGTTCATGCAGGGCTGCGACCAGATGGACCTCAACGACCTCACTATGGAGCAGCTGACCGACATCGGGTACTTCCAAAGCCCGCATCAGCACGTATTCATGGTCCAGGACAGCTCAGAGGACTCGGAGGACAGGCGCAATGCAAAGAAGAACAGACGACCATCGCCACCTCGAGATCCAGAGCACCGTCATGAAGATGAAAGGCCCATGGAACGTGGCAGTGCGTCAGCGGGGCCAACCCGCAGGAGGAGCCGTTCAGCTCCACGACGCCCTACACATGATGCATCTGGCTACCCGTGCAGCACGGAGCACTCCAGAGGTGTATCCGCTCAGTACGTGCCGGAGTGGTACATCAATTGGTACCCTGGCTACCCGATGGACGTGATCCGCTACTGGCGGTCCAAGGAGCACTGCAAACGGGACGAATCTGGCATCATAATACGCACCAAAGGTGGCAAGACTAAAACGCCAGGGAGGCTTGGGACCGAAAGGCTAAGAAACAGGAGATCATCAACGATCGCAAGACATACAGGAAACAAGTATGTCAATGCGAGCCTTTCAAAGGTCACATGCGCGGCTGTCCAATGGACCGCCCCTCCAGGAGCCCTTATCACGGTGAGGCCCCCTGGAACTGGTCTCATGGAGATGACGCTGGCACCGTCCACGATCCTAACAAGAAGGTCCCTGGAGGAGGAAAGCGCATTACCGAAGCCGATCGCGTCCCTATGACCGAGGAGGTTGCTGACACTGTCAGGGAAAATTGGGAACAGCTTCCTAAAGACCATCGCCTCAAAGAATGGAACCGCCGATTCCATGAAGAGGCGGGGTCACCCGCAGACTCCAGCGGAGGTGCGGGGCCACCCGCGGGCGCGGCGCCAGCCGCTGGGTCCGCGGACGAAGAGTGGATGGCTGTTGCATCTGCTGCCGGATCCGCCGCCGGTACTGACCAGACCGAACTGAACGAAGAATGGGCGGCGGAAGACGGCTCAGAGAATCCATTCCCTGATGGATGCGCCTGCTGGTGCTACAGCTCCTCGGCACAGAAGTGGTTTTGCACGAGGGTACTTTACCGCCACGAAAATGGCAAGTACAAGCTGGCCATAAAAGGTAGTGCCAACATCGACCAGATGAGGCAGGTCATCCATGATCATGGCCAGCCAGAAGGCCCTCCTAAAGACCCTCCTGGTCCACCACCAGAGGACGACGAAGACGTCGAACCACCTCCAGGACCTGTGGTCGACTCCTCGCCTCCACCTTCTCCTGAGAAGAGGTCTCCTTCCAAGAGCCCCGAAGGTTCACAGGGGCGTGCGAAGGCCAGAGGGATCGCCAAGAAGGACGACCCTGAGCCGGGAGAGCCTACCGGCCCGTCCGTGACGGAGAGGAGGAAGGCTTTTGCTGGACCATCAGCCCCGATGCCACCGGCTGCCCAAGGCGACGTCAAGGACGAAGATCGCGACCAGCCTAAGGCAGCCTTCCGAGGTGGCTGGACTCCAACTCTGCATCAGCCGCGCCTTGCACCACGACCAGGCTCGGCACGAATGAAAGCACAACCGAAGCCCGAGGCTGGGTTGAGGTCGGTGCGGGCAGAGGCAGCCGCCAAAGGTAAGGAGGACAAGGGCTCTGCGGGGCCACCCGCTGAAGCGGCGCCAACTGCAGCAGCGGGGACACCCGCAGAAGGCACTCCCTCAGAAGAAGAACGCCGCAAAGCCCTCAAAGAAATTGACAACCGACAGAAACTAGCCGACGATGCGCTGGCTGACCAAGGTCACCCGCACCCTGGTGCGGGGTCATCCGCTGGAGCTGCCTCGGCAGCCGCAGCGGCGCCAGCTGCAGCAGCGGGGCCACCCGCACGTCGGCAACCAGCGTCGTCTGTTCTCAAGAACATCCCTCTGGGAGCCATTGAATATTGGCAAGGCATTGAAGGCAAAGGCCCGAAACGCACCATAAACCCACGAGTCACTCGAGATGATACAGATCGATACGCGGTCATCGATTGCCCCGATCGTCGTAACTTCGAGTGCCGTAACGAATGGGAACGTGAACAACAAGTCGTGGGCAATATGTTGCGGGACAGGCCGCCATTGCGCGTCGCGCAGCACAAGGCAGAGCTCATGAATGTCATGAAGATGTTCAACACAGATCCGACTCTGCCGCGCGATTGGCACATGGCCAAGGTGTCAATATGGTTCTACAGCCCTACGCCATGGTCCGTATTGGAAAGATGGATTCAGCCGATACTTCGAAAAGATTGACACTTTCGATCCATACGATGGCTGGGTTGTTGTTGACGGCCTGCTGGCAAATTGGACTGGTGACAATCAGTGGAAAGGCTACCAGGACATGCACGATGTGCTTATCAAGGGCAACCCTCACAGCTCATACGTGTATTGGGTGTTGCTGAACTGCTGCGAGATGATCGACAACCATGGCATGCAGAAGGGCAGGCTCCAGATGAAATGCGTCGAGGATAGCATGACGCTACCTCCCAGATTCCGACCAAAGGCACACAGGCCACAATATTTCATCAGAGCCACGAACGGCCATAGCAGCCCAGGCATCCACTGCCCAGAGTCGCTCTATAAGCCCATCACGACATGGATGAAGGAACCAGATGACCCAGTATACTTTATCCACGGGACACAGTGGGAGCATGTTAAGGGCATCCTTGAGAATGGCCTTTCATGCCTCACACAGGACAACCCTAAGGGGCAGGGGGGGCGCCAGTTCGTTCACGGCTGCCCCTACCTCCCGGGTGACCCGAGGATTCAGTCGGGCATCCGTCCTGACTCTGAGGTGCTCATCTTCTGCAGCATCAGCAAGATGTTGTCCAGCGGCTTCTCTTTATGGAGGTCAGCGAATGACATCGTCATGACACGGGGCCACAATGGCCGCATACCGCCCGATCATATCTTTCAGATTGTGAGCATTGCAAAATATCGGGTCGGTGAAGCCTGGTGCAATCCGCTGGCTTACGACAAATCGCGGAAGCGGGGCCAACCCGCGGACAGGATTTGCTCCGAGGACTACTTGCCACTTAAAATGTGCAACAGAGTTCTGGGTGTGATGGACGAGCACGCCATGTACCTAAAGGGCTGGACTAAGACGGGCGGTCGCCCATTCAACCTGACCATGACCGAGCAAGACGTTGCTCCACGACCGTACCTCACACAGACAGTCCTCATGATAAACGCCCAGGAAGACGAGGTCATGCCTGAGGCGGGGCCACCCGCAGGAGCGGGGACACCCGCGGCAGACACCTCGGATGGTTCATGGCAGCAAGTGGTCACGCCAGTAGCCGCAGTAGCATCTCCTTGGAGGCCGGACCAGCAGACATGGGTCCAGGCCCTCAACAGCTACCTGTCACCAGCCGACGTTTCTGGACTGACCGATCAGCTATGCCGTGCTGACCCGTGGGCAGTGCAGGCAGGTATCCAAGACGCACAGCAGAGGAACCTGCGCACTCCTGCGGGGCCACCAGGCGC
Source organism: Prorocentrum cordatum (assembly GCA_963575745.1). Taxonomy (NCBI): domain Eukaryota; class Dinophyceae; order Prorocentrales; family Prorocentraceae; genus Prorocentrum; species Prorocentrum cordatum. The sequence goes on along the minus strand of CAUYUJ010016855.1, from coordinate 36,745 downwards.
CCTAGGACCACAGCCACAACGCCCTCCGCAGCAGGCTGGAGGTGCGAGGTTTGTCCCTATGGGCGGCTCCGATGGTGGCTCGCCGTTCCGGACTCCGCCGTCTGAAACGAGCGAGAACAGCTTGTGGCAAAGACTCCAGGCGATTCGCGGAAATCCAGCACTCGCGGCAGCACTCCAAGCAACCACTCCCTTTGGCACTCCGAGGGGTAGTGAAGGAGGAGCGGCTGCGGGGTCACCCGCTGGGCGAACGCCTGCGGAGCCACCCGCTCAAGCGGGGTCACCCGCTGACGGACAGCAAGGTTCAGACTACGAACGTCGGGCAGCTAACTTAAGAGCACAGGCTACTTTTCTGCAACAACAAGCTGAAAGAGTGCCCAGCCTGTTGCGGAACCGCAACATAGACGTCACAAGCCATGGCGACTTCCGACCTCTCTGGAGTTGGACTTCTGAAGATGCTCCAAACGCTGATCCCACGAATCCATATCGACAGGTGTTTATTCCAGGAATAGCATCACACCCGATATACGGATGGGACAATCACGGTCCAGCAGAGGCGCCGGCCATGGACGCGCCGATGTACCCTGAGTACTGCGCGCAGATAAATGACACTCCTATGATTGCGGGGCCACCTGCGAACGAATACACTCGGAACTTAGCTAATGAGATGTTTCGTTTGCAGTTTACACGAGCGGTCGATGCGCAGTCTATGCCACACTACGCCTACATGCCCACGCCGACGGACCCCGAGACCATAGTCCAGCCAGCTGGTCTCGCGGTGCCAGCCGCTATGGGCAGCATGCCAGACTACATCCGCGACGTGCACAACACGCAGCAAGCGATACTGGCATCCAGGCAGCAGGCTCGTGACAACACTAGGCTGCGCCAACAACGCGCGATCCAGAGAAGGATTGAGCGCGAGGCCCAAGCGGGGCCACCCGCGGAAGCGGGGCCACCTGCTGAACGGCCAGAAAGGCGGCCGCCACCGACGCCATATCGGGAGGGCGAAACCACGTTCGAGCGCCAAGCTCGGACTCGCCCTGACTTGCCTGCTCCAGTCATCTCAGACTACAACTTCACTCAGTGCCCAATCTGCATGGACAACTACGAGATGGGCACTACAGTGTGGAGACTGGCGTGCGGGCACTTCTTCCACGACATATGCTGGGACCGTGTTGCACAGCAGCATGTCCGCAATCAGCGGCCAGGTGCGCCGAATGAGGCCCCCTGTGCCGTATGCCGTGGACCGGGCATAGTGATAGCACACTTCCCGTATGCTGGACAGCGCGATGCGGAGTCGGACCAAGCGCGCCAGCAGGAGAGGTACGTTGCAGATGCCCGCGAGATGCGTCGGTTACGCGAAGCAGTGGAGGCACTGGAGGCTCGAGCCGCACGATCGGCGGAGCCATCCGCACGTGCCCCAGCTGCACAGGCATACCCCTGGCCAGCGCCAGAACAAGGCATTCAGATGCCGGTCTTGCCCACGCTCCGAGCGCAAGAGCCCCCAGCTGCGGGGCCACCCGCTGAAGCGGCTCCCGCCGCTCAAGCGGGGCCACCCGCTAACGGACCTCCAAACCCAGGTTTCTTGAGGAACATGGAGGCTAACATCAGGCGGAGTGGCAGGAGCGGAGGCGGGATTCGGAGGCCAACTGGATCGACCAGGACCTCTCGAGTGGCAAGCCCGGTCAGCGCCAGAAGCTGGGCAAGCGCTGAGAGCGCAGAGGCAGCCCAGTTCCATTCCACATTCATGATCGACACAGAGGGGCTGACCTACGTGCGTGACGATACTGACACGCTGCCACCAAGAGGCGAATGGATGTCCACGCTATCTGCAAACTATTGGGTCCTCCAGCAGGAACCGATTACTGTGGAGGAGCGCCGCCAGTACGAGCAGATGTGGTGCACCGAGCTGACCATGACTCAATGGGTTCTTGAACAGCGCCTGTTGAGGGGTACACTCGGATCGCAGATCACGTACCACACCAACGACCACACTGGCGTACAGGTCGCTCTTGCAGCGCGCAATGGGACATTCTTTCCTGATGAAGATGGTATGCCCTGTATCTCGTTCATGCTGGACATTGGTTCTAATGTGAACATCATTGGATCCAACACGGCGCGGACCTTCCAGGAGATAATGGCCAGGTTCAACTACCGACCTGCCATCTGCACCCTGAGCAAGACCCTCTACATCAATGGTGTTGGGGAGGGCGCTGCGATATGTCGGAAGATGGGCAACTTCAAGATCGGGGTACAGTACGCCAACGAGGCGAGCCCCCGCATTGAGGAGTATGCCTCCAACATCGCAGAAGGCTCGGGCGCCAATCTCCCGGCTATCTGGGGCCTAGGGGCCATGGAGGCACGTGATACGATCATCGTGTTGAAGCCGGGCTACCAGAAGGTCATCTTCCCCAGCGGCGACTACACCCTGAAGCTGGGAAGAGGCGCCAAGGTCCTGAAGGCGAAGAAGACTCCCTCGGGACATCTCGCGATTCCCTGCGGGCTGTACGATGGGGCCAAGAGCCACACGGTCACGAACACCTTCACGATCCGCAGCAGTCGAGATGGCTACACCGAGACGGAGAACGAAGAGGACCCCGCCAGTGCGGGTCCACCCGCTGCGGCGGGGCCACCCGCTGACGCGTCAGCGGGGCCACCCGCGACGGGACAGTTCGCCAATCCGAATAGGCACGAGGACTTCGTTCGTACATCTACCAACAGCTGGACATCGACCTTCACGACCGATACGTACATCGTCGAGCCGTATATCGACAAGCAGCTCCTGGAGGACACGACCCGTTTGATCGTGAACAGGACGCTGAACAGCTGGTGGGAGGGCCGACAGTGTCCCGAAGGGACTTGGCACCCACCTCCTGAGAACGCGGCGATGATACGGCCACACATGAAGGCCGCCCTGAAGTCCAAGATCTTCTGGGCAGTCCAGGAGGCGGTGAGCAAATGGACGCCTGAGGAGTTTACCCCTCTGCATCCAGCGGGGCCACCCGCGTCGCCGCCACCGCCACCAAGCTACACGGGCGGAGGTTCGTCGGACTCTGCGGGGCCAACCCGCCTGCTGTCGTCTGAGGACGTCCGCGGGATGACGAACCGCGAGCTGATGGACACTCTCGAAGCCATTACCCAGCGAGGTGAGAGAGCGGAGATCGTGGGTCACGCTGCGGATCGGACGGAATACTTTGACATCTCTGAGAACAACCCGCCGAGTCTGTCTGCGAGCGTGGCCACACCAGCGACTCCTGCGGAGCCATCCGCGAACAGCACGCCTCCGAGTCAAGCGGCAACTTGGTCTCACGACAGCCGCTGACGGGGGCAGGCGGGCGCGCCGGCGGCGCTCGCTTGCGAAGAGAAGCCGAATACCGGCCTCCTCGCTACATGCGTTGGCCGCGCTGAGGCCCGAGAGGAAAAATATCATTCAAAATGTCTCGTCATCGAAGATATTCGCACAGCTTGCGCTGAACTCCGAGCCCGTGGCTATATATGTGACCAGATTACCCATAATGAGGTAATGACTTCAACTGGAACACAGTATTTGGGAAACTTGTTGGCAGGAGACTATAATATGTTGTGGGTGGCCACACCCTCTGATTGGTACGTTCGTACTCCAGGAAAGAGGGCGGGACCCCACTATCAACGTATACAAAATCTCCTGATCAAAGCGCGTGCTCTGAGAATGCAGATTGTCATCCTGGGGCCACCCGGGTATTTCTGGAAACAGGGTCCGATCAAAGATGTTATCGAAGATTTGAAGCTGAGCATCATACGAATGAGACTTTGTCATTTCGGTATCAAGTTTGATCGCTCCAGTAAATATCCCAGTGGTTCTTATATACAAGTTGCTACATCTTGTCCTCATATACCGCTAAACTTATGGAGATGTACTTGTGGCTCACACAAAGAACATGATTTGGATTGGTATGGCCAAGATCAGCAACGTGCCGAGTTCCGGCATAAAACCTTGGCTATCATCACTGCACGCTTCCTTGATCAACTCAATAAAGCCAACATGATTAGGAATGAGCGGAGTGCGGTACACCTCAGTGTGTGTACGCGCGTTGACAAAAAGGTAAGACACTACGTTCAATGTCCACAAAAGGGCCCTCAATGGGACCATGTTGTTCGTAGAGTCACGACCGACCTGGACACGAATAAGATCGTTCAAGATATCAAAATCCAGGATCAGCCGACTGGGTGCAATTATGTAGCTCCATTACCTGATGGGGTTACAAACATCAGTACTCGGTTGTACTGGGAGCCTCCGGCTCCAGTCCTTCACGGCGACGGTGAGTCGCGAAGGCCACGCCCAAAGCGTGTGACGATCGTCGATGACGATCGGTCTCCTCCCCCTTCGATTGAGCGTTGCCAAACGCGACCCACCAACTTTTCTGAAATTCCGCCATTTCCTGATCTAACAGCGGACCCTTCCGCAGCGGATCTCTCCGCGGAAACCGCGCTGCCCACTGATGCCAGGATAAAACAGAAAGAAAAGCAGAAAGCTGACAAAGAGGCTGGCATCAAACCGAAGAAAATCCCGAAGAAAGTGGAAGACGGTAACGACGATTGTGGAGAGGACCTCAAAGGGCTTGACTGCTCCACATATTTCAACGACGTTCCTCTTGATGACTCGGACTCGGACAGCGAATCAGAGGACATCTTCATGATGCTACCGGCGGGGCAACCCGCTGACTCACATGCTGATGTCTTCTCGGTGGTCCAGTCACTATGCTACGGCAGAAACAATCAAGTGGACATGCTTGAATTATGTGGGGGCAAGGGTGGTATATCCATATTAGCCTTCAAGAGGGGACTCTCGTCGGGCGGGAACCTTGATAAGATATCTATGGTTGACCTTGGAAACTCGGAAGTACAAAGAGCAGTCCTTCACTACCTCAAGACTTGCTTTGTCAAGATCACGATTTTGCAGCCAAGCTGCAGAACTACTGGACTTCCTTCATACTTCAATGCACAGGTCAATCATGATACGTGGCTTAAACACCACAAAGAGGACCTGCCTCACATCACGTTCTGCGGAACAGTCGCTCTATTACAAGACGACCTAAGACGTTTCTTTCTCAGGGAACAACCAATGGGCACGTGGGTAGATGAGATCCAACCATGGAAGGAACTGGCACAACGCAAGGTCACTTGCCAAACGATTATTGATCAATGCACGACTGGTCTCAAAGATTCGTTTGGACAATACATTCGCAAGCCAACGCAAATGATGGCAAACAAAGAAGAGTTGTTGGCACCTTTCAGAGGCAAGCGTTGTCCAGGTAATCATGGTCACGCCAATGCTTGCAACAAAGAACTAGCAAGGGCGGCGCAGTATACCTACAGAATGCAGTCACTGCTCGTTGATGCGGTGCAAATCGCCAAAGATCTGTTTGCTTACGGTCGCGATCCATTTGCGAATCGCGAACGCAGTTACGCGTTCGTAACAAACAGTGCTGGCTGCGACTTGGACGACCCAACAATCCAGAGACACTCAAACGGAGAAATCCTGCGACCACCATCTGGCGGTCTCGGGTGCCCTGGCTGTGCAGACAACAACTACAAACAATCACCAAGGCACAGCAGGAATCCGAAGATGTGTCGATGGTATGATGTTGAACCATACTATTGGGACTGTCCAAGCTGTAAGAAGGAATATCAGAAGAGCAATCCTCACCATACCAAGATATCTGGCCAATGCAGATTCGCCGAAAAATGGAAGCTGCCAGATAACTTTGGTCAGCCGCGCCCAGCGGGGCAAGCCGCTCCTGCGGCGCCAGCCGCGGAAGCGGCTCCAGCCGCAAACGCGGCGCCGGCCGCGAAAGCGCGCATACGCGCGCCTAGGCCGCCACGGCCTGGTGAGGGCGATCCAACCGCAGGCGCCAGCAGCCATGACATCACCAAGGCCAAGGGGGCTTATGGTGACACCACTGGCGCTGGCAGCTCTGACGATCACCGCAGACTGCCGCAAGTGGCAGCGAGGCGCGGACGCATGGAGGGAGGTGATCCTCCACCGCCGCCGCAGCCTCATGCAGAGCCGAGGCCAAGGCCAAGGCTTCCTGATTGGACTCGCTTCGACGTTCAGCTCAGCCTTCAAAACCTGCGCAGCTTTGACCCAGCTGTAGTGCAGCGAGAACTCCGCAAGCTTCACTTGAGATGGTTTCATGCCAAGGAACCAAAGATGCGGATGATTCTAGCTAAGGTTGGTCTGGGTGAAACCCGTTTGAGTCTGATCAAAGGCATTTGCGACTCGTGTAGAGAATGTCGTGCCTGGGAGAAACCAGGCAACACGGTGATGCCTTCTGTGTCACTGCCAGGACGTTTCAACGAGGAAGTCGAATGTGATCTTTTCTTTTACAAACAGGAACACATTGTCTTTCACATCATCGACCGTTGTATTCGCTGGGCAGCTGGCACAGAGATTCCTGATAAGACTATGCACGCTGTTCTCGATGCCTATCACACAACTTGGATGCAACATGGCCCTGCTAAGATCCTATACTCCGATGGGGAAGGAGCGCTGAATAACGATACAGCAAAGGCCATCCTTAAATCCAAGGGAACAGAGCTTCGTATCCGAGCGCGTGGCCAGCACGCCACGACTATCGAAGCTAGGAACGGCATCCTGCGACACCTCATACACGTGATGGGAGAAGAACTGAATAGATTGAACATCCCTCTGAATTTCACTTGTCTCTTACATGAAGCCTTGTTTGCCAGCAACGCATTTACCTTCTACAAGGAAGTGTCTCCGTATAATGCGCTGTATGGCAGACAACCAGCTATGCTTCCCGATTTCCCTGTCCTGGATCATGATCAGTCCGCTGAATCATCAGATCACTCAAAGGAAGAGACAATCAGGAGGGTTAGTCTGGAGGCAATCACGCAGGCCACTGCGGTTGCCAAGACGAACAGGGCTCTTCGTACGAAGACTACTGCTACGGGTGAATTTCACTACAAAGAGGGAGATCTCGTGGACTATCATCGCCCGACCACCACGAAAGACGACTGGGGTGGATGGAGTGGTCCATACCCGGTCATCCGCAACGAACCTGACCGAGGCCAGGTCATCGTGAAGGTCGGCAATCGCGAAGTGCGAGTACAGTATCCTGACTCACGACATACGCTGTACATCGAAGCACTGATGGTCCGCGAGATAGGATCGGACAATACGGCCCTTCGGACAGTATTGGCCTTTATTGCCGGTCTGCCAGCGGGGAAACCCGCTATGACTTTCGGATACCTACCAGCGAAACAGGGCCGACTGCAGATGACTGCTGCGAGCCGGCTTTCGCCTAAGGTGCACTTGGCTCTTCAATATCTCATTCGCAACTATTTTCGCATTGAAAACGTGGTTGCTGTACGACTTGCTAAGAGCCTGACTAAGTTGCCTGCTGCACCATATGCAGACAGCTGTACACTAGTGCACTATGATAACGATGTGACCCCTGGCTTTCATTATTATGAAGCTGATGGCACTGCCTTGAACATCTACGACATCACAGGGTCTACACATTCACGCATCATCCAGTGTCTTAAATCCAAGAAGCCGCTTGCTGGATTCGACCGAGACCTCACTAAGTTTGAGGAACTCGCTGATGGTTCACCACCAAGCGAGCCACCTCCAGCAGCTGCTCCTGAGCAGCCTCCTGCGGCGAATGATGGTCGGCTCCCGACCATCATAGAGGAAACAGAAGAGGATCTGGATGTCTTTGTCTTGGAGTCATGGTATGCTGAACTGATGGATGACAGAACACTCCTTGAAGCTGACACAGAAGAAGTCATGCACACAGTTCCGACATACATGACAGACTCACAGTGCGTGTTGGTCTCTACGACCTGTGAAGATGTGCAAGGCCACTTGCCGGTGCGGGGTCACCCGCCAGGATACGACATGGACACCTCTTACTACGTCCCTCTGTGCTCCACTGATCCGGACAGCCACTATGATCTGGACTCCGACGAGCACGGGAAGTACATCGAGCTTTGCTTCACAGCAGACATGTCCAAAGTCGTCCTGTCCGAGCAGCAACACCGATTGTTGGATGACAGCAGCGTCACAACTATGCGAGTATATGTTAGTGCTGCCTCCAAACGTGCCGTGGTCGTCAAAGAAGACGACCTACTCACGAAGGCCGACATTCAAGCGAATCCGGTCAAAGTTTCCAAAGCCCTTTACACAGAATTGAAGACTTGGCTTGACAACAAATGCTTCCAGATGACTGACTTGAGCAAAGCGTCGAACATCATGACTTCACGCTAGGTATACAAATGGAAGTTTGTCAAGAACGAGAAGGGCGAAATGGAACGGACGATCAGGTTACGCTTGGTACTTCGTGGCTTCATGGACATTGAAGCCTTCGATGTCGAAACCTTCTCTGGCGCGGCAAGGAGGTCAAACCAGAGATTGCTCGCAAGTTCTGCTGCATGCAACAAAGCTTGGATCATCGCTTCCCTGGACATCAACATGGCTTTCTTGAAGGGACTGACCTATGGCGAGCTCGCCGCGGCAACAGGCGAGAAAGAGCGTGTGGTGTGCTTCACACTACCTCCTGGGTCAGCAGCTGTCCTTCGCACATTGCCAGGCTTTGAGTCATATGACGAATCAACGCATTGTCTTCGGTGCCTCAAGCCGGGGACTGGCACGAAGGATGCTCCCAGGGCATTCTCGCTGAAGCTCAGGTCCATCACCAGGAGCTTTGGACTACAGCCTACTTCATACGATGAAGAGTTCGAGATGAGTTCAAACCTCTTGACAGCCAAACACGTTGATGACATCAATATGACTGGGAAGGAAGATTCCATTGACAAGTACGTCAAATGTGTTGAAGATACGTTTGGAAAGTGCAAACTGAACAAGCACACATACACAAATTGTGCCGTTCGGTACAACAAGACCGATGATGGGAGCGTCACTCTTGATCAGGACGAATACATCAAACAACTTCGTCCTATCACACATCCAGAGCTCACAGGCGCTGATCCTGAGAGCAAAGCGACAAAGACGATTTCTGATATGTTCGTCAGTCTTCGTGGCGCTCTAGCCTATGCGTTGATCACGCAGGTATGGCTGATGGTCTATGTTGTTTCACTGCAACGTATCCAGGAACCGACAAACATCCAGGTACGACGACTGAACGCGGTTACCAGGAAATTGCAGGCAGGTCCGAAGAAGATCGTGTATCAAGCTATGACTCCAACAGGAGAGGTCGACCTGCATAGCGATTCTGGCTATCGTCGTCTCAACGGAGATGAAGACGACGAAGTCAAAGGCTACGGTATCCGCGGGGCTAACCTGCTGAGGCGTGGCCACACGCAAGCGGGGAAACCCGTCGTGCACCTGGTGGACGCATACTGCAAGTCTCATCGACTGCAGGTGCGTTCGAGCTACTCTGCGGAAACACTGGCAGCAGCCCACAACTTGGAAGACTGCTACCCGACCATTGTAACGCTCCACGAGCTACACTCGGGACCATTGACCCCCACACAGTTGAAGAACATATTGGAAATGGGTGGTCTATGTATCAAAGTCACTCTGACTATTGATGCCGAGTCTGTCTTCAAGTCTTTGTCTAGCAAAGATCTGAAGAAGCCCACAGAATGCACTCTGCTTGGGCACATCAGCTGGATCCGCCAGATGATGGAGCGCGGAATCGTTGAAAGCGTCCAATGGTGTGACACGCGGGATATGACTGCCGATGGTCATACCAAAGGTAGTATTGACCGCGCGTTGCTCCTACAGGTAATGGCCGGCCAGCAATCCTTCAAGCACGAGCTGAAGAAACATACTCCGTATAGGGCGGGCAGGTCGTCTCAGGACGGCCCTGCCTCCCGAGCTAGCGGGGAAACCCGCGCGCAGGTGCGCTTTAGTAGCGAGGAAACTCGCCGGTAGCGAGGCTACTCGCGCGCCCTTGCCTTGTAGGCAGCCGCTGTTGCCTTGCACTTTTTTTTTCCGCGTAATGTAGAAATTCGGTGCTTGCTCGTCTCCTCCCCCTCCAACTTTAAACGGAGAGGGTTAAGGGCGAGATGTAAACGTGCCTGGCTCAAGCCGGGCCCGGCCAAACATGTGATTGTGCCTCGCCGAGGCGCACTACTCGCATCTGAGATCGGAAAAGACCTTTCTATTGAAGATGCCCCTTCTATCCTTTACTCCAGATCCCATGCTTCATCTTGCTCTCTTGCTCATGCGGTATGAGCCACAGCCTGGGATATGGGAGCGCCTAAGGCGGAACATATATCTTGGCTTACCAGTGCTTTTTCGACTTCCTGGAGGCCTCTTTAGGGCGGGAAGGGGGGTCGTCGATTGCGGCTCCCCCTTCGGAGGCCACGATCCTCATGAAGGGTGTCGAAAAGTGGCCCTCCCGTGGAGTGCTCTGGTGGGTCCTTTCGGGACCTTGCCGGGGTACTTTTCGTCCGGGGACCCCCGGGGGCCGCCCCGCGCGCGCGAACTAGAAATACTATGAACCAGTTACCGGAGATCTTAGCACGCCTCTGGCCCGTTGGGCCGGCGAGTTTGAATTCGCTGACGGTGATGGTGAGGATGATGCTGGTGCAAATAATGATGATGACTATGATGACAAGGATCATGATTTTGCTGATGATGATTCTGATTATGATTCTGATGATGCTGATGACGATGATGGTGATGATGTTGATGCTGCAGATGATGCGGCCGATGATGCTGATTATGGTGATGCCGATGATGATGGTGATTGTGCAGGTGGTGATGATACTGATGATGATGATGATGATTATGATGCTGCTGCTGGTGATGATGGGGATGGCGACCATGATGATGTTGCTGATGCTGCGGATGATGCTGATTATGCAGATGATGCTGGTGATGCCGATGCTGCTGATGATGCTGATGATACTGCTGATGATGCTGCCGATGATGATTGTGATGCTGATGCTGATTATGACCATGCTGATGATGATGCGGATGATGTCTGTGAGGATGATGCTGCTGCTGATGATCATGATGATGATGGTGGTGGTGGTGATGATGGTGATGGCGATGATGATGCTGCTGATGATGATGATGATGCTGATGTTGGTGTTGTTTTTGTTGTTGGTGGTGGTGGTGCTGCTGCTGATGATGATGCTGCTGATCGTGGTGATGGTGATGATGATGATGCTGATGATGAGGATGATGATGAGGATAAGGATGAGGATGAGGATGAAGATGGGGATGATGAGGATGAGGATGCGGATGCGGATGAGGATGCGGATGGAGATGATGATGAGAATGCGGAGGAGAAGGAGGAGGGGGGGGAGGAGGAGGGGGAGGAGGAGGAGGAGGAGGAGGAGGAGGGGTGTGTGAAAGTTGTATTAGCAATGATGTGATATATATGATGATGTTTATAATTATCCATGTCGCTGCTCTCGTTCGCTCACGCTTGCACTCTCTTGTTCGCCGCGGCCGTTTTGGCTGCCCGCCAGCTGTGGCGGGAGGGTGGACGCACTGAACGACTGTCTAGTTTGACATCGGTATAATATCATATCGTACTCTATCTATTTCTTGTTGCATCGAGAGGTTGTGGGTGGAGAGTTTTGGATCAATATTTACACTGGTAGCGCGAGCTGAATCAGTCCGCGGTACGAGGATTTCATACAGAGTGGCCGTGCAGACATATATGCTGGTGCTCATTTACATCCTCGCGGTGCTTAACTAACCACTGCGCTCAACAGATCACGGTGATCGACAAGACGCTCAAGATCATTACCTGCAACAGCTTGGGCGAGGATCGTTGCATCAACAGCATCCCGGGCGAGCAGCATAACTACAGCAGCAACGATCAAGAGAGCTACTACAGCGGTGACAAGCTCAGTAGCATCACAGTCATCAAGATGACGCCCAGGCATCAGCAGCAGTTCAATGACGGCCCCCTCCTCGTTGACAAGGAGGGCGTGGTGCACTACGACGGAGACCCATCCTACGGCGAGGAGTTTGAGGAGCGTGGAATACTCGGCTACCACGCGAGCGAGGAGAAGATCAAGAAACTCTACTCGATCAAGCTCAAGAATTCCCTAAATGGACGAGCGGGGAGACTTACGCGTAAGAAGGCTGAGGTCAGTACACAGGCAGTGTTGGACGAAGCAGGTAATGACCCAGTTGCTGCAGTCAAAAACTGGTGGTAACTACAGTGCGACAGGCGTGCGAGAGGATCGCACCACTACAGAAGCAGCAAGCGTTCGAGGAATATTTCTTCAGAAGTTTTCGCAACGGAACGGAGTCTGTGCAGGGCCACATGTCAAGGCGCGAGACTGAGTACGAGCGGCTCAAGTCACTTTCAGCGAATGCGACGGTCAGCGAGGACCTACGGACATACTTTCTACTGTAGCTAGCAAACATCAGCATGCAAGTGCACAAGACAATCCTTGGCCAATGCAACGACGAGTACATCTGGGACGACGTAGCGGCAGCCATGCTGATGCAGCTGGACAGCACAGGCCGAGATGATCGTGGGCATGGGCGCTATGGGGCCTACCCGGTGGACTACGACGACGAAGAAGAAGAGGCTTTACTCGGAGACGAATGTGCGCCGTGCGACGAGGACGTTTTCTTGAGTGATGCGGACTACGACGCGCTTGCAGCGGACATCGATGAGTTCAAGGGAGTGATTGGCGACGTGGGCCCGGAAGAGATCAGCCAGGAGGAGTGCGACGCCCTGGCGACGGAGGCTCAACGTCTTGGCTGGAAAGCTGGACGGCGCAACCACAAGCCCGACTACAAGCGGGCCCGGGGGCGGCTTGCTCAGAGCAAGTCGAATAGAGGTTGGGAAGCCAACATCAACAAGCAAGGTTCCATCAAGATGGACAGCGAGGAAGCCGATGATAAGCTGAAGCAGATCAAGGCGCGCGCGAAGTGCAACGCGTGCCGCAAGAAGGGTCGCTGGAAGGGTGACCCCGAGTGCGAGGAGACGAGGTCACCAACGAGTGGATCCAGTGCGTTACAACGTGGAGGACGAGGGGGCGGACGTGGAGGACGAAGCTTTCACGGACGACCTGGGGGTTTTCTACGACGAGCTGGATTCGCAATGGCGACCGCGGTCAAGCTGCTGATGGCGGACAGCTCGATGGGCGCGACCGCCATTCAGATTGTCAGCGACCAGCTGGCAAGCATGGGCGTGGCGATGGGGGAGATCACGAGTCTGACGAAGGTGAGGATCGACACCGAGGAGCAGATCGTGAACCCCTACGCGGTATCAGCAGCAGGAGACCAGCCGAACTTCCAAGAGAGGATCGACCAGGCACGCGAACTACACCCAGTACCTGAAGAGCATCAAGCACAAGAGCCTGACGAACCCCTGAGCACTCCTGTGAGCTCGGAGGAGGGATCGTGGACAAGCAGACCGACACCAGGGTCGTGGTCGACAGGAAGGACGGAGCCCAGCAGACCAAGCACAGACTACCTGGGGGAAGACAACGCAGCGGCCGACCTAGAGAAGATACGAGATCGTGCTGAGCAGATCGCAGCGTTGTGGGTCAGCTGCGAGAACATGGAGGCGGCCTTCAGGGACTACATGGATTTCTGTTTGGACTGGGCCCTACGTCGTTTCCAGCAGCTCATGCACATCGCCATGGAGATGGCACCGAACGGTCTCAGGAATATGGCCTACGATCTCTGCCAAGCAGCCCGGGGCAAGACCTCGCAGCTCCGTGACATCGCGAGGAGTACCTGCGAACGCCTACCGATTGGAGTACGACCGACATGGTTGTGGACGCGACGCCGAGCTGGAACCAACTGCGTCTCAGCGGGCGACCGCGCGCCAACGCCAGGGCGGCAGCAACCGTGCGAGGAGCTGGAAGAAATCGAAGCCTCGGCAGTACGAGAAGGACCTATTCCAGATGGACATGCTGTACTGGACACTGCGCGCCTACGTGGATGTGGAGGTTCAATATCACTGGACGGCTACACAGAGGACGGCAGAGTCACCACGCGGATGTGAGGATCATCCATGCGCTTCCGAGGCGCGAACGATAGTGCCCTGGTCATGGCAGAAGGAGAGCAAGAGGTGGCAGCTGGACTTGCTGGAGCTGACGTGAACCTACGCTTCCACAGGTTGCCGAAGTCAAAGACGCCAATACTGCTGAGCATCCACCAGCTGGAGGAGCTCGACACAGTGATCTACATCAAGGATCGGAAGGTGGACTTCAAGGCGATCAATAAGTACGGAGTGCCTCTCAACAAGACGGAGAAGGGACACCTGACGATCTCGCTCAGGGATTGGCCGAAGAAGGAGACGACCAAGATCGAGCCATCAGTCACGTCCGACGAGATCGACATCTGGAATGAGGAGGTCCAGGAGATCGGTACGGGCATCCTATGGCGGAAGCAGAGGAAGCATATCGAGACGTGGGAGACGGAGATTCAGGACAAGGTGGGCCAGTGCCAGCAGATCCTGGACACGCTGAAGGCGGACCCGGAGGAGAAGCGGCCCATCATCTGCGTGCTCTACGCAGGTGGCATGGCAGCCACATCAGAAGCTCAGCAGCGGCGGCGTCCAGTGACGAGGCCGAGGGACATCCTGATCGGGGGCGACCTGCTGGGCGCGAAGTCGCAGAAGACCGTCCTGAAGCAGCTGAACGAGGATGACCCCTACATGGCCATTGTGGGTTTCCCCTGCGACCCGCTCGCGAACATATCCCACGTGTTCCCGAAGGACACGAAGATGCGTAAGCTGGCGATCGGCATGAAGCGCCTGCAGCTCGCCAAGCAGATCTGGCTCAACTGCAAGCGCCGAGGAGCTCATTTGCTATTGGAAAACCCACAAACGTCAAGAGCCTGGCAGCTTATGCCATGGCTGGGCTCAGAGTTCGTGAGCGCGATGATGCACCAGTGCGCCGAGGGCAGCAACCTGGTGGACTTCATGGGCGATCCAGTCAGGAAGCCGACGAGGTTCCTGACGACGGCCATCATGCTCGGCAAGAAGCTCAACAGCATCAGGTGTGACGAGCAGCACGTACACACATGCGTGATCAACAGGCCGAAGGGAACAGCATCAAGCCTTTGGAACTGGGCCAAGGAGCTGGCCAAGACGATCTTGGACGGCATCGAGGATCAGCGGGACCTCGAGAAGCAGCATGGTGGCTACGCCCGGTACGCCAACAACTTCGACGACATCGACTGTGACGAGTTCGAGGCCAACCCTGCGGAGACGGAGGCGCCGATGCACGCTAGCGCGGCGGCGATCTTCAGCAAGCTTGGCGATGACATCGAGATGGCGGAATGGAGCAGCTATCAAGAAGATAAACGAGAGCCATTCACATGGACCCTACAAGGAGTCACTGGTACGGTATCTACAGCATGGTGGAGCTAGCCGACGAGCGGTGCAAGCAGTACGCCTCTTCAGATGCACGACATGTGAAGAGCAGGCTCGGACGGCAGCGAGACCTACGGCAGTTCAGCCTAAGGTTAAGGACTTTACCGAAGCCATCAGCATGGACTTCATGATCATACCCGACCTGGACAAGAACATGCACGTGGTGCTTGTTATCGTGGACGTGGCCTCGGACTTCACCGTGGCGATCTACACGTGTCCCGGATCGAGACCTACGGCAGAGTTAGCGAAGAAGGCTTTCGATTTCAGATGGCTTGCCTGGGCCGGACCACCACGCATCGTGGAGCAGGACCAGGACTCTACCTTTATGGGCGAGTTCGAGACGCTGTGCAACGACCTGGGCATTGTGATCAACAGTGCGGCCCCAGAGGCTCACTGGCAGATGGGCAAGGTCGAGAGGAAGATGCGCTACCTGAAGGACATGGCGACGAGTGTCTTCAACGCTGGGGAAGTTCGTGGTCAAGTTTCGGTTGCAGCAGCAGTGCGTGGCATGGCCAACGCGTGCAAGCAACTTGTCAGCACGGCCGGCTTTTCACCACAGCAGTGGGTACTTGGAGCTGGACATCGACTGCCTGCAAGTTGGGCGGGCCCCGACAGCGACCCAGCAGTGGTTTCACGAGTGGCCGAGAATACGTCATTCTGGAACCGACTACCCCTTCGACAGATCTGTTCGGAATCCTTTTTCAAGGCAGCAAACCCATCAGCATTGAGACAGACAGTTCTGGCGAGGACGAGGCCCCAGCCAGGGCCATTTCAGCAAGGTGATTTATTGATGTTTTGGCGATCTGATAGCCTAAAGCGTAGCCTGCATGCACGATGGCATGGACCTGCCCGGTGCCTGGGCAAAGATGAGCACGGTTACTGGCTGATCCACAACAGGATCCCGATCCTAAGTCCACCCAGTCTCCTTCGAAGGGCGACTGAGCATGAGGTGACCTCCATGCAGTTCACCGACCTGTTTTCAGACGGCGGACCTGCACGTGGACGAGCTGGTCAGCGTGGTTTTCTGGACCTTCGAGGTCAACAGTATAACCCAGCACGAGAAGATCAACAGCCAGACCAGCAGCCATATCAACGGCCAGATCAGCAGCCATATCAACATCAAGATCATCGAGATCCAGGACATCAGCAGCATCCTGGACAGGGCGATGTTCCACCACAGCCAGCAGGTGGACAAGGAGATGCACCCCCGAGTGCACCGACGACGGCGCCAGCAGCACCTGCTCAGGGCAACGTGGAGCTGACGAAGCCAGCGGACAGCAGGAAGCGACGATCGGAAGTGGTACACGATAGCGACGTGATGCCAATGCGTCAGAGGCTGGACGACGAGTACGAGACAGTACCAGCTGATCAAGATCATGCGGAGGAGGACCTTCGAGCACGACTTGTTCGAGCGCACCAAGCTTGGGGCGCCATCTTGGGAGCAGTGGCGGCCAGCAGCCAGGGCAAGACCGACCTGAGGCAGCTGGATAACGTCAGGAACGCCCCTCTTCTACCTGGCCCGACACCTGGGTACAGGATCGAGAGGCGGCGGCTTTTCAACTTGGACACGCGCGACCTGGTTCAAGATATCTCGAGAGTGGACTGGGCAGCCAATCCTCAGATCATCGACGATGTCTTATCGCAAGACCCCATCGCGATTATCGAGGAGATCACTCTGGGAAAGGAAGAGGACGCTGGAGATGGACCAGGAGGTGGCCAACAGCCTGCAGCAGCCCCGCAGGAGCCTACCAACACCGACGAGACCATGGAGGAACCTAAGGAGGTGAAGCGCGGAGGCAAGAAGCACGCCACGAAGGACCTGAAGCTCAAACAGACCAAGCGGGGCGACGCTCAGGACGATCGAGCTCAGCTTCGAGTGCCTGCCAGGATCCAGAGGCACATGGAGGAACGCCAGAAGGCGGAGGAAACGGCAGCAGTACCAGCAGAGGCACCGCAGGACCAGCCGGCTACATCATCGTCAAGTACGCGACAGCCTGCGCAGGGCAAGCGCCAGGAGCACCCAGTCACGATCAAGGAGTTCTTGCTGGACGATGTGCCGATCAGCATCGAACGAGCCCGGGCGCAAACTGGGCCAGTCAAGCAGCTGGCAGATGCACCGCTTCTCGTCGAAGCGTTCGTTGCCGAGCGGATGTGCAGCCAACCGACGAGGGCCAACAAGCATCGAGAGATCAACTTGAAGACGCTGGGCGACGACAAGCTCAAGTGGAAGAAGATGCAGCAGGCGGTGGGGAAAGAGTGGAACACGTGGTGCAGGTACGATGCAGCAACCCACATATCAGGAGCAGCAGTCGACAAGGTCGACCCGGACAAGATACTGAGCTCCAAGGTGGTCTGGACCGATAAGGACCCCACGACTTTCGAGCCGAAGGCAAGGATCTGTGGGAGAGGCTACGAGGAGGAGTTCGACGACAAGCTACGACGGGACTCACCTACAGTCTCAGCACAGATGACGTTACTCCTGTGCAGCATCGTATCAAGCCTCAACTTGGACCTAGTCATCGCAGATGTGCAGGGAGCCTTTCTGCAAGGCGAAGCCATCGCACGCGAGCTTCACTTCCGTATCCCGACGAACCTCGGGAAGTGCAACATCCCGGGAGTGAAGGCAGGCGACTTGCTGAAGTGCAACAAGAGCATCTACGGGACCAACGATGCAGCTCGTGCGTGGTATGTGGCACTACGCGAGACGCTCGTGAAGCTTGGATGGGAAGGCCTGAGCTTCGAGCCCGCGACCTTCATCAAGCGCAATGCGAAGGGCACGATCATCGGGATCATGTGCCTGCACGTGGACGACTTCCTCATGGGCATTAGGCAGGGCGGCCTGGAGGGCGCCGAGATCATGAAGGACCTGCAGAAGGAGATCGACTTTGGCGAGGTCAAGTACGCAAGGAAGGAGCAGGCGACGTTCTGTGGCCGGGCCTGCAAGCAGGACAGGGGCGGCAGCATCAACGTCACCATGGAGGCCTACGTGAAGTCGATGCAGACTGTACGTATCTCCAGAGAGCGCAGCAAGGCACCAGACAGCGCCTTGACCCATGCAGAGCATCGTGGACTACGAATGGTAGTTGGACAACTGCAATGGGCTGCGCGAGTGATATGCTTCGAGGAAGCCTTCGAGGCATCCCGACTGGCATCTACGCTGGGAGCTCCGACGGTGAAGGACCTACAGGACGGCAGCGCGACCATCAGGCGGATTCAGAAACGGAACGACTTGCTGATCAGGTTCTCAGCAGGCCTGAATCTGTGGGAGGCCATGGTGACCAATGTCACCGACAGTGCTTTCGACAATCTGCCGAAGCACAGATCACAACGCGGACACTTCATCATGCTGGGCGACCAGAAGATCAACGAGGACCACAGCAACAAGTACAAGGTACACTGCATTGGGTGGCAGTCTTCCAAGATTCAACGAGTGGTGCGATCTACTCGATCGGCGGAGGCCTACTCATATGCGGATTCGTGGACATGTTGATATGGGCGAGGTCGACCCTGGCGGAGATCCTGTACCCGGGGATGGACATGACCGAGAGTGTGCGCGACACTTGCCCGGTGAAGTGCATTTCGGTGACCGACTGCAAGATCCTATACGGCGCGATCATAAAGGAGAAGATATCTATGACGGACAAGAGGCTTTCTTTGGAAGCGGCTATATTGCGGCAGTCACTCAAAGAGGTCAGCATCAAGTGGGTCAAGAGCGAGCAGATGCTAGCGGACTGTTTGACGAAAGTACTTGCAGGAGGCTACGCGAGGAAGATATTTACAACAGATTTGTGGGCCCTTGGGCCTGATGACAGGGCACCATCAATACGCGGACGAAAGCTTGTTGGACCAGAGAAAGTGGCAGCCAACAAAGAGGTAGACGAGCTAAACGCGAAGACCGCCAAGTACGTCAAGC
>CAUYUJ010016855.1:0-12500 GCA_963575745.1 Prorocentrum cordatum | reverse complement strand
CCGAGCGCGATGCGATAGTGGCGTCTTGCGAGCATGTGTTTGGTCCCCCCGCAGCCTCCCAAAAGCCGCGCACCAAAGGTCACCCTTGCCCAGGGTCACTCCTGCGTGCATCGGGCCGGACGAAAGGGGGGGATAGGGAAGGGGGGGGGTACGAAATCTGCGGCATGCAGCTGGTTTTGGCCCCACCGAGGGGCCCACTCCTCGACACATGGCCGCCTCTGGCGCCGGGGGGCGCCGGGAAAATCAGCTACTTGAGCTGATCCTCAAACCCCCCCCTTTGCTGTCCCCCCCTTTCGCCCGATCCGAGCGTCGTCGAAGGAGGTGCGGTCCAACATCTTGATCTACGAGGCCGCGGCGCTCTCCCTGGGCGAGGGGCGGGCGCGCCGCGCGGCGGAGGAGGAGTGGCAGAGGGCCCTGACGGCGGGCCCCGGGGTGATTGTCGTCAAGGGTTAAGGCGGGCCTGTCCCTCTACAGGAGGAAGATCTTTGGGACGATCTCTTGACAACGTTTGATGGTTTGGGATTTTTCAAAATAAATTGTTTACATTTAATCATTTTAACATATATATATATATACATCGTCCGAAATCCGCCTGTAGGAGGATATGCCCGACTTAAGTCAAGAGTGCCTTTGACGTGAACGTTGTTGACCGGGTCACTGCCGCATTCAAGGCTCAGATTCAGGAGGAGAAACCGAACGCGTGGTGCCACGTCGAGCATCCGAACCTCGGCCAGGGCGACCACTTTGGGAAGCCGGGCGAGAACAGCCGCGTGTGGAACGCGCTGGAGAAGCTGGCAGTGAGAGAGCCCGAGGCTTTCGTCGACTACTACTCGAACCATGTTCTCGCCGCGGCGTCCCACTGCTGGCTGGGCCCCGGCTACCAGGTGACGTCACAGGTCAATGCCGTGAACCCGGGCGGGGCAGCGCAGGAGCCTCACCGTGACTACCACCTCGGCTTCATGCCTGGCAGCTCGGCGGCCCGGTATCCGGCCCACGCCCACGATCTCTGCCCAATGCTGACCCTGCAGGGCAGTGTCGCGCACGTGGACATGCCCGTGGAGTCGGGGGCGACCATGTTCCTGCCCTTCTCGCATCTCGGCGGCGAGCGAGGGAGGGGGGGGGTGCGAAGGAGAAGGCCTCCTCGGAGGGCTCGGAGGACTCCCGGCCCTCTGAGAAGTTTTCTAGGCCTTCCCCGAAGGCGCCGACAAATTCTCAGAAGGCGCAAGGGCTTCTGAGAAGTCCCGCCGCCTTCTGAGAAGGCCTCCTCCTTCTCACTTCCCCTCTCGCTCGCCGCCGAACAGCGCTTTCGCCACGGCTACCTGTGCTGGCGCCGCGAGGAGTTCAAGCGCTACTTCGCCGCCCGCCAGGTCCAGCTGCCCCTCGCCAAGGGCGACGCCGTCTTCTTCAACCCGGCGCTGCTGCACGGCGCCGGGGCGAACTCGACCTCCGACGTCTGTCGCATCGGCAACCTGCTGCAGGTGTCCTCGGCATTTGGTCGAGCGATGGAGACTGTAGACCCGAAGAGGAAAAACCGCCGTGGGCATCAACTTTTTGGCGCTCCGCGCGGACTCCTCGGATCCACGCGGGGCCCCCCCCGCGGCGCCTCTGGCCCGCGGACTTCTCGGATCGGCGCTGGGGCGCCCTGGCGGCGCCTCCAACACCGCCCCTGGCGCGCTCCGCGCGCCATGGAGGGTCCAGCGCAGATCCAAGAAATCCGCGCGGAGCGCCAACAGTTTATGTTCGTGGCGTTTTCTGGCGGGCGGGGGACGCTACAAGAGAAACTCTTCCGAAGTCGGGGACGCCCGCCCCCCAGGCGGCGGGAGAGTTTCTAGCACTGCGTGGCACCGTAAAGGGTGCAGACTCTGCAGCCGCCTGGGGGGCAGGCGCCCCCGACAGCGGGAACGTTTAGCTTGTACCGTTCTTCGCCCCCCAACTTTTTCTTCTTCTGTAGACCGGTCCCGCGTGTCGCTCGCAGTCTACCCCGCGCTGATCGCCGCCTCGCGGCGCGAGGCCTGGACGCCCCAGCTCACGGCCAACGTGGTCGCCGCGGCCGCCGAGGGCTACTCGTTCCCGACGAACCTGGATCTTGACCAGCCCAGCTCGAGGGAAGGCACACGGGGGCCATGACCAAGATGTCGCGGGATCTCGTCGATGCCGAGCTTGCAGTGGGGGCCCGTGCCAGGAGACACCCTGCTTGCCTCCAGGGTGCCCAGGGTTTCTTTGGTTTCGGTGGTTCTGCCATGGAGAGCGTGACGATCCCACACCGAAAATCGCTGGACGTCCTGGGGTCTCAGGGTTGGGTTTCTTGTGGAAGGTATCTTGTGGTCGGGCCCCCACTGTAGTAATCATGGTCCATGTCGGCCGTCCCCGCTCCGCGAGGATGGTCGACGAGTCGACGCTGACCAAGATCGACGGTGACCACTTCTCGTTCCACGTTCGGTTCCCGACACGTTCACGACGTTTCCACGCTCAGTCCTGACCAAGAACCCGACGAAGAATCGACACGACGTTTCCACGTTCAGTCCTGGTCATGGTTCCCGTCTTCTTCCCCTCCACTATCGGTGGCCTTGCACCCAAGACGCATGCGGACATATTGACGGAGGCTGTCACGAATGGCTGGTCTAAGGGCGATTTCGCAAAACGGCTGCACGAGTGTGACTCTCGCCACCGCACCTACTGAGGGACATCTCGGAGCGACGTCATTCAGAAAAATATGAAAAACGTGCCAGTGGGCGCGAACGGAGTCATTCCCTTGGCGGCTTCCTTTTGGAATGTCCAAGGGCCATGCCTGCTCCATCGCGATTGTCATGGGGCTCTCAAGCGAGACACGTCCACCTCTCCAAAGGGGCCATTCTGCCTGAGAGATCCCGACAAGCAGGACGCCCACGGGCTCGTGCTATATCCTTCGGTGGCCCCTCCTTGAGATGCTCAACTGACGTGCCTGCTATATAGCTATGTTCATGGGGCTCTGAAAAGAGAGACGTCTACCTCCCCAAAGCGGCCGTTCTGTCTGAGAGGTCCCCGCAATCTTGTCGCGAACGGGCCCGTGTCATATCTCCAGGAGGCTCTCCCTTAGCATGTCTGGGTGGTGTGCCTGCTGCGTCGCGGTGGTCGCTGTGCCCCGCAAATCTACGTGGGTGCCGTCCGTGGGCGGCGGCTCTGTATGGGGGGCTTTGGCGATCTTGGTTCGGATGAGCCCGTGTCGAGCGCCCGGTGCGGCTCCCCTTGGGGATGCCCGAGTCCCCTGCCTGCCGCATCTGCATGGTCACTGGGCTCTGGAGGGGGGCGTGCCCCTGCCCCCCTGGGGCGGCTGCTGCGCACGAGAGGACGCCCTCGTAAACCAGACGCGAACGGGGCCGTGCCGTGTCCCCTGGCGGCTCAGCTCTGGGCTGCCCAGATGGCATGTCTGCTTCACCGCGATTGTCATGGGGCTCTGAGACGAGACACGCACCCCCCTGCAGCCACACTTGTCGTTCTGCTTGAGCGGTCCCGACGATCTCGGCGCGAATGCGTCCGTGTCATACCCCCTTGTCGGTTCCCCCTTCGTATGCCCAAAGGCCATGCGTGCAACACCGCGATGGTCGCTGTGCCGTGAAAAGAGTCACGTCTATCCCCGCAACATAGCACTGCTTATTCTGCCTGAGAGGTCCCAACATTCTTGGCGCAAACGGGTCAGTGTCAGTCTCTCGTGGCAGCTCCTTGTGATATGCCCGAAGGCGATTCATGGTGCTCTTAACGAGACATGCCTGCTATTCTGCGTTGGAGGTCTGGACAGTCTGGGCGCGAACGGGCCCGTCTCGTTCCCTTTCGGCGGCTCCCCCGTGGGATGTCCACATGGGATGCCAGCTGCATTGCGATGGTAACGGGTTCTGAAGCGAGACGCGTCTGCCGTGCCAAGGCGGCTCAATTCGTTTTGGCAGGTCCCCACAATCTGTACGCCGACGGGCTCGCGTCGTACCCCCTGGCGGCTTCCCCCAGAGATGCACGCATGGCGTGCCTGCTCCATCGGGATGATCACGCCGACCTGACGAGACACACGTCTACCCCTCAAGACGGGCATTCTGCCAGATGGGTCCCGCAGTCTGTGCGCGAGCGGTCCCGTGTCATGCCCTGTGGGATGCCCACGTGGCGAGTTCGCTAGATCGCGATGGTCATTGGGCCCTGTGAGGAGACACGTATTTCCTTAAACCAGCAAGTCTGCCCGAGATGCCCCGACACTTTGGACGCGAACGGGCCCGTGTCGTACCCCCCGGCAGAGCTCCCCGTCGGGATGCCACAGTCCTGTGCCTGCCACGTCGCCGTGGTACTGAGCACGAGACCTCGCCGCTCCAACAAGACAGCCATTCTGCTCTAGATGCCACAGTGCCATGTCTTCTACATCGCGATGGCCATGGGGACCTGAACAGAGACACGTCCACCCCCCAAAGCGGCCATTCTACTGGAGCGTTTCCGGCAATCTCTGCGTAACGGTTCCCGCTTTGGATGTGATCTGCCTGCTACATTTGCATGGTCATTTGGGCTCTGAAAGAAGACACGTCTACTACCCCTGAAAGCGGCCACTCTGCCTGAGCGGTCACCGCAAGCTGGGCGCGAACGAGGCCGTATCATATAACTTGGGGGCTCCCCTGTGGGAGGCTCAAATGCCATGCTTGCTATTTTGGATGTGCCGATGAGCATATGGTTGATTGTGAGTATAATCGAGTCTGAGTGAAGTGAGTCTGAGTGAGAGTGTGAGTGTGAGCTTGATTGTGAGTGATCCTGAGTGTGAGTGATCTGAGCCTGATTGTGTCTGAGATATGAGTGTGACTGAGAATGCGTGGTCTGGGTGTGAATGACTCAGGGTGTGGGTGAGTCTGCGTGTGAATGAGCCTCTGAGTGAGTCTGAGTATGACTGAGTCTGAGTATGATTGAGTCTGAGTATTGGTAAGTCTGTGTGTAAGCAAGCCTGGGTGAATCTGAACATGTGTGAGCCTTTGTGCAGGGGAGTTTGAGTATGAGGGGTATGGTTGTGAGTGTGTCTGAGCTTGGGCGGGGGAAGCAAGGAAAAGGTGGGAAGGAGGTGTATGCATCACACTAAAAACAAAAAGCCCAGGGTTAGGATATATACACATATATATAATATCTATATATACATATGTTTATATATATATATTCCCTATCTAGGCTCTGCCTAGAAAGGTTCTTACTCTCTAGCTTAAAGGGGCCGGGCAGTGGAAAGCGCCCCGGGCGGTTCCCCCAGTCCCCGCCCCGCGGTTCCCCCAGTCCCCTGGCGGCTTTAGCTTTAGCTTTAGCTTTAGCTTTAGCTTTAGCTTTAGCTTAGCTTTAGCTTAGCTTTAGCTTAGCTTTAGCTTAGCTTTAGCTTAGCTTTAGCTTAGCTTCAGCTTAGATTTAGCTTAGCTTTAGCTTAGCTTTAGCTTAGCTTTAGCTAGCTTTAGCTTAGCTTTAGTTGAGCGTTGACTTAGCTTTAGCTTAGCTTCAGCTTAGCGTTAGCTTAGCGTTAGCTTAGCTTTAGCTTAGCTTCATCTTAGCTTCAGCTTAGTTTTAGCTTAGTTTTAGCTTTAGCTGTAGCTTTGGCTTAGCTTTAGCTTAGCTTTAGCTTAGCTTTAGCTAGCTAGCTTTAGCTTAGCTTTAGCTTAGCTTTAGCTTAGCTTTAGCTTAGCTTTAGCTTAGCTTTAGCTTAGCTTTAGCTTAGCTTTAGCTTAGCTTTAGCTTAGCTTAGCTTTAGCTTAGCTTTAGCTTAGCTTTAGCTTAGCTTTAGCTTAGCTTTAGCTTAGCTTTAGCTTAGCTTTAGTTTAGCGTTGGCTTAGCTGTAGCTTAGCTTTACTGTTACTACTAATGCTGCTTTCCTAGGGGCTCCAACTCCTAGGTAGGGTCGCACTGGGATAACATTTTTTTTATACATATATATATATATATATCGATATGCGCGGGGAAACTATCCGCTTCTTTCCTCTTGAGACCCTCTTGGGCTCCTGGGGGACCTCTTGGAGCCTCCGTGGGGGGCCTCTTGGGTCGTCTTCAGGCCATCTTGGGTCGCCTTGGGGCAATCTTGGACCCTCTTGGGGCATCTTGAGCCCATCTGGAGGCCACTGAGGCCATCCTGTACGAACTCGGCCGGGACATGGGCCCTCTCGGACGCCTTCTTGGAGCCATCTCTTGGCATGGAAGACCGACGGGGCCTGCTCTTCATGAGCGCCTCCGGGCTGGGCCGAAGGCCACGGGGAACCTCTTGGAAGGGCCAGATCGGGACTCAAGAGACGGGGGTCAATGCAAACGGGGGTCAGCCAGGGCGCCGGATCTTGCAGGATCCTGAAGGGCCAGGGTCGCATTGACCCGGGTTTGGGCGCAGGATCCTGCAGGATCCTGCAGGATCCTGCAAGGCCCGACTGACCCGGTTTTGCCAGCCACGCGCAGAGGGGGGTAAGGGGAGGGGGCAAGGCTTTCTAGAAGCACCCCTGCTTCTTAGAAGGCGCGGTCTATGATGCAAAGCCGCCGCCTTCTAAGGAGCAGCCTCCTTCGAAAACGCCTTGCCGCCCTCCCCCTACCCCCCTCTGCGCGCCGCCAAGTCTGGATTGACCCGGGTCAGAAGATCCCCGACCAGAAAGAGTTGTAGAGCCTGGCGCGCCAACACCCCCGGGCAGGCAGGCCACGGGGCCGCCGGCGGATCGACGACGCCTGCGGTGAGTCACCGCCGCCCCCTGCCTGTTGGAAGCATCTGTGCGGCCGGACGTGGCGGCCAGAGCTCGACCACGCTGTCGGACTTCGTGCCACCCTGTCCTTGTGGGAACCCTGCAGGGAACATTTGGGGTGAAAGGGCAGAGGACGAGGGAGGAACGAGGAGGAGGAGGAGGAGGAGGAGGAGGAGGAGGAGGAGGAGGAGGAGGAGGAGGAGGAGGAGGAGGAGGAGGAGGAGGAGGAGGAGGGAGGAGGACTCGTGGGAGCTTTTGGGCCACTCTCGGTGCCTCCTGGGTGCTGCCTGGGGGCCTCTTGGAGGTCTCGTGGAGGCCTCCTTGGGCCTCTTGGAGGCCTTTGGATGCTCCTTGGGAGGCTCTTTGGCTGTCTGAGGGCGTTCCTGGTCCATCTGACGTCGTCGGAAGCAGTCTTCGGGGGCCTCTCTGGTGACTTGGGGCCCTCTTGGGGCGCTTCAGGGCCGCTTTGGAGGCCGTCTTGGGCGTGCTTGCTGCCTTCCAGGGCCGTCTTGGGGGCCTGTGAGGCTGTCATGCGGCAGGCGATCTTAGGGCGATCCTGGGGAACTCTTGCGCCGTCGAAAGTCGAACATGAGAACACTCCTTCAAATACAGATGAAACATACGTGTTAGCCAGCGTGAACCCCAAACAGAGGTTTCCTTGCAAGCTATGTGGTGCAACCTAAGTTTTGTGTAAACTATGTGGTGTAAACCATGTGGTGCAATCTATGTGGTGCGAGCTACGTGGTGCAAGCTATGTTGTGCAATCTATGTGGTAGCCACGTTGTGCAGTCGTTGTGGTAGAAGCTAACGTACGCATATATATGTATATGTATGTGGTGTGAGCTACGTGGTGTAAGCTATGTGGTTCAAACTGACTATGTGTTGCAATCTAGGTGGTGCTATCTATGTGGTGCATATCTGTGTGGTGCAAGTTATGTGGTGCCTGGTGCAATGTAGGTGGTGATAATTAACCGGCTCGCCTATGTGGTGCGATATGTGGTGTAAATTGGGTGGTGCAATATGTGTGGTATGAGCAAACGTACTCATCTATGTGGTGTGAGCTATGTCGTGTAAGCTATGTGGTGCAAAGCACGTGCTACCGTACTCAGCTATGTGGTGTGAGCTATGTGGTGGAAGCTATGTGGTGCAACATGTGTGGTACAGTCTAGGTGGTGTAAGCTACGTGGTGATACATACATACATATACACACATATGTGGTGAACTCTCTGCGCCGCAATCGACTACAATCCGTTGCGATCGATTGGATTACAATCGATTGGATTGCAATCGATTGGCTTACAATCGATTGAGTTGCAATCGAGTGGACTGCAATCGATTGGACTACAATCGGTTGGATTGACATCCATTGGGCTGCAATCGATTGGATTGCAACGATTTGATTGCAGGGGGGGAGAGCGATGTGGCAGCGGCGATGTAGCGGCGTCGGGGTGGCGAGGAGGCGGCAACGGCGACCACAAGGCGGCGGACCCGACCACGGAGCCCAGACGACGGGCGGCGACGGGGCGGCGACGGGGCGGCGACAGCGACCACAAGGTGGCGGACCCGGCAGCGGAGCCCAGTTCCTTGGAACACCAGCAAGAACCCTTCAGTGCATGCACTGTGTGGGTGATGATTTTGGTTTCTTCGTGCCTTCTTGGAAGACCTGCTGGAAGAATCTGGGGCCGTGTTGGAGGTTTTTTGGTGGACTCTGAGGCCGTCTTGGGCCACCCTGAGACTATCTTAGGCCGTCTTGGGTTCATCGTGGGCCGTCTTGGAAACATCCTGCGGCCATCTCGGGCTCTTTTAGCGTTATCTTAGCCGTGTAATGCTATCTTGGGGATCTTGGAGGCCTCTGGGGCCGTCTTTAGGCCCTCTTGAGGCCGTTTTCGAAGCCTCTTCGGCTGTCATGGTGCCGTCTTGGAGGTCTCTTGGGCGATCTTGGGACGATCTTGGGGGCCTCTTGGGCCGTCTTGGGCCGTCGGAAGGCGAAAAGGAGCAGAAGCCAACATCCTTTAATTATCCATACACTATCAATGATTTTGGCTTCTTCGGGCTTTCCTTTAGGACCACCTTGGGCCGTGTTAGAGGCCTCTTGGGGGTTCCTTGGGCCGATTTGGGCCATCTTGAGGCCATGTTGGGTCGTCTTGGGTGCATTTTGGGTCATCTAGGAGATATCTTGTTGCCATCTTGGGCTCTCTTGGGGCCACTTTGGCGTCTTTTGGGGGCTCTTGGGGCCGTCATGCGGCCATCTTCGAGGCGTCTTGGGCGATCTTAGGGCGACCTTCGGGGCCTCTTGGGCCGTCTTGGGCAGTCGGACGTCAGAAACGAGCAAACGCCCAAATCCTTTAAATACCCCAGGACAATTAATGATTGTTGTTTATTCGGGCCTTCCTGGAGGACCTCTTGGAGGCTCTTGGTCCGTCTCGGGGTCCATCTTGGGGGCCTCTTGGGGCCTCTTGACTTCTTGGGGGCCTCTTGGGCCGTCGTAGGCCATCTTTAGGCAACCTCAGGCCGTTTTGGGTACAGCTTGGGCTGTCTTGCAACTCTCTTGCGGCCATCTTGGGTGTTCGTGGGGCCGTTTTCGCCGTCTTGGAGCCATCTTGGACGCCACCTTGGAGCACTGAATCGCCATGCGTATGTTGCAGCATGTTCCGGGTCCTCTCAGAGGGCCAGCGCGCTACAGGCGCGCCTGCCTCCCTTGCAGGGACGCTGGCCCTTCCCGGCGACGGCAGCTTCGTTCGTTCGTTCGTTCGTTGGATGCCACCTTGGGGCATCTCGGCCATCTGGGAGGCGACTTGGGCAACGGGAGCCGTATTTCTGGCTGAGCTGTGGGTCCCTCCGGGTGGCCGGCGGGATCGGCCGAGGGCCCCTGGGGAATTTTCAGAAGAGCCAGCCATTGAAGTGGAGGCCCATGCCAAGAACCCCCCTGCTTGCCTCCGGGGGTGCCCCGGGGTTCTTGGGTCTCGGCCGAAGGCCCATGGGGAACTTCCAAAAGTGCCAACCGTTGCAGTGGAGACCCATGCCAAGAGACACCCTGCTTGCCTCCAGGGGGGCCCCGGGTTTCTCTTGGGTTTCGACGGTTCTGCCGTGGAGGGCGTGCCGTGCCCACAGCATAAGAACATCCATGGGCGTCCTGGGGTTTCAGGGGTGGGCTTCTTGTGGAAGGTCTCTTGTGGTCGGGTCTCCACTCACCAGAGGCAAACGTACCACTACCCCCCCAGCTGGTGGTAGCGGTACTTTTGTCTCTCCTGATCCACTGTACCGAACGTCCAGCACGCCGGAGACCCATGCCAAGAAACACCCTGCTTGCCTCCAGGGTGCCCTGGGTTTCTCTTGGGATTCGATGGTTTTGCCATGGACAGCGTGACGTTCCCATCCCAAAAATCAATGGACGTCCTGGGGTCTCAGGGTTGGGTTTCTTGTGGTTGGGTTTCTTGTGGAAGGTTTCTTGTGTACGGGCCTCCACCGTAGGTGCATACAGTCTTCTATGGGCGTCCGTCCATTTCCCGACGAGTGAAATCCATCCCCACCCCAGCTGGGGCCAACGTCGATTCGATCGGTCCGATCCGATGCCGAGTTCGCTCGGCTCGATCCGATCCGGTTTCGATCTCTCAGCGATTCGATGTGGCCCGACTCCTGCCCGATACAGTCGTGAATCTTGGCGCGGCCGATCCGCTTCGATTTTGACTCCGTGCCTGGCATCGCTCGGACATGTACATTTTTCCTTCGGCGACGGCCATCGAGGAGCATCCTTGATCATTTGGCGAAAGAACCACGCACGAGACCGAAAAAAACACAGGGAATGAACGTCCGAGCCATGGCCAGCGTGCCGATGCGGTCCGACCCGATGCACAGTTCGATTCGAGCCGATCTGCCGACTCGGTGCTGACTGCTCCTGCCCAGCTGGGGCAGCCTTCGCCCCGTCGGTCGACGGCCGACCAGCGTCACCCCCGGGTGGTGCAGGGGCGGATGGGCGTGCAGTCGGGGCGCTGAAGAAGGAACCCTTTGCGTTGGGGAGGGACTCGGTGTTCCTTAATTGTTCCACACCTTGCCTAAGGTTATCCCTGAGTTTTCGATGGGAAGTCGAAGTTCAACTTATGGAAAAAAGGGGCCTCGTTCCTTATTTAGGGTTCCTTAGGTCAACGCCTCGACTGTACCGTCTCCCTCGGGTCTCGCAGAACGCAGCCCCAAACACACAGGGCGCACGCTGGCAGCGCTGCCTCACCCTGTCCGGGTCGGGGCTGGAGGAGGTGAGGAGGAGGAGGAGGAGGAGGAGGAGGAGGAGGGCCAGTGTAAACCCAAGAGTCATCAACGATGTTGGAATAAGCCCTACCTCCAAGCTCCCTCTTCACAGGCCGCTACAACGGTTCATTTCCACTGAGGGAACCGCTTCGTTGGAAGACAACCGTTTGAAGACCCTGAAGCATGCCGAAACATTGTTCTCGGGATTCCAACGCCACGGATCAACCTGACTGTTGCGTCGTGACGGTCCTGAATCGTGCCAGAACGCTATTCTTGGGACTTCACAACACAGCGAATCAAACGTAACTGTTGCTCCCGCATAATCCTACATCCTCCCAGGACTCCGTTTCGGGTACGTTGATGGTGGGAATCCGTGAATTTCTTGCACAATTTATGCACGAATGTGCGCGGCGCTAAGGCAACAGTCACATTTTGAAAAGGATCCGCCCTCAATCCGTGAAACTCTTGCAACTTGTATAAGCGAGTGTGCGCGGCACTATGGCGAGAGCCACATTTTGAAAACGACCCGCCCTCAATCCGCGAAGCTCTTGCACATTTTTTTAAGAGAATGTTCGCGGCGCTGAGGCGAGAGCCACATTTTGAAAACCAACCGCCCTCAATCCGTGAAGGTCTTGTAAGTTTTCAAAACGAATGAGCGCGGCGCTAATGCGAGAGCGACATTTTGAAAACCACCCGCCCTCAATCCGTGAAACTCCTTGCAAATTTTCAAAACGAATGTGCCGGCGCTGAGGCGAGAGCCACATTTCGAAAACGACCCGCCCTCCATCTGTGAAGCTATTGCCAATCTTTTTTGGATTCAGAGTCATAAGTGGTGAGGAAGTCTCAGGCGAAACGCCCAGCCCGCCCTAAAAACAGGCCTCGGGGTGCGACAGGGAGAAGCTATTCAGAAGGAAAAGGAATTGAGGAGGAGGGTCCTCGCGATGAGGACCCATTGCCCCTGAGAGCCGGCGTCGCCAAGGGATGCAGCACCGTGAGAAACCTCGACCTCGGCGCCCTCTAGACTCGGGCGGACGGCAACCGGTGGGGAACCAAGGGGAGGGGGGAAAGAAGGTCCTCCTCTTCTTCCTCCTCCTCCTGCTCCTCCTGCTCCTCCTCCTGCTCCTCCTCCTCCTCCTCCTCCTCCTCCTTTACAGCACCTCTTGGGGCCGCGGTGGCAGTGTGGGGGCCCTTCAGGGCCACTTTTTGTGGCTCTCTCCTGCAGCGCTCGCCCGCCCCGCGTGCTCAGCCCCCCCGCCCGACGTCCGTCCCGCGGGTCGGCCCCGCCTCCCTGCGGCGCTTCTCGAGCCGCATCCTGGGCGGTGAGGTCGGTGTGACCTCATCGACAGCTGAGCGACAGGAGGAAACACACGGGGTCGACCGGGGCCTGCACGAGCGCGTGCTCTCCAGGCGCTGAAGGAAGGGCCTCGTTTTTGGCTCGGGAGGGGCTCGTGCCTTCGGGCCGTTCCTTGAGATCTGGGCCTGGGAGCCGGGTCGTGGCCGATGCCCGCCGTGGCTATGGGAACGCCCCTCCGCTCCCTGCGCAGCGACCCACACGGCAGCACCGTGGC
>CAUYUJ010016854.1:237412-259707 GCA_963575745.1 Prorocentrum cordatum | reverse complement strand
GTGGAATACCATTACGATTAATACTACTCTTACGACGGTGGCGAACATCATTACAACTACTACTAGTACTACTACTACGACCAGAAATTTCATGTATACCAATTATTGTTTCACTACTTTTTTTTGTCATATTCTTGTAATTTCCATTGCGCATATTATGATGGTTGCCACTACTACTACGACCACTACGACCACTACTACTACTATTACTACTACTATTACTACTACTACTACTACTACTACTACTACTACTACTACTACTACGACTACTACTACTAATACTACGAGTACTACTACTACTGCTACTACTACTGCTACTACTACTACGACTACTATTACTATTACTAGTACTACCAGAGTCACTAATGCTACTACTACCTGCTACTACGACTACTACAACTACTACTACTACTACCGCTGCTACTCATACTACTGCTAGCGTTACTAATACCATCTCTACTACCACTACTCCGGTGCCACCGCCCGCATGCGTCACGCACACCCATGTCGGCACATCCTTCACACGCTTCGTGGCCCCAAAAGGAGCTCCACCGAAGTTCCCAGTGCCACCGCCCACATGCGTCACGCTCACCCATGTCAACTTACCCCTCACACGTTTCATGGCTCCACAGGGAGTTCCACCGAAGACCCCAGTGCCACCGCCCGCACGCGTCACGCACACCCATTTCGGTAGATGTTCCACACGTTTCGTGGCCCCAAAGGAAGCCTCACCAGCGGTTCTAGTGCCACCGCCCGCATGCGTCACGCATACCCATGTCGACACACCCCTCACACGCCTCGTGGCCCCATAGGGAGCTCCACCGGAGGCCCGAGTTCCACCGCCCCCACACCCAATGTGGCGCACCTCTCACACGTTTCGTGGCCTCATAGGGAGCTCCACCGAAGGCCCCAGCGCCACCGCCCGCATGCGTCACTCACACCCAAGTCGGCACACCACTCATACGTTTCGTGCCTCACAGGGTACCCCACCGAAGGTCCCAGTGCCAACGCCCACATGCGTCACGTTCACCCATGTCGGCACACCCCTCACACGCTTCGTGGCCCCACAGGGAGCTCCACCGAAGACCCCAGTGCCACCGCCCGCATGCGTCACGCACACCCATGTCGGCACACCCGTCACACGTTTCGTGGCCCCAAAAGGACCTCCACCGAAGGCCCCAGTGCCAGTTCCCGCATGCATCACGCACACCCATGTCGGCACACCCCCCAAAAGTTTTGTGGCCCCATAGGGAGCTCAACCGGAGGCCAACATGCTACCGTTCGCATGCGTCACGCACACCCATTGTGGCACACCCCCCACACGTTTCGTGCCCCCAGATGGAGTTCCACCGGAGGTCCCAGCGGCTGCGTTCGCACGCGCCCACCCCAGCCATTTCGGCACACCCATCATACGTTCCGCGTCACCACAGCGAGTTCCACTTACTAGCCCAATGACTGCGTTCGCATACGCCCACCGCCCCTATTTCGGCACACCCCTCACGTGTGCCGTGGCCCCATGGGGAATTCCACCGATAGCCCCAGTGGCTGCTTTCGCATGCGCCCACCAGCTGCCACCAGACAAACGTTGGCACACCCCTCCCATGTTTCGTGGCCCTATAGGGAGCTCTCCCGAGTGCGGTTCATACAACGACGGTATTCGCAACTGCGCATGGTTGGGTCCTTCGCCAGGCAAATTTTTTTTCCGCAAAGGCAAGGCGAGGCGCAGTAGCAACAGTGGTCTGGATGATGAGGCAACGTCGGGCCTACCCTCCGACGAAGTGCCGCACATCATCTAAGGCAAGGAAATCGTTCCTTTTGCTCGAGCCAATAGCTTCTGGAGCGTGCTGTTGCACAGCACCGTCGTGTTGTGCCTGGCTTCCACTCTGCGGATCTCTCTCAAGAAGCGAGCCACGCCAGCTCTGTAAACTGATCGGTCCCCCTCAGTGAGCTCATCTATAAGCTGGATGGTCTGCGCAGGGAGCTCAGACACTGAACGAGAAGTAATGCCGTGCTGGTTGTGCGTCAACTTCATTCCGCGCCACTTGTCGACGTCGGTGCAGTGGCACGTGTCTGGCAAAGCTCCACTCACCTGCTCGTAAAGTAGGCACAAAGACTCCTGGTATGCTTCGACGATGCCCACAAACCATGCCTCCTCCACGTTCTGGATAGCAAGAGTGACGGACCGCTTGGGAAATGGGAAATCAATACGTCTGCGTCCGTCGCATGTCAACCGCTCTGTCTGGAAATCGATTGGCACATACTTGCAACCGGTTTTGTACACGTACCTGTCCAAGCAAGCCCGCAAGCCAGCGGCGCAGGGAAGATCCGCAGCCTGACTCACGTTGTCGGACGACAGGGTGTGATACTTGATATCTGCCCAGACGCGCACCCACTGCTCAAGCTGCTGAGGCATCAAACTCATCTCCGCTAGTCTGGAAGATGAGTTGCCCTTGCCATGGTAGGTGGAGCAGTGCGTGTACTGAGAGACCACGTGTTCTGGAGGGCTCCGCAGCAGCAGCACGACCCGGAAGTCCTTTCCGTTCGCGTAGCAGATGCAGGTCTCCACGGGGTGGAAGGAGCTCGCCTTGCTCTTCACAGCCCTCCGAGCGTCACGCTCCCAGGAGGCCCCGCCAGACTTTGGCACGTGCAGGTAGAACACCGGCCCGAGCGGCTTGCCCTCCGTCGCGGGCTTTATGTCCGACGGCCGCCGCGCGCCGCCCGGTTGGTCGATCTTGTTGTCCCTGCACAGGGCTGGCAGCGCCGACAGCCCGCTGAACGGCCTCCCCGCCGCTCGCGAGGGCGCGGCGAGTGAGGAGGGTACGGCAGCAGTGCCCGCTGCGGCAGCGCCGCTCGGCCCAACAGGCGCCGCGCCCGCCGCGCCCGCCGCCCCGGGCGGGCCGCTGACTGCTCCACCGCCCCGGGCGCCGCCCTCGCCGGACGAGGCCGCGGAGAGGGCAGAGCCGGCCGGAGCACCACCCGCGCCCGCGGCTCCGGCGCCGCCGCGAGCGCCTCCGTCGTGCGCCGCCGCCGCCGCGGCGCCCGCAGCCTGCGCGGCACCTGTGCCCCCGAGGCGCCCCCAGGCGCGGCCACCCCACGCCTCGGCGGCCGGCGCGCCCGGCGCAGCCGAGGCCGCGATTCGCCCGGCGCCCTCCGCGCGCAGGAGGAGGCCGGGCAAGGCCGAGGCCGCGGCGGCCAGCGCGCACGCCGCGAGGCAGCCCCGCGCCGGCAGGGCCCCGCAGAGGCTCTCGCGCGCGGGCGCGGGCATGGCACCTCGAAGGCCCAGACCCCCTTGAGCCAAAAAGGCTACGGACGCAACACTTTATCGTCGATGAAGGCAGGCCAGCATGACAGCAGTGGCGCGCCAATGCCTGTCGAAGCCACACAGCTGCCCCGACTTTCCATTGAGCGGCTCATACCATTGGCGCCCACACTCGGCTGCTACCCCGAAGGCAAACATGCTGTGCGTCTATGGAGGAGTGGGGATCCCCCAGAGGACAAGAGCAAACGGACGAGCAATCTCGGCAACACCTGCTCCGTCCCCTCGTTCCCAATTGCCCGCCCCCCCCCTTGGGCCGCCCATATGGCAGCCGTGCCCACTGGTGTCCTGCTTCTGGCAATCGCGCTCCACTTCAACGCCTCTTAGATGGACGGTGCCAGAACTTTTTGCGTCGGCGGCTAGGCAGGGGTCGTCTGCGCTGGCGGAAGGAGCTACCTGAACGGGGGCACCGTTGTAGCGAATTGGCCAACGTGCAAGAGCGAGAAACAACGGTACCGTAGACACGTACGACAAGAAATCTTGCTGTCAGAAAGGTAGGGGCACAGCCTTCGTCGACCTCGAGCGCTGGATTGAGCCCCGGGGGCCTCGCGACCTCTCGAGGCATAACACGGTGGGGGCATTGGATAAGAAACCCTTAGATAAGGAAGCCAGGGTCTGGAGGCCGGTGGAACACCAATCGAAGCTTGGCCATGGATATCACCGCCGCCCTCATCAGATCAGGAATCCTCCAGGGTCTGCAGCCTCCTGGGCGCATCCCTTGACCAACGCCCCCGCCGTAGATGTCTCGCGTGACGCCCGCTGCGAGGCCAGCGTCTTGCTTCGTGTGCCTACAGTGCGGGCGCGGCCGCAATAAACCCTCGCAAGAAACCCAACCCTGAGAACCCGTGCGCGAGGTGCACCTGAGGGGAAACTTGGAGCACCCTGATTGCAGCGCCTCCTTCAACGGCTACGAGAAGTCACCGCGCAGCGCGAGGAGCGAAGAAACCCAGGATACCCTGACGAAAAGTATCTGGTTTCTTGATGCGCGCCCCCACTGTACTGTTGTCGAGATCTGGCCTCAAGCACTTCTGGCAGCGGTGAGGGCGCCCCGCCCAGCCCACCGCCGGCAGCGCCGCCTCGGCCGTCGGCGCGGTGGCGGCCAGCGCAGGCCGTGCTATAGGCGGAGGCGGCGCTGTCGTCGTCGATGTCGCCCGAGGCGCGGCGTGTGTCTTAGCCAGGTGGGGGGCGATGATGATGATGATGCTGATGATGATGATGATGATGATGATGATGACGATGATGATGATGATGCTGACAACTGTGCTGATGATGATGCTGCTGATGATGGTGATGATGAAGCAGAGGAATGTGATGATGCTGATGCTGGTGATGCTTCTGATGTTGATGCTGCTGATGATGATGATGCTGATGATGATGATGATGATGGCGATGCTGATGGTGATGATGGCGATGAGCATGCACATGCTGATCTAATCATGGCGGTGATGGTGATGCTGGTGATGATGATTATGATACTGACGATGGCGATGATTATGCTCATGATGATGGTGATGGTGAGTGATGATGATGATGATGATGATGATGATGATGATGATGATGATGATGATGATGATGATGATGATGATGATGATGATGATAATGTCGATGATGATGATGGTGGTGGTGATGATGATGCTGCTGCTGATGATGATGATGATGATGATCTGGCGGCGGTTATCGGCCGCTGTCGCGAGTGTCGTTGGCCTCCATCGAGGCTTGCCCTGGCTTCGAGGCAAAAGCTTAACTTCCATTGACAACTTGTTTTTTCCGGACTGCCGTGGCGCGAAGGACAGGTCGTACGCGCCGTACACGCATCGGACCCCCTTCCACACTGCACCACGCGGGCGAGATCTTCGATATTCAATCCCCCGACTAACCGCAGAAGGCACGACATCTTACATTTGCGATGGGGACAATTGTGGGGGCAAGATGGGCTGCAAAATGATATCAAATGCCGACCCGATGCCCGCGTTGGAATCTCAATGGCCACCAGCATCGTTGGCACTGTTTCTGCGACCGCGCGCCTCGCCACAGCCCCTGCCCGTGCTCTGGCCGCTGCTACTGGCCCTCGAGGTGCCATGCTGCACATGTCTTTGCTGCTCTTCCGCTTCACTCCTTGAAGGGGAGGCGCCCTGCCGCCGCCGACGTCCAGCCTGGCCTTTCATGCCTAGCGCCGCGCTCGGCAGCGTCAGCCGCAGAGTGAATTGCGCCACGCTCTCCTGCACCCCAGCATCCGTGGAGTTGGGGAAGCAAAAAATGTACCGCCGCGCCCGGCAGCGTCAGCCGCAGAGTGAATTGCGCCACGCTCTCCTGCACTTCAGCATCCGTGGAGTTGGGGAAGCTAAGCAGAAACCGATACCGCTACTCCTCGGACCTCTCCTAGGGTGCGTTCTGACTCGAGTTTCGAGCCGAATCCAGCGGTGTCGATAAAAAGGCCTCCCAGGAACCCCAAAAAGGCGACAACGAGGGAAGGTTAGCGGTATGGGTACTTCTTCCTCCTCTGACGTCTGCGCCTCAGCATCGGTGGAGTGCAGTGGCCTGGCACCGCTGGCGCGCCGCGGCCCATCCAGGCCGGTCAGCTCCCCCGACATCCGCGCGGGGCGGCTCGTGGCCGTCGGCGCTTGCGCCCGCTGGGAGGGAAGGCTTCTGGGCAAGAGGGAAGAGCCCCCCCCGCCACAGTAGTCAACGCTGGCCAGCTCACTCATGAAGGCCTCGCTGAAGTTCTCGTGGCCTCTGGAGTCGCAGGTGCCTTCGCCATGGCCCTTTCCGTCCCGTCGATCGCAAGTCCTGCTCCAACCTTCCACGAAGAGCGCACCGCAAGAGTGCTCAGCTGGCCAAGGGATGGTAGCAAACGGGAACCTCCGCCGCAACCGCTCTCCACCTCCGCGTGCCCACGGCAAGGTCGCGTCGAGGCGACCTCCGCGTTGGCTCCCGACGCCGCGTGGCTTGCTCAACCTTGACGCCGCATTGGCTTCCTCCCCCTCCCCCTGCTCCTCCTCCTCCTCCTCCTCGTCCTCCTCCTCCTCCTCCTCGTCGTCCTCCTCCTCCTCCTCCTCCTCCTCCTCCTCCTCTTCCTTCTCCTGACTCCAATCCTCTCGATCTGTCGGCCGACTTCGTGGCGACGGGCGGCGCCCAATCTCTTGCATGCCCGCGCTGGCGTCGCCGCCGCCTCCACACGACGCGCACCTGCCGGCAACTCCCCCCCGCCTGGGGCCACCTGTCGAGGTCCAGCCGGCCGCAGCAGCCCACAGTCGGGGAGACGCAAGACTCGGGTACGGGGGACTCGGGTTGGCCCGACGGGGCCACCATAAAAATGACGAGGCCCAGTCTGAAATTTGACGCGAGCTCCAGGACGCGCTCGTCAACAAAACGTCGGCAAACTCGAGTTCCGGCTTACTCGGGTCTTGCGTTTCCCCGACATAGCCGTGCGGCGCGATCGGGCCGCATCGCTGATGCATCGCCGATGCGGCGCGATCCTCCGACCCCATCTACTCCGACCCCATCTGAGAGGCCTAAAGCTTAGCAGGCACAGCGCTCACAGGCCCCAAGGCTCCTCTTCTGGCTACTGGAGGAGGCGCGCCAGTAGTTCTGGCGCGGTGCCACAGATAAAAAGATCGTCGGTCGAGGTTGAGGCTTTCACACTGCATTGGACCTGGGGCCACCTTTCGAGTCTCAGCCGGCCTGGTGGTTGCGCAAAGGCCCCGTGATGCCGATCAGACCCTGCCTGCGGCACTTGCCTTTGGCAATGGCGCTCTGCTTCGACGCCCCAGGAGCTCATCACGCGACAGCCGGGGCAAGAGTGGGGGCCTCTGAAAAGCTGCTGGTGTCGGCATGAGGAATGTGGATCCCGAGTGGCACCAGTCCTGGACCCCACGGCTTCCCTCTGGTACTAGTCTCTTCATCCCAAGTCCTTCTTTGACGATCCCATGAGGGGCCCCAAGAGGCACGGCGCAAGACCTCGGTACCCTTTTCCCTCGGGACCCCGTTTCTTCACAGCGAACCTCCCTCCCCCTCCCCCTCTCAGAGACATCGACGTCCAGCCCTCTCTGGGAGGGCGCTCGGACTCACAGCAAGGATCCAGACCCCAGCGACGAGACGCCTCCCAGAGTCGGCTGCACGCGCAAGCCGATCCCTCGGGGTTGGTGCCCGTTGATGTAGCAAGGGTGATCGGGGGTACAGTCAACCCGTAGAATAAGGATGGACGGTAAGGATGCAAGGGCCTTGGTAGGCCATGTCGAAACTTTACAAGCGGGGCGCGGCCAGCGAAAGCGGCCAAGGATGGCCCAAAGGTGAAGGATGCACGGGTACCCTTGGGAAGGTTGCCCATCCTTACAATGCGGGCTGACTGCAGGAGGGAGCTGGTGAGCCCATCTTTATTTCTGCGATGGTGTCGCCGCTGCTGCCGCCACGGCCGCTGCGCAGCAGCGGACAGGCAAAGCGGGAAGGCCTGGGCCCCCAACCCCACAGCGATGTATCTGCATTGCTTCCAGGGCGGGGAAGCCACGCTCGGGAGGGGCGGTGCGATGGTTACATCTCAGGCACTCGACCCCCTGAACCCCACATGGCGCACGGGAAACAACCTCAAACATGTACCGTGGCATGTTGGCCCCGGCCGACTGGACGTCGCCGCGGGATCCGCGGACCCGGACGCCGCCGCACACGAGCGAGCAGGGGAATCTCGCGCGAGGCTGACGCGGACCGCCGAGCGGGCAGCTCACGCGACGGCGACACGGCCCAGACGTCCAGACGGCAGCAACCGAACTTGGCCACCATCGGGGCTGCCGCCACACGCGACCAAGTGGGGCTACCTCGCGCAGAGCTCGCGCGGACCAACGCGCGGGCAACTCACGCGATGGCGAAACGGTCCGGTCGGTTGCAGTCCAGCCAAACCACCGTCCAGAAGGATATGCTAGACGTGTTCACCACGTGCCTAATTACCCGAAACCGCAACCCAAGCTACAGTCAACCCGTATCATAATCATAAGGATGCGCGGTAAGGATGCAAGGGCCTTGGAGGCCCATGCGAACGTTTTCCGAACGGGGTTGAGCGAACGTCGCTAGGAATGAGCCGAAGGGGCAAGGATGCGAGGGCAACTTTGGAAAAGTTGCTCATCCTTACTATGCGGGTTGACTGTACTTCACCCTGGGCAAGAGCAGCGACTGGTGGTGCGCGGCTTTGGGGGGCCGCGGAGGGGCCAAGTCCCTGCGCGAAAGCCGGTGCTGGTGGGGGGACCCTGGCTGGCTCGCACCAAAAGGTCACCCCGGCGAGGGGTTGCCCCTTGCGCGTCGCTGGTCGCTGACGCCGGCCCCCACACATTTTTGCGTCGGCGGCTAGGCAGAAGAACTGCGCTGGCGGAAAAGGCGTCGTGGGTTTCACGAACGCGAATTGTGCCGCCATGCACGCGGGGGGGGAGTCGCGGGCCCCCACACATGGATACGACCGCCCACACACCTCGACCCTCGAACCTTCGCGGTGAGCAGCGCCGCGCCCCGTGCGACGCGCCAAGAAGGGGGGGTGCCACGAGGGGAGCGGCCTTTTGAGAAGGCAAGGGGGCCTCTGAGGAGGTAAGCTGCTTCTTGGAAGCCACCCTGGCCTCTAAGAAGGCCTCCTAACGTTAGGTCGGGCATTCTTCTACAGGCGGATTTTGGAAGAAGAATGACAATTTGTGAAACAATACTCAGGCATAGTCAAAAGAGCATGAAAAATCGCACTCGGATTTTTTTTACCATTCGTGAATACTCCTCCTATAGAGACACATGCCCGACTTAATCCTAAAGGCCTCTGGGCACTCCTCTGAGAAAGGCCCCTGCGTGCTTCCCCGCCTTCTCATAAAAGGCCTCCGCCCCCACGCCGCCCTCCGGTGAGCGCCGCCAACGGCGGCTCCTGCAGGGGCAACACTGCAAGCGCAGATGTGCAAGCGAAACTGCCAAAACGCGATTGGGCATGGCAAGGCCGGCCCCTGGAATTGAGCAGGGACTGACCGTCCCGGCAATCCTATAGGCCTACCACGGCATGCTCTTAGAACCCCAAGCTGGTCTAATAATAAGAACCGCGTTTTTAGAACATCAAGCCGAAGGGTTCAAACAAGACAGCCCCAACCAGAAATGCTCGAAGAAGATTTCCGTGCAGACCACAAAGACTCTCAGAACATGTCTTTGGTGGGCCTGGAGGCAAGCCGAGACGCCTCACCACTGCTTGATAGAAGAAGGACCTGCGAGCATCCAGCCGGCTTCGCTCCCCGAGCCCACCTCGGGACAGCCCACCTCGCATACGCTCAAGCACTTGGCCCAAGAAAGATACCTGCCAGCGCGAGCTCCAAGCAGCATGGCTCTAGCAGCATCTGATGTGAAACCTATGTGGAGCAGCTGCGCTGGTACAGTCTATGTGGAGCAGCCTGTGTGCTGCAATCCGCCCTGCCGAAGTTGAGATTGTGCACTCCGCTGCTCGCGCCATTGTCCCCCCCCCCCCCCACCCGCAATTTTTCTTTGCAAAACCCATGCGGCGGCGACTGCGATGACTGCTTGGCGCTGGCTGGCGCATCGCTGCGGCCGCGCGAACGCGCGCAGGCTGGCGCGAAGAACGGCCGGGTAGTCTGGCACGACCGACGCGGCCGCCCAAGTCCGAACACTCCAGTCACATTTTCCGCGGAAGGCCCTGGAGGTCTCTGGAACCTCTGGAGGTCTCCGAGGGAGCCTCCGGCAGCTCCCGAACATTCTCAAGCAACCTCGGGCATCTCCAGAGGTCTGCGAGAATTGCCGTCTAGAGCAGATTCCAGTCGATCCTCGAAGAACACCCACGACGACGAACACGACAGCGACGACGACAACAGAAGCAGTGCAAGGCGTTGCGCGCGGGCAGCAAAAACAGCGCGACCTTTGCACAGCCACGCCGGGCAACCGCGCCGCAGACTTTGTGTTGAAAAGCCATTGGCTCTGATGTGTTTTTGAAGAGCTCTGTCTTGAGATGCTTTGACGACCAGCAGTTTTGGAAGGATTTCGGCACGCGCTTCCGGCGGCGCGCGCATGTGGCCGACGGGGTACTTTTTGCAGGAAGGATTGGTGCCCTCGGTGCAAGACAGAGCATCGACAATGCACCGCGCGGTGACGTGAGATCGCGGGGTTTGGGCGACAGTGTGTAGGTCATCTGCTTCTTATATGATTTCAGCAGATGTGCGCGGACAGGAATTCTGCAAGATGTTTGGTGACAGTGCGATTCGCCTTTTAATATTGGTATGTTGAGATTCTTGCGCGTACATTGTGTTTGGCACGATATCGACATTAACGCGCGCGCGTGTGGTTTTCGTTGCACTGTGCATTTTATGGCAACGGTTTCTTGACATGCTCTTTGAAGATGAAGAGGTCTGCGCGCATTGTATTTGCTGCAAAACGGAGATGGGGGTGTCGATACCAGCTGGGCTGGCATGGTCCGAATTTATCGTGTGCAATTAACGAGTGGGCAGACTAACGTATAAAATATTTATCCCCAGGGGGATCAATATCTGTGAGCGGGGGTGGGGTGGGCGGGTGGGGGTAGAAAATAATTCCTTCGTGAGGCAAGAAAGCCAAAGTGGTGCATCTTATGTTATGCGATCTGTCCGTTGCGCAACAGTCTACGATGTGCGATATGGGTGGTGCAATATATGTGGTGCAACCCATGTGGTCCAATCGGCGTGATGCATTATATATTGACCCATGTGTGGTGCAATTTATGTTTTGCAGTATATGTGATGCATCGTATGTTGTGCAATCTACGCGGTGCACACCATGTGCTGAAACAGCGATGTACAATCAAATTATATAAACACGCGTCTTGAACTATATGTGGTGCGATTCATGTTGTGCAACATATGCAGTGCAATCTGTGTTGTGCCACGTATGCTGTGCAACCCCCGCCCGCAACTTGGCTTTCACAACGCTTGCGGTGGCAATGGCGATGACTGCTTGGCGCTGGCTGGCGCATCGCTGCGGCCACGTGAACGCGCGCGGGCTCGCGCGCAGAACGACCAGCTAGTCCAGCGCGACCGACGCGGCCGCGGTGGCGTTGACCGCTGGAAGCTTCCCAGCGCGTCTCGGGCACTGCAGTGCGAGTCGATGGTTCGGGCGTGCGCGGTATCATGGCCACGTCGACAACGACAGAAACGATGATGTTCGTAGCGATGCTGGTGGCGACGGTGCGGCCAGTGACGGCGCCGATGCTGATCGCGCCAATGACGAAGATTGTGTTCACGGGTCGGTGTTTCAGTAAGGTTTTTGTGCAATTTTCGACGTGCGCGCGGCTCCACGGGAGGCAGCGAACTGCGCAACTGTCGCCATTTTCGTGGGCTCCTGGGAAGCACGGCGGAGCAGGGGAGTACCCGAGACCTCGCAGCTCCCTGGGAGGCTGCGAACTGCGCAGCTGTCGCAACTTTCGTGGGCTCCTGGGCAACACGGCGGGGTAGGGGAGTACCCAGGACCTCGCAGCTCCCTGGGAGGCTTCGAACTGCGAGGCTGTCGCCACTTTCGTGGGCCCCTGGGGGGCACGGGGGAGTAAGGGAGTGCCCAAGGCCTCGCGGCTCCCTGGGAGGCTGCGAACTGCGCAGCTGTCGCCACTTTCGTGGGCTCCTGGGAGATCCACAGGAGTCGGGGGCCACGCAGAGCCAGCTGAGACCTCGCGGCTCCCTGGGAGACTGCGAACTGCGCAACTGTCGCCACTTTCGTGGGGTCCTGGGAGGCATGGCGGAGATGAGGCCAGCGCAGATCATGCATATCTTGTGACGTGTTCCTCTTGTACGGAGCATTAATACCAAGTTTCGCCTCCTCCAGTGAGGAAGGGGTTGGGCACGTCTCGGGTAATTGAAAAATCATGTTGCGAAACCACTTGAACAAAGTGTTCGGGACAATCGATTTTGAACCCCCTACGATTCGGCATGCGCGCGCGACGGCGCGTGCGTGTGCACTTCGTCTCATTTGTTGCACCGGATGCTTGCACATTGAAGATATGTGATAAACGGCGCGCGTAATATTTGTTGCAGAGGATGGTGAGGGTGGTGTCGATAGTAGCTTGGCTGGGTGGTGTGAGTTTATATCTAAACAGAACGATGGGGCAACATCGTATGTCAATTGCACATCCCCAGGTGGGATCGATAAGCCTTGGGGTGGGTGGGTGGTAGGTCCCGACGCATGTTAAGAAAGGAAGATCTATGTTGCGCAACCGATGTGGTTCAACCTAGGATGTGCAACCTATGCGTAATCGGTGTGGTGCAATCCATGTGGTGCAGTGCAACCACGGCGACGGGCGGCGCGACGGCGACGGGGCGGCGACGGCGGCAACACAGCCGTCGGACCTCCACACCAGCCCAGTACCCTTAGACAAAAAGCAATAACCCCTACATGCAGGTGCAGGAGTGCCGAACATCCTCCACTGCACAACAGAAGGGGAGGAGGGGGGAGGAGGGATAACTCCGAGGAGGAGGGGAGGAGGAGGGGGAGGAGGAGGAGGGAGGAGGAGGAGGAGGAGGAGGATGAGGAGGAGGAGGGGGAGGAGGAGGAGGGAGGAGGAGGAGGAGGGAGGAGGAGGAAGTGGAGGAGGAGGAGGAGGAGAGGAGGAGGAGGAGGGAGGAGGGGGAGGGTTCTTCGTCGACCTTTGAGGGCCCTACCCGTCGGGGACTCTCGCGTAGCGTGTCGCGGCCTCGGCCCACGGCGGCACAGTACATGCCCTGCGA
The DNA here is from genome assembly GCA_963575745.1 of Prorocentrum cordatum. Lineage (NCBI taxonomy): Eukaryota > Dinophyceae > Prorocentrales > Prorocentraceae > Prorocentrum > Prorocentrum cordatum. The sequence continues at coordinate 246,690 of CAUYUJ010016854.1, read as the reverse complement.
GCGGCTAGGTGTGCCGCTCCGCTCCGCGGGGCGACCGGCTCCGAGCACGCGAGTCGAGACGTGCACGCCTGGGGACAGAAATGATGCGGACCCAGACATACAGGGCTGGTAATCGCAGAAACGGATTCGTAGACGTCAGGCGAGCCAGTCTGTCGCATGCAGAGGTCTGAACTCGGTCGGCTACTCGAGCTAGGTCCGTAAAACTATTCGTATCGCTCGGGTCATCTCGACAGGGGCTGTCGGTTTCTGTACTTTAGGGGAGCTACAGAGCTCGTGCCGTAAAAAAATCAGGACGGGAAGTTTTTGACTATTTTCGGCCCCCGGGGGGCCCTCGCCGGGCCTCGGGACCGTCAAAAAACGGTTCAGGACGAAAAACCGGTCCCGGCGAAAGGGTCGGGATTTCCGGGGAAAGGCTCCGAGCACGCGAGTCGAGGCGTGCACGCCTGGGGACAGACATTGACTACCCTACCAGACCACCCCAACCCAACCCGAAGACCCGAATTTCGGGTTGGGGGGGGGGTATGGGTTCCACACGTGTTTTTTCGATGTTCCCCGACCCCCCCCCCCACTAGAAATGGAGGTAAATTTGAGGCCTTCGGGTTGGGTTGGGGTGGTTTGTTAGTGGTGAGACATGATGTGGACAGCGCGTCGCCCCGAGGCGTGGTGGGCCAGGACCAGCTGAGCGACACGCTGGGCCAAAATTCCCGACCGCAAGGTGCCCTAGAATTTCTGTGGGTCTCCGTGGCCATCGGGGGGCAAGACATTTTCGCGGTGCATCTGCTAGCATGCCGATTCATTTCGCGCCCGCCAATTCAGAGAAACAAGAAGCTGCATAATCATAATCGTTCGGAGGTCCGCGCGGATTTCTTGGATCTGCGCTGGAACCCCTCCCTGGCGGGCGGAGCGCGTCCGGGTCCGCGCCGGAGGAGCCGCCAGGGGGCCCTAATGCCGATCCAAGGAATCCGCGCGGAGCTCCGGTTTTTGTGCAACATGATTTTTCATTATTCCACTACTGTCCGAAACCCCGACGTGTGCCTCACGGCAACGCCTCGGCCACACGTAAGAGTGACTCCCGGCAAGAGTAACCTTTCGTGGACAAATCTGAGCGCGCAAGCAGCCGCTGTCGCATCGCGCTCTGCGATCGAGGGGGCCCCGGTGTGCCCGCACCAGTGGTCACTCTGGCGAAGGGTCACTTGCCATCGCTCGGCGTTTTTTTCGGTTTCGTGAGTTTACGTCTTCGAAAGATGATCCAGGATGCTCCTCGATGCTCCTCGCCGAGGAAAACGATGCACACGTCCGAGCGACGCCGAGGTCACTCTGACGCGTCGGGGCTTGCTAAAGGTGCCCCTGGCCCAAGGTGCCCACAGCTCCTCGCTCCACCTTGCAGCCCCTGGGGCCCCATGGGCCTCGTGAGGGGTGCCCGGGGCGGCCGTGGGGGCTTCCCTGGAACTCCTGGGGGCACCTTGGGCCACAGGGGCGCCTCTGGCAACACCCGCACGCGCCGTCGAAAATCCGCCGTGCCGCCCCCCCGCCAGCCTCGGCCACCGGCGCGGGCGGCGCCGCCGGCGCGGGCAGCGCCGCCGCCGCCGCCGGGTCCGCCCGAGGCGCGGCGTGCGCCTCGGCCGTGGGCGGGGGGCCGACGGCGGCGGCGGCGGCGACCACGGCGGCACGACCACGGCGGCGGCGGCGACGAGGAGCGGGGAGGAGGAGGGCGGCAGGAGGGGGGAGCAGGGAGGAGGAGGAGCAGGAGGAGCAGGGAGGGGGAGGAGGAGGAGGAGGAGGGAGGAGGAGGAGAAGGAGGAGAGGAGGAGGAGAGGAGGAGGAGGAGGAGGAGGAGGAGGAGGGAGGAGGAGGAGGAGGAGGAGGAGGAGGAGGAGGAGGAGGAGGAGGAGGAGGAGGAGGAGGAGGAGGAGGAGGAGGAGGAGGAGGAGGAGGAGGAGGGAGGAGGAGGGAGGAGGAGGAGGAGGAGGGAGGAGGAGGAGGAGGGGAGGAGGAGTCGGAGGAGGAGGAGGAGGAGAGGAGGAGGAGGGAGGAGCAGGGAGGAGGAGGAGGAGATAGGAACAGGAGGCCCCTCTCGCCCATACGCCTCGGAGGCTGCCGAGGCGCCACCCGCGCGGGCGCGGGCCGGCTGCGCTGCTGCTGCCCCCCGACCTGGCGCGGGCTGCCGTTGGGCTCGCGGGAGGCGGGCCTGGCGCGGGCGGCGGCGGCGGGAGGGGGACCGTTGTCGGACCCAGGAAGATCTTTTCCTCCCCCACCGCCCTCTGCCTATCTCCTCCTCCTCCTCCTCCTGCCCCCTCCACTTCCCTTTTCTCCTGGCTCCTCCTGCCTGCCGCAACGCCTCAGGGCGATGCTACTCCGCCGCGACGTCGCGCGCAGTCGCGCTACGCCGAGTCGCTGTGGTGCCGCTCGCGCGCTGAGGGTGGGTCGGACATCATTTTAGACATGTTCGTCGCTCGTGCGGGGGGGGGAGGTGCACGCCGTCTGCGCTGCCCCCTTGTTCCAGCTCCCGAGGCGGCGGCAGCGAGTCCGGACCCCCCGAGCCCCTCGGGTATAGTCGCCCGCGGTGGCGAGGAGGGACAGCTCCGCGCTACCAGATCTCAGACGTCTTGGCGCGATCGGGACGGAAGCGTCCGCCGTTTTCGGCCTCAAGGGGGGCCGCTTCTGGGCTCCAGGGCCATCAACAAAAAGTTCCTGGGACGAAAAGCCTCGCCAAGGGAAGGGGTCACCAGACTTCTGGGCCCGCGGATTGAGCAAGTCTCACGACGGCGGAGGTACTGGGCTGGTAACGCCGACAGCTGACCCATGCTCGTGAATTGGCGGCGACCTCCTCGTCCTCCTCCTCCTCCTCCTCCTTTTCCTCCTCCTCCTCCTCCTTTTCATGCTCTCCTCCTCCCTCCTCCTCCTCCTCCTCCTCCTCCTCCTCCTCCTCGTTTTCGTGCTCTCTTGGCTTTGCGAAAGAACCCCCTCGTCGCCACGGCGGGGCGCGGCTCTCGGAACACCTGCCAAGGTCGTGTATACCGAGGAGAGGCCCGCGGACCGGCGTGGAGCAGATCTCGGTCGAGGACGGAGCGAGGGGCGGCGGCTTCCGAAGAGGCGATCCCCCTCGCCTCGCTCCTGTCCTCCTCGTCCTCCATCTCCACCTCTTTCGCCATTACCGGATACCGGATTCTCTTCCGATGTGCCTGCCTGCCGGCTGGCAGCCGCTCTTGCGGACCGTCCAGCTTCCCTGACGCAACGTCGTTCGGGTCCTCTGTGCTCTGACGCGTACGGACTGGAGGATCCATGGAAAGCGCTTGACTGCGACGCGTTGCGGTGCTATCACGGCGGGGGGCTTCTCGCACGGGACCGGGAGCTCCCGAGAGGGCTTCTCAGGATGCAGGAGGGCCCAGGAGAGCTTCAGGGGCGCCCCCCTGGCCTCCTTGGCAGGCCCCCCCCCCGCGCCGCGCCCCGACCAGAGCTCGCTCAGAACGGGCCCCTCGTGCCCCTGCCCGGAGCCCGCTCAGAACGGGCACCTTGTGCCTCTGCCAGGGTCCAAGCGGGGCAGTCTTTCGAGCTGCGACCAGCCTTGGCGACGAACCCCCCCCCCGAAACGCCCCAGGCCTCCGGAACAGCGTCGTCGTGGCTCCGCCGAGAGGGAGCATCGCCTTGCCGCAAGCTCGGGTTGAGAGCGATTACCCCAGGACAGCAGCCAGTAGTGGCGAGGGGTGGGATGGCCGATCGTGCCCTCCGGCCGAGTTTTTGTTGTGGTCACCCGGTAAGCAAACTGAGATGGCGTCGCAAAACATTCTATCTTTTTGCGCCTCTGCCCTTCCGCATACTGCCCCCAGAACAGCTGTTTCAGTTGGCTGGCTCCAGAAACCATGAACCGAAACACGTTGACGCTCACTCTTACTTCCGCTGCCTTCCGCCGAGCTTTCGGCTGCACGCAAGAGCAACCTTGGGTAAGAATGACCTATGGTGCGCGGATGTTTGGTGGCCGCGGGGGGACCAAACCAAGGGCGCAAGCCGCTGCTACCGCATCTCGATCAGCGATCGGAGGACCCCAATGAGCCTGCACCACGGGTCACTCCAGCGAAGGGTCACTCTTGCGTGTAGTCGGCTTACTCCCGCCGCCTTCCGCCGAGCTTCCCCGGGCGGAGGCGCCGTCGTTTCACTTGGGCCCTTCCGACGAGCTTCTGCTGGCAGCGGCGCCCTCGTTTTACTTCCGCCAGCCTCCGCCGACAGCGAGACGCGCCGAGGACGAGGCATTTTTCAGACGCGCGCCGCTTGGGTGTCCTGCTGTTCTCTCTGGCGGCGGGCTGAGCATTCCGCGGCGCCCGCGCGTCTGGGCCAGCTTTGCATCCTGACTCGTTTTCTGACGGCCCCAGCGCTCGGCGAGGGGCCCCAGAGGCTGAAACCAGTGGAAGCCTCCGCGCTGTGATTTTCACTAATGGTTGCGTGATCATTGCCCCTATCCCAAAACCAGGACTGCCCATATTGGACATACATTGGCAACTCTCTGTCCCTATCCTGTTCATCCGGAGCCACGTCCACATCGCAGAGCGGGGGTGGGGGGATGCCAACCCATGACACAAAAAAAAGCCGTGCCCCGATTCGTGGCCACCGCGATCGCCGCGGCGACCTCCCAACACCGACCCAGAGGTTTGGGGCCAAGGGCGCCTGATTTCGCGCTCTCGCGCCGCCCCCCCAGGGGAGGAAAGGGGGAGCACGAGGAGGCATCGGAGCCGAACCTCGAAGCGCGCATCACTTCGCGCCGTCGAGGGGGCGCCCGTGGAGCTCGGGGCCGGCCACCGCGCAACCAAAAAAAGCGCTGGAGTCCTGGGAGGGACTGGCGGCGCGCAGAGGGAGGCAGGGGCAGGGAGAGGGGGGGAAGGCCTTCTCAGGAGGAGGCTGCTTCTGAGAAGTCGCGGGTCCTATGTACATCGGCAGAGCAGGCCCGCGCCCTCTAACAAGCAGGGGTGCCTCTAAGAAGCCTTCCCCCCCCACCGCCTGCCTGCGGTGGCTGGCACGGGTCTTACCCCACCGAGGCGGGGAAGCGAACGACTTCAGGGCAAGGGACGCAGCAGGTGGGCAACTGAAGGGGATAATGAGGACGGAAGTGGTGGGGCTGGCGGGGAAGGAATGGGGCCAGGAGGGGGAGATGAGCTTAGCAGCAGGAGAACAGAGACAACTGGAGACTGGGTCTTTCGTAGTGGGGTCGCGAAAACAAGATGCAACAGTTCATCATGTGACGCATGGCGTATGGCAGCCACGTGCTGATGTTGTACGACGTGCCCATCCCGCACGAACGACTGCACGAACTATTGCGTACATGTTCGAGGCCCCCTCTTCGGCGGGAAATGAGGGGGGGAAGTGAGAAGGAGAAGGCCTTCTCAGGAGGTTCGGAAATCCCCCGGCCTTCTGAGAAGTTTTCTGAACCTTCCCCGAAGACAGGAAACACTTCTCAGAAGGCGCGAGGGCTTCCGAGAAGTCCCGCCGCCTTCTGAGAGAAAGGCCTGCTCCTTCTCATCCCCCCCCTCGCTCACTGCCGAAGTTGGTTTTTGGGTCATAACTCGGGTCTCCGGTGGGCGTTCGGGACGATCTGGGCACCCTGGGAACGCCCTCGGCAAGGCGCAGCTGCTGGCAAGCATACCGCGGCTAGAAAACCGCCGAGAACCGACGAAAGCGTCCGAAGACCTCGAACCTCGAAGTTCGAGCTTCCCCCACTCGCTCGCCGCCGAATCCGAAAATGGCAGCGGGCCTACCCGCAACGCCTGCCCCCCCCCCGCCGCGCGGACGCGGCGTCGCGCGGGGCGGCCGCCGTTTGGGGCCTCTGCCCCAAGCCGCCGCGCGGGGACGATGACGAGCGGGGGCGCGGGGGCCTCTGCCGCGGGCCAGCCACGGCCGCGCGGGCCGTCTCTCCCCGGCGCCCGCCGATGGCCCAGCGGCGCCCCCCACCCGAGGAGGAGGAGGATGAGAAGGAGAAGGAGGAGGAGGAGGAGGAGGAGGAGGAGGAGGAGGAGGAGGAGGAGGAGGAGGAATGAGGGAGGAAGGAGGAAGGAGGAAGGAGGAGGGTGGAAGGAGGGAGGAGGGAGGAGGGAGGACTCCGAGACTCTGCGCCTTGAGGGGAGGAAGGTCCCCAGGTGGTTGGGCATTACACGAGCAGCCACCTTTGTGGGCCTGACGGCCCGCAGCGAGCCTCGGATCGCTCCTGCTTGAAAGGGTGAACGGTCCCCTGGTGCATGGCCCTGGCTCGGCATCCACCTCTGAGGGCCAAGCGGCCTGCAGCGAACGTCAAGGCGTTCCTGCTTTGGGCACGATGCACCCGCGGGGGGCTCTACTACTAATGTCACGGGGAAGGTGCGGCGCACCAATTCCGTGACACATGCACGGACCCTGAGGTCCGTGACTCGCCGTCGTCGGCGCCTGCCGTGTTCTTGCTTCAGTTCGGTGGCGGCTTACGCCGCCGTGTGCGCCTCAGCAAGATCTAGAATCCGCGGGAAGGGAGGGGAAGGAAATGCCGCCGTGTTCCAGCTCATGGCAGGGGTAGCTCGTTGGCAACTTATGCTGCCGTGCGCCTCGGCGCAATCTAGAAAGTGGGAGAAAAGATGGGGCGGGGGCTGTTGCCAGGATCCTGCTCGTGGCAAAGACAGCTCGGCGGCGGCAAGCGTCACCATGCGCGTCTCGGCGCAACCTAGAGGGGCGAGAAAAGGATAGGACAGGAGGTGCTGCCGCTTTCCTGTTCATGGCAAGGGCAACTCGGTGGCGGCTTGCGCCGCCGTGTTCGCCTCGGCGCAACCTTGAAGCACGAGCGGGGATGGGATGGGTGATGTTTTTTTTTTTTGTGTGTTTCTCCTGCTCCTGCTCCTTGCAGGGGCAGCTCGTTGTCGGCTTACGCCGCCGCGCGGTCCTCGGCGCCACCTAGCACGGGCAGGGGGCCCGGAAAGGAGTGTGCAGGACAGCCGGTCGTCCTGCCGCCGGGCTGGCCTTGAGGCAATGGCCTCGCAACTGGGGTATGGAGGTCATCTTAGAACCTAGGAGGGTGATAGTAGCGAAGAGGAAGAGGGGGAGGAGGAGGAGGAGGAGGAGGAGGAGGAGGAGGAGGAGGAGGAGGAGGAGGAGGAGGAGGAGGAGGAGGAGGAGGAGGAGGAGGAGGAAGGAGGGATGAAGGAGAAAGGAGGAAGGAGGAAGGAGGAAGGTGGAAGGAGGGAGGAGGGAGGAGGGAAAGAAGGGGGGGGGCAGGAGCAGGAACAGGGAACCGACCAGACGAGGGGGCAACAACGAGGGGGCCAAAAGGGCAGGCGGGAAGCCAAGCGAGACAGGGACAAAACAACGCAACAGAGGGGGCAAGGAGCGAGAGGGAATGGATGCGAGATGCAGCCAGGCTCCTGCTCGCGGCAGGGGCAGCTCGTTGGCGGTCTATGCCGCCGTGCGCGCCTCGGCGCGACAAAGAGGCCCAACGATGGGGGCGAGGATCTAGAGGAAAGGGGGTTGAGATGTTGCCGGGTTCCTGCTCGCGGCAGGTGCAGCTCGCGGCGGTCTGCGCCGCCGCGCGCGCCTCGGCGCGACCAGGAAATCGAAGCAAAAGGAGAAAGACGTGAGAAGGCAGAGATGTGAGATGCTGCCGGGTTCCTGCTCGCGGCAGGGGCAGCTCGTTGGCAGTCTATGCCTTAGCGCGCGCCTCGGCGCGACTACGATGGCACAGCAATGAGAGAAAGACGCGAGAGGGGTGGGATTGCGAGGTGCTGTCGATTTCCTGCTCTGGGCAGGGGCAGCTCGTTGGCGGGCACGGCGGCGCGCCTCAGCGCTACGTGGAGAGCGCAGCAATGGGAGACAGACGCGAGAAGGGCGGGATGTGAGATGCTGCCGGGTTCCTGCTCGCGGCAGGGGCAGCTCGTTTGCGGTCAGTGCCGCCGCGCGCGCCTCGGCGCGACTATGATCGCGCAGCAATGGGAGACAAGCAGCGAAAGTGATGGGACTGCGAGGTGCAGGTGGGTTCCTGCTCGCGGCAGGGGCAGCTCGTTGGCGGTCTTCGCCGCCGCGCGCGCCTCGGCGCTACGTAGAGAGCGCAACAGTAGGAGAAAGCAGCGAGAGGGATAGGCTTGCGAGATGCTGCCGGGCTCCTGCTCGCGGCAGGGGCAGCTCGCTGGCGGTCTGCGCCGCCGCGTGCGCCTCGGCGCGACTACGATGGCGCGGCAGTGGGAGCAAGCAGCGAGAGGGATGGGATTGCGAGGTGCTGCCGGGTTCCTGCTCGCGGCAGGGGCAGCTCATTTGCGGCCAGCGCCGTCGCGTGCGCGTCGGCGCGACTATGATAGCGCAGCGATGAGGGAAAACAGCGAGAAGGATGGGACTGCGAGGTGCTGGTGGGTTTCTGCTCGCGGCAAGGGCAGCTCGTTGGCGGTCTGCGCCGCCGCGCGCGCCTCGGCGCGACTATGCTGGTGCAGCAATGGGAGAAAACAACGCGAGAGATGGGATTGCGAGGTGCTGCCAAGTTCCTGCTCTGGGCAGGGGCAGCTCGTTGGCTGTCTGCGCCGCCGCGCACGCCTCGGCGCCACGTGGAGAGCGCAACGGTGGGAGAAAGACGCGAGAACGACGCTGCCCGGTTCCTGCTCGCGGCAGGGGCAGCTCATGTGCGGCCAGCGTCGCCGCGCGCGCCTCGGCGCGACTATGACAGCGCAGCAGCGGGAGAAAGCAGCGAGAGGGATGATATTGCGAGGTGTTTCCGGTTTCCTGCTCTGGGCAGGGACAAATCCTCGGCGGTCCGCGCTGCCGTGCGCGCTTCGGCGCTGCGTGGAGATCGCAACAGCTGGAGAAAGACGCGAGAAAAATGGGATGCGTGATGCAGCCAGGTTCCTGCTCGCGGCAGGGCAGCTCATTTGCGGTCAGTGGGAGAAAGACGCGAGAAGGGCGGGATGTGAGATGCTGCCGGGTTCCTGCTCGCGGCAGGGGTCCCTCATTTGCGGTCAGTGCCGCCGCGCGCGCCTCGGCGCGACTGTGATGGCGCAGCAATGGGAGCAAGCAGTGCGAAGGATGGGATTGCAAGGTGCTGGTGGGTTCCCGCTCTGGACAGGGGCATCTCGTAGCGGTCTGCGCCGCCGCGCGCGCCTCGGCGCTACATGGAAAACGCCACCATGGGAGAAAGACGCGACAAAGGCGGGATGTGAGATGCTGCCGGGATCCTGCTCGCGGCAGGGGTCGCTCATTTGCGGTCGGTGCCGCCTCGCGCGCCTCGGCACGACTATGATCGCGCAGCAATGGGAGACAAGCGGCGAGAGTGGTGGGATTGCGCGGTGCTGGTG
>CAUYUJ010016854.1:167412-232412 GCA_963575745.1 Prorocentrum cordatum | reverse complement strand
TGCTCCCAACACTCCCTGTTCTGCGATGCTCTGTTCATGACAGCTTCAAGACACCGAAGTGCCAGACGTTTGCCTCAGTCGAGAAAGTCGAGCGGCCACTTCCCTTGACGCCTTTCGTCCAATGCGATAGCCTTTGACCCGAACGCAGCGCAGGGTAATCGGAGGAGCGCCCCGTGCGAAACGATGGGTCCATAGTGATCCTAGCGACTGCCGGCAGGCTTTCCCTATTGATTATACGATGACCTAAGCTGCCGCGGCAATCGCCGTCGCGCAGGCCCCAGTCCGTTCACCAAATGAGCACTATGATTGTACATACAATATGCGTGCTTCTTCGTTCACATTCGCCGGGCGTCACCTCTGATCCCTCCTCCTTCCTCCTTCCAGCGCGTATTAGGGGGCTGAATCCTCCATGGACGAAGAGGCCCCAAATCAGAACCAGTAGCAGAGGACGGCCATCGGCTCGAAGATGTGCTGCCCCCAGATCCAGCTCCCCTCCTTACTCCTCCCTCTCCTCCTCCGTCCGCCCCCCAGCCTCCTCCTCCTCCTCCCTCCTCCTCCCTCCTCCTCCCTCCTCCTCCCTCCTCCTCCTCCTCCTCCTCCTCCTCCTCCTCCTCCTCCTCCTCCTCCTCCTCCTCCCTCCTCCCTCCCTCCCTCCCTCCCTCCCTCCCTCCTCCCTCCCTCCCTCCCTCCCTCCTCCTCCTCCTCCCTCCTCCTCTCTCTCCTCCTCCTCCTCCTCCTCCTCCTCCTCTCCTCCTCCTCCTCCCTCCTCCTCCTCCCTCCTCCTCTCCTCCTCCTCCCTCCTCCCTCCTCCCTCCTCCCTCCTCCCTCCTCCCTCCTCCTCCTCCTCCTCCCTCCTCCCTCCTCCCTCCTCCCTCCTCCTCTCCTCCTCCTCCTCCTCCTCCTCCTCCTCCTCCTCCTCCTCCCTTTTTCCTCCTCCTCCTCCTCCTCCCTCCTCCCTTTTCCTCCTCCCTTTTCCTCCCTTTTCCTCCTCCTCCTCCTCCTCCTCCTCCTCCTCCTCTATCCGCCCCCCCTCCTCCCCCTTCCCGACTGCAGGGTCTCGGGGCTCTCTCTGCGGTCTCTCTCTCTCGGGGCCTCCTCGGAGCGCCCCCCGGGGGGATGGCCGAGCCGAGAGGCGGCCGGCCGGCCAGTCGCCGCGCCGCGCGGGCGCGCCGTGGAGCCTGCGGCCGCTGCCCCAAGCGCGCGGCGAGCGCGGCGCGCTCCTGGCACGCACTGGCGGGTCTTGATCCTCCTCCTCCTCCTCCTCCTCCTCCTCCCCCTCCTCCTCCTCCTCCTCCTCCTCCTCCTCCTCCTTCTTCTTCTTCTTCTCCCTCCCTCCCTCCCTCCCTCCCTCCCTCCTCGTCCCCGTTCTCGCCCTTTTCCTCCTTGTTTGTCCTTTTTCTGCTGGCAACAACGCCCATGTCCCAGGGTTAAGAGTAACCGCAACCAGCACTGAAGCGCAACTGGCGCGGCTGAATCCCATCGTACAGAAACGGGCATGTAGTGATTTGCCTCGACCGCCTCACCCTCCTCATCAGGGTGATTCCCATATGAGATATTTCTTCAACTTCTCCTTCCTGTGATGGTGGGAAGCTTGCATTCACAACCTGGACCTTTGACTTGGCCCCCCGAGCTGTCGCACTTACAGCGCAATCAAAGGAGACCAACTTAGTTTTCTGAACAAAGCCCTGCAATGGCATGACGCCCAAACCGCTGCATAACTGCTGCATCCAAGTAGGACCAGCCAACACAACCAGAGGCTGCAGGGCAAGACGCGGCCAACGATCCTCGCAGGTAAACCCCACACCTCCAGAGTCCGCTCATGACTTCCCCCTGGTGCTTGGGGCGGGAGGAAGCAGCAGCAACTGCATGATGATCCAAAGAGGGAGGGGCGTCCGACTGGACCCTCTCAGTGCCACCAAACTCGACCTCTGGCTACAGAGGAGGCAGCTCCGCTCCAGCCGACACGACAACCCGGGTAGCTTTGATCCGCCAGTCGATCCCTTCAGCCTCCCAGGGCGGCGACCTGGGATGGAAGCCAGCTCCCTCCTTTGCCGCAAAGTCGGCATGAAAATGCCTGACACGGTGGAGCCTCTCGACGGCGCTGGTGCTGGCATCGCGGGTGACTTGCTGGACACCGACCTCCTGCAAAGACACGTAGGACTGGCTGACGCGGTGTCGAGCCTGCAGCGGCGAGCCCCGAGGGTCCGGCCTCTTGCCACTGAGGGCCTCGGGGACCTCCAAAGCTTGACGCGCAACAGCATTGGCGAGCACGAGGGAAGGTCGGCGGGCTGGGGCCCTCGGCGGCCCCTCGGCGGGGGTCGAGGATCGAGGATCGAGGGTCGAAGGTCGAGGACCGAGGATCGATCGAGGGTCGAGGGTCGAGGGTCGAGGATCGAGGATCGAGGATCGAGGATCGAGGATCGAGGGTCGAGGATCGAGGATCGAGGGTCGAGGATCGAGGGTCGAGGGTCGAGGATCGAGTGTCGAGGGTCGCAGGTCGAGGACCGAGGATCGGTCGAGGGTCGATGTTCGAGGTTCGGCTTTCGAAGGGTAAAGGATTCAGTAATCATCATCATCATCATCATCATCATCATCATCATCATCATCATCATCATCATCATCATCATCATCATCATCATCATCATCATCATCATCATCATCATCATCATCATCATCATCATCATCATCATCATCATCATCATCATCATCATCATCATCATCATCATCATCATCATCATCATCATCATCACCACCAACCACCACCACCACATCATCATCATCATCATCATCATCATCATCATCATCATCATCATCATCATCATCATCATCATCATCATCATCATCATCATCATCATCATCATCATCATCATCATCATCGCATCGGGCTGGGGCCTCCGCGCACGGGCCAGTCCAGGCAGTGGCCCCAAACTCCGAGCCACGAGCGGTCTGATGCCAAGGGGCCTACAAAAGGTCCCTCTCAAGCTTCTCCGGGGGCTCCCCGCCCCCAGAAGCCATGCGCACAACCCACCCTGCTCGACTTAATTTCAGGTCGGGCATGTCCTCCTACAGGCGGGTTCTAGAAAAAAACAATCAAACCATAATCAGGAGTAGTCAAATGAACACGAAACATCGTCACCAGACTATTTTTTACAATTGTTGAGTATTCCTCCTGTGGAAGGACATGCCCGACTTACACTTACCTCTCTGATCGTGCTCTCTCTCTCTCTCTGCCGACCCCAAGCAAAACGCGGGGGTGAGGGGGATGCGAAGCGGGCGCAGTCTGGGCGCCGAACCAGCGCTGACCCGGGGTAGACTTGAACCACTCGCAGTCCTTCTTCACGGCGGAATCTTCCGGCGGCGAGAGGGGGCCCTGCGGGGTGCGATCTACCGATGTGGAGGCTGACGAGCGCCTTCGAAAGTTTTCCCTTACCGCCATCCTTGAACACCGCCTTCCAAATCAGACGCGGACGCTTCCCTCTGGTCCTGTGGGCCGTCAACTCTACCCCGGGAAGCTTCCCTGGGTCAGCTTCCGCAGAGATGGCCCAGGAACGGTGCCCAGGAGATCGCGGACGCTCAGCCTTCTCTCAAGATCCCCCTTGACCGCGGCATCGTAAGGACACCGAGCAAAGTCTGAAGCCCCGCCCAATCGCCGCCACGAGACAAGGCCAAACGGCGGGGGCAGCAGGGAGATCAGGGGGCCGACGGAAGGCGGGGGCCTTGTGATGAGCTAGAGGCTCATAGAGCTTAGCGGCAGCAGGTCAGTGTGGCGACATCCCAAGTTCGGCGACCACTCTGACTTCCCTGAGGCACGCAGCTAAATCATTCTCAGAAGCGACAATGGCATCGCAATGATCGGGCTTCTCCTGGCCAGGACATTGAGCGCGCCCACAGGAGGCCGCGGCCGCAACTACCAGAAGCTCACGAAGGTAGCCTCACCGATGATCCCGAGGCTGATGCTGGCATCGCCTGTCATAACAAAGCCGCGCGACCAGGAATCCAGCAAGGGCCCGACCGACTTCGCAATTTCCACGTCCGGTTCTGACAATCTCAGGCAATGACGCCGTGCGCGCCGAGGATGGGGATGGGGATGGGGGTCGGTCAAACGATACTGAAGTTCGCAGCTGAAGCCCAAAAAGCTTCTCTGGCCGAGGGACCCAGGCCGTGCCCTGCAGCACCGGGTTCGGCATCTGCCCACCCCATCTCGTCGAGTGACGCCGTGCGCGCCCAGGATCTCGGGCAGTGGCCTCCACAGCTCGCCCTTCGGCGACGGGGCCTGGGGCCGCCCTGGGCCATCGAGCTAAATCCACCGCCATCGCCACTGTCGCCAGAGGCCCACGACGACTTCCAGACAGGGATCCCGGACTGGCGCGCCTTAGTCCCTCAGAATCCTTCGGCCGGTCTTTCTGACCCAGGACGATGTGGGTCGAAACGGCAGCAGGAAACTCCAACGTCGACTTCTGCGCGCCCCACTCGTGACAGTTGATGGTGGGGACTTCCAATGCGAAGCTCGGGGACGAGGCGTCGACGGGTCCGGGAGCTCCTCCGCCAACTCCAGGACTGGCACCTCGATGAGGGCCTCCTAGCAAGTGCCCGAGGAGGCCAAGGGCACCGGGGACTCATCGGGGCTGAGCCGGGCGATCCTGGAGGTCCGAGAAGGGCTTGGAGGCCCAATGCGAATTCAAATAGTTCTCGAACGAGCGGATGCCAGGAGTCCTGGAACGCCAGCCCCTCAAGGAGGCCCTCGAGGCGAAGAGGTCGAACGTGCAGAACAAATCCTTGGAACTCGCCCGAGAGCCTGCATGCCTTCGGTGCCTTCGGCGCAGCGAGAGAGGAAAGGTCAGTGGCCAAACCACCCTCTGGAGACAAGTGCCACTGGGACAAGCTGCCCTCCGCGCGGTTGCCCCTCGAGCTCGCCGAAGCGCAGAGACGGCGATCGCGAGGGCCAGGCCGTCGCGCAGCTTGCACTGAAGACCACCCCCCCCCCCGCGCTTGATCGGCCAGGGGAGGGGGGGGGGGCGCGTGCCGCGAGCGCTGCATCTGCTCTGGCACGAGTGCCTGGCCCAGCCTGGGCTGGCGGGCCAGGCGAAGTGGCTGGCGGCGGCGGACTCGGGACCATGCGCAGGTGCGCCTGCAACGGCGTCATGTCCCGCGGCGGCTGGGCCGCCCCTTCCAGCTGCGACGCCGCCCTCGTCCTGGCGACGAAGCCTGCCTGGAAGTCTGGCGACGCGTGCCTGGTGGTCGCGCTTGGCCCTCATGGTCTGCTTCGCGACGCCAGGGCCAATCTCAGCCAAATCTTTGCTTCCATTGGGCAACGAAGTCGTCCTGTTCTCAATCTCGGCTTGCCCTGCGTGGGAACTTCGGCGCTGGCGCCATTGACGTCCAGCGCGCACAGCTAGATGATCTCAGTGATATGGACCTTACCCGGAGCCAGATCTGCGCGCCGAAGAGGAAGGACTGTGGCTGGAATGTTTGACCCATCGCTGTCGATATTGGCGGCTTCATCTGGATGGACAACTGCATTCTCATACTCGGCGCTGGCTTTCCATGGCGGTGCGAGGTTCCTTCCTCGGTCTGCCCGGGCACATCGGCCTGTAGTTCTGCCAATCTCTGATGCTCTGATTCGATTTTCCAACCTGCACACATCACCTCGATGTGTCTGGATGGCTTGGCGCACGTCGATGCCCGCACTCTTCTCCGACGCGACAACATGCTGTAAGAGACCGTCGTATCGTTTGGCATCGTGTGTATGCCCTGCTTTGAACACAACTTCGGTGAAGGAACCGCATCATCCTTGGAAGTATCGGGAACAAGTCCAGCAGGAAGAGGGTGATGCTCTCCACCGCCAGATCGGGTGTTTCAGTCAAGCGGGATCCTCCCCACCTTTGTTAAACATTTTGCCGAACCCCTTGATGCTTCCGTTCCATGCTGCCGCACCTTTCCCGATGAATTGGCCTGGCGGCGCGAATCAGATTCCCGAATACTGACCAGGCTGAACCGCAGGGGGACCAGACAGAGCCAATGCCGATGTGCTTCCACCAGTTGGACCCCCTTGGGCCCAAGCGCCCATGTATTGCCTGGGCGAGGCTGGCTGCACATGGGGTGAGAGAGCTTAGCAGTGTTTGCATTACTTGACACCCACGAGGCTCTTGTGACAGTCACACCTGGAGCGTGAGAAAGAGGCGACCTTTCTCCCATGC
Organism: Prorocentrum cordatum; assembly: GCA_963575745.1. Taxonomy (NCBI): domain Eukaryota; class Dinophyceae; order Prorocentrales; family Prorocentraceae; genus Prorocentrum; species Prorocentrum cordatum. The sequence goes on along the minus strand of CAUYUJ010016854.1, from coordinate 226,215 downwards.
CCAAGTCCTTCGCCGACCACCCTGACCCACTCCCTGCCTCCCTCCTCCTCTCGCACCGTTGGGCTTAACCCACGACAGATGCGTAAGATAACTCACAAGCAGATGGAGCCATCGGTGAGTGTGCGAACGGATGTGCGCGCGAAGGTACGTTAAGGAGAACGCTGCGAACACTGAGCCTGGACTGCCCAGGAGAGCGGTTCGGGCCGCAGCTTTCGTCGCCAGGATCCCCAGGTCCTTGAGCAATGCCTCTGGGCTTGAACCAACATGGCCCTTTCCCCGCCGTCGCCGTCGCCGTTATGTCCTTCGGCGCTCGAAGGACCCTCCTCCCTCCCTCCCTCCCTTCTCCTCCTCCTCCTCCTCCTCCTCCTCCTCCTCCTCCTCTCTCCTTCTTCTCCCTCATCTTCCCTCCTCCTTCCGCCCACTTTTATTTGCAGTGTCGGCGGTGCCATCTCGCAGGGTCGTCGGGCCACAGGTCTGCCAGGTCCCTGCCCAGGAGGGTTCACGAGCTCTCGCCTACGCAGCAACTGTATTCGAGTTTCCCCTTTACGGCATTCCGACCCTGCCACACGCGAGATCAAGATGCTAGATGAGCTAATCCCGATCAGCGAGCTTTAGCGCTCCAATCTCTTCCTTCTCGTCCATCCTCCCCATCCTCGTCGTCCATTCTCCCCGTCCTCCCGCGTCGTCGTCCATCCCCCCCTCCTCCTCCTGCTCCTCGTCCTCCTCCTCCTCCTCCTCCTCCTCCTCCTCCTCCTCTCCTCCTCCTCCTCCTCCCTCCTCCTCCTCCCTCCTCCCTCCTCCCTCCTCCCTCCTCCTCCCTCCTCCTCTCCTCCTCCCTCCTCCCTCCTCCCTCCTCCCCTCCTCCTCCTCCTCCGCCTCCTCCTCCCCCCCCTACTGGTCGCGCCGCCCAGCCGTGCAGGGGGGTGAGGAGGAGGAGGAGGAGGAGGAGGAGGAGGAGGAGGAGGAGGAGGAGGAGGAGGAGGAGGAGGAGGAGCAGGAGCAGGAGGAGGATGAGGAGAAGAACAAGAAGGAGGATGAGGAGAAGGAGAAGAAGGACGCGGAGGATGAGGCGGAGGAGGCGGAGGAGGAGGAGGAGGGTGAGGAGGAGGAGAAGTGAGTCGACGTGGAGGTCGAGCTGGACGCTGATGCGGAGGACCGGATGCTGCTGCTGCTGCTGCTGCTGATGATGGTGCTGCTGATGATGATGATGATGATGATGATGATGATGATGATGATGCTGATGATGATGATGATGATGATGAACCTGGTGGTGATGATGATGACGATGCTGCTGGTGATGATGATGACGATGATGATGGTGGTTGTGATGCTGATGCTGATGATGAGGATGATGATGACGATGATGCTGATGATGCTGTTGCTGGCGATGATGCTGCTGATGGTGATGCTGGTGCTGATAATGTTGATGCTGATGCAACTGATGATGTTTCTGATGATGATGCTGATCATGAGGATGGTGACGATGATGGTGATGGTGATGAGGATGCTAATGATGATGACGACGATGCCGATGATGAGGATTACGATGACGACGACTACGACGACCATCATGATGATGCCAATGATGGTGATGGTGATGCTGATGCTACTGATGATGATGACGACGATGATAATGATACGTACGAACATGCTGTTGACGATGACGATGGTGACGATGCTGATGACTATGATGACTCGGACGAATGAGTATGACGATGATGCTTCTGATGAGGATTATGAGGAGGACGATGCTGATGATGATGACGACTATGACGGTGCTGATAATGATGATGCTGCTGATGATGCTCATGATGCTGCTGCTGATGACGATGGTGATGCTGATGCTGTTGCTGATGATGCTGCTGATGATGCTGATGATGCTGCTAATGCTGATCATGATGACGATGATGATGATGGTGATGATGATGATGATGCTGCGGCTGATTACGATGCTGATGAAGATGATGCTGATGATGATGCTGATGCTGATGCTGATGAGGATGATGATGCTGATGATGATGATGATTATGATTATGATGACGATGATGATGATGATGATGATGATGCTGATGATGATGATGACGATGATGATGATGATGATGATGGCGACGACGCTGATGATGCTGATGACGATGAGGAGGAGGAAGAAGAGGAGGGAGAGGAGGGATGAGCAGGGTCGAGGTGGAGATCAAGCCAGATGTCGAAGTGGAGGACAGGAAGAGGTAGGCGCAGGAGGAGGAGGAGAAGGAGGAGGAGGAGGAGAAGGAGGTCGTGGTCGATGAGGATGAGGGAGGGGGATGGTGGATCACGCCGAGGGGGAAGGAGGTCAAGGAGGGGCAGGGGCGATGGCGAGGTAATGTTGCTGACATCGCTGAACCCCGGCCACTCCACATCCACAGGTCCCCACGAGCAGCCGCCACCGAGGATGACGGTGAGGGAAGATGGTGCGGGGAAGGGGGAACGGGGGGAGCGGGGTGGTAAGATGGGGAGCGGGAGGGGAACGGGGAGAGGCGATGGCGAGGGAAGACAGTGGGGGTTCAGCCATCGTGCTACCATAATCAAGGAACGCTGAGTTCTCGTCTCAGCGTCTTGATTGTAGGCGATGGCGCGGGAAGATGGTGGGGGTAGGGGGGGAGTGGTATGAGAAAATGGTGAGCGGGATGGTAAAGAGGCATGCGGAAAGCTCGTGGCGCGACAAAGTCGGCCTCGGTATCTTCACACCGCGGGTGGACCGCTCAACCTATAACGGTCGCAATTGTCCAGCCGCGCAGCTCGCCCGATGTCTATCGTTAGTTCGGGCTTGTCCTCCTACAGGCGGATTTAGGAAGAAAAACAACACATGGCAGAACATGCTCAAACATATACAAACATAGTAAAGAATCGTCCCCAGCTTTTTTGGATTATTTTTGAATATTCCTCCTGGAAAGGGACACGCCCGACTTCGCGGTGGTGCCGCCGCCACGGCAACACGACACGGCACGAGCCTGCCGGGGGACAATGAGAGAACGTGGAGGGGTAAGGGGGAGGAGGAGGAGGAGAAGGAGGAGTAGGAGGAGGAGGAGGAGGAGGAGGTAAGACAGAAGGGGGACTGGCGCACCGAGTTTTTTCCACGCGGCATCAGCCAACACTGCGCGACTGCCGCCGTGACCTACGACGGAACACCGCCGAACGCTATACTCTACACGATGCCACCCGCGGCGGAAGGCCAAAGGAAGAAGAGCGAGAGGGGAGGACGGGAGAGAGGGGTGCGGCGAGTGAACGCCTGGCCGAATCGGCAGAGTGGGAGGGTAGAGGCCTCCAAATAGGGTCAGAGCAGATGGGGCCAGAGGATCGCGCCGCATCGCCAGTGCACCGCCGATGCAACGGCGACGTCGGCGATGCATCGGCGACGTACGAGTGGAGAAGATCGGTCTCAACATCAAGCCGCATCGCCTATGCATCGGCGATGCGGCACGACCCTTCGACCCAGTCTTCTCGAATCCCATTTGAGAGAGGCCTGGGCAGGGGAAGAGGGTGAAGTGGATGGGGAAGGGGTGGGGGGGGGAACTCCACCCTGCCTTTTCTCCTTCCGCCCATGCCCCATAACCCCTCTCTTGGACTGGACCTGCTGCCCTGCTCCTCCCACCCCTGCCAAACCTCTCCCCGCCCGACATTGGTCGAGCCCGCACGGGAGGTGCGATGACATCGGTCAGCGCGCCTACGGCGGCGCTGATGTGGAACACGTATGGCGGCGCGCGCGAGGGGGGTGGCGTGGGGGGCGGGCGGCCTTCTGAGAAGGCGGGGGGCTTCTGTGAAGGCATGGAGGCTTCTTCGAAGCCTCCCCGACTCCTGAGAAGCCTAACTGGAGTTATGCTGTCCCCATCGCACTTAGCGACCAACCGCAGGAACAATTTCGAGCACACCGAACAACATCGAGGCCGTGTGTGCCCGACACGCTGGCAGAATGCCGAACGCGCGTCGCCCACCCGGGCACGGCAAGTGAAACCCGTCCGATCTCGATGCCTTCTTGGTCCTCGGAACTCTTCCTCGTGAGCGAGGCTAAAGTTGGTTGGCACATCATACAAGGGCTCCCAACATCGCGCTTCGCGCTGCGCGAAGCGCGAACAGCTTCGCGCTCTCGCGCCGCCTCCCGGGGGAGAAGAGGAGGATGAGGAGGAATCGGAGCCAAACCGCGAAGCGCGAATAACTTCGCGCCCTCGAGGGGCGCCCTTGTCATCAGACCGGAGGCCCTTTGGGGCCCTCCTCCGAGGCCTGCTGCCCTCCGGGGAGCCCGCCCGCCCTCTCTCCGGAAGCCACGCCCCTCGCGCCGCGCACCCCGTGCGCGCCGCCGGCACAGGGCGCCCGTGAGCCCTCGTGCCCACGCCACGCGGCGGGCTTTCCTCCTCAGCTGCACTCAGGTCGGGCAGGTCCTCCCCACAGGCGGATTTCGGACGACAGATACACGTCGGTCGGAAGAAGTGGGTAGGAACATGAAGTAGGAAGGCGGATATAGTAGATTGGGTCCAGGTCCTCCCAGATAATAACAAAACGCAGCAAAAGCATGTCGATTCTTGAAATAGGAAGGCCCTTGAAGTAGATTGGGATCTGGGAATCCAAAAATATTTACTTTCAACGACCGGCGTGTAAGACACCATTACAATAGATTCAACAACTTATCCTAGTGAAGGACCCAACCATCTGCAGTTGTGCGTCACGCAAGTGTTGGCATCGTCTTCGGTGGAGCTCACTATGGGGCCACGAAGCGTGTGAGGGGTGTGCCAGCGTGGGCGCGGTGGTGTCATTCGAGCGCAGCCGCTGGGGCCTTCGGTGGAGCTCCACATGGGGCTACGAAACGTGTGAGGGGGTGTGCCAAAATGGGTGCGTTGGTGCCATGCGATCGCAGCCACTGGGGCTTTCGGTGTAGCTCCCTACGGCGCCACGAAACGCGTGAGGGGTGTGCCGAGATTGGTGCGGCGGTGTCATGCGAGCGCAGCCACTGGGGCCTGCGGTGGAGCTCCCTATGGGGCCACAAAACGTATGAGGGGTGTGCCAGCGTGGGCGCGATGGTGTCATGCGAGCGCAGCCACTCGGGCTTTCGGTGGAGCTCCACATGGGGCCACAAAGCGTGAAAGGGGTGTGCCGAGATTGGTGCGGTGGTGTCATGCGAGCGCAGCCATTGGGGCCTTCGGTGTAGCTCCCTCTGGGGCCACGAAGCGTGTGAGGGGTGTGCCAGCGTGGGCGCGGTGGTGTCATGCGAGCGCAGCCACTGGGGCCTTCGGTGGAGCCCCCTTATTGGGCCACACAACGTGTGAGTGATGTGCCGAAATGGGCGGCGATGATGGTGACGATGATGACGATGATGGCGGCGATGATGACGACGATTATGACGATGACGATGATGGTGATGATGACGATTGTGGTGATGACGATGATGCTGCTGCTGATGATGATCGGAGGAGGGAGGAGGGGGAGGAGGAAGGAGGACGACGCGGGGCGCTTTCAAAGCGAGGACCCAACACCACAGGATGGTTGGGATTAGTACAAAACAATCGGAACATCATCCCCATACTAGTAGTTCTGGACTGTTCTTGAATATTCCTCCTGTGTAGAGGGACAGGCTCGACTTAAGACTACACGCACGAGTGACCCTTCGCAATAGTGGCCTTTGGTGCTGGCCTCTCCAGGGGGTCGGGCAACTTCTCTTTGGGAGTGAGAGCTCGACCTCGCGTCGGCACCCGCAGCGCGTGGTTGCGCTCGCATCTGAGCGCGTCAAGGTTGGGCTCCCCCCCCCTCGCAATCCACCGCAACGCATGCGCGGGGCATCCTGCAGTTTGGCGGCCTGCGACCGCAACGCATGCGCGGGGCATCCTGCAGTTTGGCGGCGCGCACAGGGGGGTAGGGGGAGGGGGGAAGGCTTCTCATAAGGAAGCTGCATCTTGGAAGGCGCGGGCCTCACATCTGCAGACAAGGCCCGCGCCTTGTAAGAAGCAGGGGTGCTTCTAAGAAGGCTTCCCCCTTCCCCCCCCCCCCCCTCTGCGCGTGGCCGAACAGTGCGCGTTGGTTTCTCGAGGAGGGGGCTGGTCGATCGGGCGGCGCGTTTTCTGCCTATGATTGGGCGACGGGCCATTGCAATTGTGAACGCATTGATCTTGATGTGCCGTGCCAAGGGCTGAGCAATGCTGAATGTGCCGTGCCGTGCCACGTTTGTGCTCCGTAGCGTTGTGGATCGCGTCCTCCTTAGCATCCGAATCCTGACCAAACTGATCTGGATCTCAAGCTGGAGCTGCCTGAGCACATCCCCAACCGTCCAATTCGAATATCTCCGAATCGTATTATATGTACATATATACACTGATGGGGTTCTTCACTATTGTCAGTTACCCAAACAAAATCGAGCAGATTCTGGGCCCGCCGGGGGGAGGCCAATTTTGGCCACAACGCCAGACCTGGCCAGACGTCATTGCGACGCGGCCCGGCAGTGCCAGACCTCATCGCGATGGCCCCCGGCAGCGTCTGCTTTCGCAGCGCCTCCGTGGTGCCACTCGGAGCGTTCGAATCGACTTGGCGGAGTTCCGCGGTTTCCCGCCAGCGCGAATGATCTTCAAGGGCGCGTCCCGTCAGCCGTTGGATGCGGCGCGATAGCAGCGGCTTGCGCAGTTGCGTCGGACCCCCACGGGCGCCCCTGAAGCCGCGCGCCAAAGGTCTTTCGAGGGTCACTCTTGCGTGAAATCGACCTCCGCGCCGCGGCGCCTGGCGCCTGTGATCACCGGCCAGGGCTACAACCCGAGCGTGGCCTGCACCTCCCCGGTCTCGGAGGAGACGACGAGCGTGTCCTGCACCGGCCCCCGCCCCCCGACCCAGCGAGGCCGCGGACGCGGGTGCGCCTGCGCCCCGTGGGGCCGAGTGCTGTCCACGCCCGCTGCGTCGTTGGGTCTGGGGGCACGTGGCCCCGTAGCGGCGGGCAGCCCGAGGTCCGACATCGTGACGGGGTCCCAACGCCGTGGATCCACGCGGCTGTAGCTCACAGCTAAGCAAGGACCGACCGTCACGGCATTCCCCTAGGCCTACCACGACATGTTCTTAGACCCTGCAGCTTTCCAATCACAAAACAATGTTCTTAGAACAGCAGCCCGGTGTGTGTGTGTGTGTGTGTTTGTGTGTGTGTTTGTGAACATGACAGTCTCAGCCAACCATGTTCTACGAACATTTCGTGCAGGCCACAAGAGGTTCTTTGAATATTCCGTGTCTAGGCAAACCAGGACGCTTCGCCACTGCTCGACACGGGAGCTCAGGACCCCACGCCATGCTTCTGCGGCACCTCCCGAGCCAAATTTAACAGCGACGGCCCAGAGACCCGAGAACGGGCGTGAAAACACCCGTTGCGACTCTGCCACGACCCCCTGATCTGAAGAGGCGGCCTCGGCGTGGGCCTCTTCGCCGGGGGGGACGCGAGGGAGCGACCAGCTCAGGGGGGAAGCGCCGAGCTGGAATCGGCGATGCCTCGACGATCGATCGGCGGTCGGCTTTGGATCGCGACTTCGAGCGTTCCTGGGCGGGGGAGTCTCTTGGGCCCTATCGGCGATGGGGGGTCGATGCGCTGCCCCCCCCAACGTTGCCCCGGATCTTCCGCCCGTGGAGTGTCCACCACCCGCACGAGCCGGCACTCGAAGCCCGTCAACCAGCGCAGGGCTCCCAGGAGGCCCAGCAGCGCCAGCGCAGCGGAGGCCGCCCACGGCGCCTTGGGGGGCGGAAAGATACGGATACGTGTTGTCCCCGGACCTCTCTTGGGGTGCGTTCTGACCAGAATTTCGAGGCGAATCCAGCGGTGACAACGAGGATTCCCCAGGAGGACCAGGAAAGGCCGAAAACGAAGGGGGACAACACGTATCCGTATCTTTTTCTCCCCCGAGCGCCTGCCCGGCCGCCGTCTCCGCCACCGCCGCCGCGTACGAGCCGCCCCCCGCGCCGGCCAGCGCGAAGGCGAGGCTGGCGCTCACGAGCAGGCTGCCGGCCCCGACGCCGGCCGCCTTCAAGCGCGCGGCCGGCGGGGCCCATCGGAGGGCACGGGGGGGCGAGGAGGGTGTGGATCGCGCTCGTCGGGAGCGGCCAAGAGGGGGGTGTCCAAGAGGGGGGGGGTGCAAATCATGACCGGCGGCATGTGCGCGGCCCAGCGGGAAGGAGAGGCGCCATGAGATCTGGGGAAATATCATGCCCCCCGCCATGCTATCCACCCCCCCCTAGTCATCACCCCCCTCTTTTCCGCCCCCGAGCTCGACGCAGGTGGTATTAGAGAGATCGCCTCCGCCGGAATCTGGGTGGGAGTCCACCCCCGACCCGTCTCGGCGGGCTTTCCCTCCGAGAGGGAGGAGGACGAGGAGGAGGAGGAGGAGGAAGACCAGAGTCAACCCAAGACGCATCAACGCTGTTGCAACAAAACCTTCCTCCAAATACTCTTTTCATAGGTCCCTACAAACAAATGCTCACTGCGGGAACTGCGCCTTTGGAACGCAACCGTCTGAAAATCATCAATCGTGCCAAGCACCGTTCCTGGGACCTCAACAACGCGAATCAACGCTTCTGCTGCGTCCTCCTGACGATTCTGAATCGTGCCAGAAAGCCGCCCCTGATACTCAACACTGCGAGCCAACATGACTGTTGCGCCCTGACAGCCGTAAGTCGTGCCAACACAGAATGTCTGGGACGCTACTCCAGATTTCGTAATAAAGGGAGGGGGGTCTCATTTCGGGGGGGGTCTCTTCGAGGCTATCTTGGAGGGCCTGGGGGGGTGTGGGGACGATGTTTTGGAGGGTTCTCCCACGGGGGGGGGGGGGTCTGAAACTTCTCGTCTTGGAGGGTCCAGACCCCCTCCCTTTTATTACGAACCCTGGAGTAGCCATACTGATGCTGGAAGCTGTCGTGAACTTGTAAGACGACGGTGCGCGGCGCCAACCGCTGCCCTCACCCCTGGACGTGGCCGCGACGCTGCCCCGCCCCCGCGGCCAGGGGTGCAGCACCGGCTCGGCCGCCTCGGGCGCCCTGCGGCGGTCCCCGCCGCGTGAGCGAGCTCCCCTTCTCTGGTAAAACAGGGCTAGGGGCCCCGAGAGCAGCCCTCGAGAGCACAGGGCCCTCCGCCGGCCAAGGCGAGCAGAACATCCAAGGGTACCCCCCCCCCAGGATGCACAGGAGCATCCAGCAAGCACGCAGAACACTCGGGTACCCTTCCCGACTCGACCCGACTGCATCCAACCTTCTCATAGTTCGCGTCCAAAAACAGGGCTAGGATCGGGATAAATCGCTCCAGAGCGTTCCGGAGCGCTCTCAGAGCGTTCCGGAACGCTCTGGAGCGGCCGCGGCGCCCCATAGTTACATCCTCCAAACCCGCCGATTCCCAGAGATTTCGAGTTATCCCGATCCGATTTTGTCCCGATCTTCGCGTCGTCTTAGTACCCTCCCCAGGATGCACAAGAGCATCCAACAAGCACGAAGAACACTCGGGTACCCTTCCCGACTCGACCCGACTGCATCCAGCCTTCTCGTAGTTCGCGTCCCCCGATGGGGGGTCGGCGTGCCCCAAAACCATCCGAGAAAAACTGGCCGACCTCGCTTCGCTGGCCTCCAAGGCCGTCCACGGCGACAACGCCCCCCCGACAGCGAACCCGATACCGACCGACACCGGCAGGCCGCAGGCGGTCTGGCAGGGCGCAGCGACGCGGCACCGACGCACAACAACCGGCCGAGCCGAGCCGATCGAACGCGAACGACTGCGGCGCGACCGGACCGATCGGACCGCGGAGACCCTTGGCCTCCCTGCCAGGGAGGTTGGATCGGCGGAGGGAGAAGGTGAGCGTCCTCCCATGTCGGCGTTTCGGCACTGGGAGGAAGGGGGGGGGGCAGGGCCGGACCTCTGCCTTGCGACCGCTAGCAAGAGTGCGTCCTATCGGGGAGACTCCGCCTGCTCCTCGAAGCCGGGGCCAAAAACAGCCAAGACCTACTCCAGAGGGGTGGGGGGGCACGGCCGCTGATCGGCAAAGCCATGAGTCAGAAAACGATCGCACGTGATGGAAGCCCAGGGGCTCTCTTTCCACGTCTTCGCCACGGAGCCTCGCCGAAGATGCATGGAGGATCGGAGCCCCCCAGATACGTGCAGGCTCGGGGATCTTCTGACCTGGGTCAATCCAGATCCAGGTCAGTCAGGCCTTGCAGATTCCTGCAGGACCCTGCAAAATCCTGCACCCAAGCCAGGGCCAACGCGAACGATCCTGCAAGAGCCTGCAGGATCCTGCGCCCAAGCCCGGGTCAGTGCGACCCTGGCCCCGCAGGATCCTGCAAGGTCGGGCGCTCTGGCTGACCTCCGCTTGCACTGATCCCCCGTCTCTTGAGCCCCGAGGAGGGAGCAGTGAGGAGGGAGAGAGAAGCGAGGGAGGGAGGGAGGGAGGGAGGGAGGAAGGAGGAGGGAGGAGGAGGGGGAGGAGGGGGAGGAGGAGGAGGAGGAGGAGGAGGATGTGGAGGAGGAGGAGAGGAGGAGGAGGAGGAGGATGAGGAGGAGCAGGAGGAAGAGGGAGGAGGAAGGAGGAGGAGGAAGAGGAGAGGGAGGAGGAGGTAGGAGGAGGAGGAAGGAGAGGAGGAGGCTCCCGTCTCGAGGCTCCCGATAGGCTCCTGCCCTCTGCTCTCTGGCCCTGCTGCTGCCGCCGATGGCACGGCACGGCGGCTCGACGGCCCGTCTTTTCGACCCCGCCCGTGCTGCTCGCCGCGCTGCTCGCCCCGGGCCGCTCCCGACCACGGGAGGGCTCGAGAGGACTGGGCCCGCGGGCTCGGGGAGGGGGGGCGAGCGGGGGGTGAAGCTCCTCCTCCTCCTCCCCTCCTCCCCTCCTCCTCCTCCTCCTCCCTCCCTCCTCCTCCCTCCTCCTCCTCCTCCTCCTCTCCTCCCTCCCTCCCTCCCTCCCTCCCTCCCTCCCTCCCTCCCTCCCTCCCTCCCCCCTCCCTCCCTCCCTCCTCCCTCCCTCGTCCTCCTCTCCTCCTCCTCCTCCTCCTCCCTCCTCCCCTCCTCCCTCCCTCCTCCTCCTCCTCCCTCCTCCCTCCTCCCTCCTCCCTCCTCCCTCCTCCCTCCTGCCTCCTCCCCCTCTCTCCCTCCCTCCCTCCCGTCCGTCGTCCCTCCCTCCCTCCATCCTCCCTCCCTCCCTCCTCCCTCCCTGCTCCTCCCTCCTCGTCCTCCTCCTCCTCCTCCTCCTCCTCCTCCTCCCTCTTCCTCCTTCTCATGGGCCCGCGGGCTTGGGGGTGGAGGGCGAGCGCGGGGTGAAGCGCAGTCTCCAGCGCCAGAAAGGGTGCCCCCTCCCAGGGTGGCTGGGCAGTCCGACGCACCCGGCTGCGAGGAGGAGGATGGGGAGAACGTCAACGCTCGGGGTCTTGTGGTCCGACACGACGATAACAATGATCAGATTTGTTTCGATCCTCACAGGCCCGGTCTGGACTGTTCCGGCAGACATCGGTCACGCGGATCCCCGTGCTTGCATCAGGCGCATCCGCAGTCGCCGGCCACGTCGGGACGGGCCTTCCGTAGTTCCAGGCACGAGCAAGCTTCGCCAGCGCATTCACACCGAGGGTCGGCAAAATCCTCGGCGAGCCTTTTTTTGGATCCCGTGTCACGTACTCTTTGGACGCCCGAAATGGGTACGGAAAGAATGGGTACAATGCCCAACAACAAATGTTGTCCCAAACCAACAGCGGCCGCTGTTGGGCGGGCGACCTCCTGTCTCGAATGGACACAGGCCGCGGCGGCGTGGACAGCGAATCCGGGTCAGAATGAACAAGAACTGCTGTTGGGCATCGTACCCATTCTTTCAATACCCATTTCGGGCGTCCAGATACTCTCATCGGGCACAGCAGGAGAAAAGCATTGATCAGTGTTATCGTTCTTGTCGTTGTGACCGTTGCGATCCTTGTTATCGCTGGCATCGGTCGCAGTCGCAGTCGCGTCCCGACGAAGCCGCCCCGTTCAGCTCTCCTGGGGATACCCAAAGGTACCGATACCGCTGCGCCGCGGACCTCTCCTGGGGTGCGCCCTGACCAGAATCTCGAGGCGAATCCAGCGGTGGCGGCGAGGGCTTCCCACGAGGCCCAAAAAAGGGGAGAACGAAGCAGAGGTAGAGGTGGGGGTACTCCAGATTTCGTAATAAAGGGAGGGGGGTCTCATTTCGGAGAGGGTCTCTTCCAGGCTATCTTGGAGGGCCTGGGGGGGTCTGGGGACGATGTTTTGGAGGGTTCCCCCACGGGGGAGGTCTGAAATGGCTTGTCTTGGAGGGTCCAGACCCCCTCCCTTTTATTACGAAATCTGGAGTACCTCTTCCTCCTTCGACGACTGGGCCACCCCCGCCCCGCTCGCTCCCACGCCCCACGGCGGCCCGCGGCCAGCGGAGCCCCGGCGCCCGGGGCCCCAATTGGGGGCCCGGCCGCCGGGGCGAGCGGAACTGCGGCCCCGCCGCGCCGTGGGGCCCCGAGACCTCCCCCCGGGGATTGGGAAAAGGATTGCAAAAAAAACCCATCCCTGGATTGCAAGGAGGAGGAGGAGGAGGAGGAGGAGGAGGAGGAGGAGGAGGAGGAGGAGGAGGAGGAGGAGGAGGAGGAGGAGGAACGCTCTGGCTCGCGGGGCGAAGGGCGGCCCCTTTTGCAAAAAGGATTGCAACAAAAACCATCCCTTCATTGCAAGAAGGGATTGCGCGAGGGATTGCAATCCTTCATGAGGGTTTTTGTCGCAATCCTTTTTTTTGCAATCCTTCGTCCGCGCTGCAGTCGGCCCCGGGCAGTGCCCGAGCGAGCTTACAGGGCAGGTCTTCATACATAGGATTTTGAAGGCATTGGATTTTCATACATGATTAACTTACAAATGCATCAATGCATACATTCAACAATTGCTTTTAGTACTAAATCCTTTAATTTAACATATGATCCGCACCCGGAGCATGTATTAAAACCGGCGCTGTAGAACGGTGGCGTCTTGAAAAGAGCCAGCGGGGGCCCAACCCTGGGTTGGCGGGAAGGCCTCTCAGAAGGAGGCTGCTTCTAAGATTCCTCCCCCCTCCCCCTACAGTCGGCCCGTATCATGAGGAGGCGCGAGACAAGGATGCAAAAAGGACCTTGGACGCCCATATCTCGAAGCTCTTCTTGAGCGGGGCGCGGCCCACGAACGTGGCCAAGGATGGACCGAGGAGGCAAGGAGGCAAGGGTACCCTTGGGAAGGTTGCCCATCCTTGATGTGCCGGTTGACTGTAAGGGGTCCTGGGCAGGATTCCCCGTTTTCGGGACGTCTCGGCAAACTCCCTGCACGGGCCCTTAAGATAGTCCCTCGGCGGAGGCCCGTATAACCGGGCCAGGCAGCGGCGGCTGCTCCGACGCCCTGAATTCACGGAGGCGCCCGCGCACCCAGGGAAAGGGGGGCCGGGAGGGGGCATCTGGCCGGGTGTTGCTAGAAATGCCCCTGTGAGAACGCGCTGTTTTTTTCAACCAGTTGCAAGATATACAACGCAGACTTTGCCCAACTGCTGGGAACTGCCCGACAGGCCAGAGGAATCTGGGAGCCTTGGCCGCTGTGAGCGCTTTGGGCAAAAACGACGGGATGGGGCATCTGGTCGGGTGTTGCTAGAGAAGTGCCCCTGGTCCAAGGTGCTCCCAGGATTTCCAGGGAGGCCCCCACGGCCTCCAGAGCACCCCTCACGTGGCCCAGAGGGCCCCAGGGGCTCCCAAATTGAACGACAAACTGGGGGCACCTTGGGCCAGGGGCACCATTAGCATTCCTCGATTTGGGGGGGGAGAGCTGGGGAGGGTGCCCACAAGCGAGGACTTCGAGCAAAGGGAGGAGGGGCAGGCTCGAATGGAACCTGCCCTTTGCGAGCACCAGGGACGCAAACACAATCGCCGCCCAAACAGAATCCGACACGCATGCAGTACACACAACAACAACAACAACAGCAGCAACAACATCAACAACAACAACAAACACACCAACAACATGAACAACACCACCAGCAACAACAACCACAACCATAACAACAACACCACAAACAACAGCAGCAACAACAACACCAACACCAACACAACCAACAACAGCACATGCAACACTGAACATTTTTTTGTCTCGGCAGCGCATCGCGGAACGGAGCGACGCAGGCGTGATCTCTTCAGGCAGGGGGGGAACGAGCAGTTGCGACAGGAACAGTCCCTCGCCCGCGTCGGGAGGGGGGAGGAGAGGAGGGAGGAGACAGGGGAAAGAGGAGGAGGAGAAGGACGGTGGGTGGCGAAGACTGGTAAGACTGGCGCAGGAACTATCTGTCGCCATGGGTATCAATTCAAGCTAGTGTAATTTCCACCTGACGCGGGCTCGCTATGGTTGATACATTCGGTGTGCTGATTCTTCCGGATACTCGAGAGGAGGGCAGCCAGAGGCAGGGAATTAAAATTGCGGCCGCGCCTTCCTCAATTCCTCAAATGTGCGAGATGCTCTCTCGGGTCGGGCGAAAGGGGGGGACAGCAAAGGGGGGGTTGAGAATCAGCTCATGTAGCTGATTTTCCCAGCGCCCCCCGGCGCCGGAGGCGGCCAAGTATCGAGGACTGGGCCCCTCGGAGAGGCCAAAGCCGGCTGCAGGCAGCAGATTTCGTAACCCCCCCTTCCCCAATCCCCCCCCTTCGCCCGGCCCGATCTTCAATTCCTCATATATTGGGGGGCGGAAAGATACGGAAGCGTGTTGTCCCCGGACCTCTCTTGGGGTGCGCTCTGACCAGAATTTCGAGGCGAATCCAGCGGTGACAACGAGGATTCCCCAGGAGGACCAGGAAAGGCCGAAAACGAAGGGGGACAACACGTATCCGTATCTTTTTGTCCCCCGAAAATAGGCGAGATGTTCTCTCGCTCACATTGTCCTTGCCGTGCCGCTCGTGCAAGCACGACGGGGGGGGGGCCCCCCCCGCTCAGCAGGCCTGCGGCTCCTGCTTCAGCTCGGGGCCCCTGCGCCGGCCCGAGGCCGCTTCTCCTGAAGGGGCCCAAGGACACACAAATAAATACACACATATTTTCCCATATTTTCCCATATGTTCCCCATATTTTCCCATATTTTCCAATATTTTCCCATATTTTCCCCATATTTTCCCAAATGCACAAATTAAAATATTCCCCATATTTTCCCATATTTCCTGGGCTTCTGTCTTCCCGCCCACTTCCCATATGTTCCTGTATCTTCTGGGAAATTGAGGATTCATTGTGTCTGTGTGTTTCTTTCCCTCCCGATCTCCGCAGTCCGCTTCCCTCAGGGAGCCGTCGCAGAACTCCAGGTGCACGCCGTCGCTGGAGAGCGCGTTCTTGAACGCCAGGGCGATGGCAAACTTCGCCACGTCCGGGCGTCGCAGCAGGTCCACCCACCGCTTCTCCCGCTCCTCCAGGTCGCCGCGCGGCTCCCGCAGGAACGGCAGGGCCGCCCAGACCGCGTGCAGGATGCCGCCCGGCGGCCTCTGCTTCTCCGTCCGCACCTCCACGGACTTCCTGTAGTCGAGCCACATGAAGTCCACGCCGAGGCTGTCCTCGCGCTCGGCGAAGGCCAGGATGTGGATCTTCATCTCGTTCCCTCGCTGCGTGGAGGCCATGCTGATGCTCTTGCCGGAGTAGCGGCTCAGGTCTTTCCAGTCCTCCATCCGCTCCACCATGTGCTCGAGCTCCCTGATGTCGTGCCTGCGACTGAGCCCGCTCCTGCCGCAGCCGTCGGGGTCACGGCTCTGCTGCGCGCCCCTGGGGGAGGAGGGGAACGTGCAGTTGTCGTCGGCGGTAAGATGGCTGTCCCCGTCCTCCTCCTCCTCTGGGTCGTCCCAGCCGCCCGACAACTTCATCTCGTTGATCTCGCGCAGGAGTCTCGCCTTCTGCCTGTCCACGAAGGCGCCCCACCTGTGGGTCTTCACCGTCAGCGACTCCTTGATGCCGCGCTCGTCGAAGGTCACGGGCATCTGGTGCACGAGCGGCTGTACCTCCTGCCAGCCCGGGGGCTTCACGATGGGTATGTGTATCTGGAAGTCGTCGTGAGCTGGCGCAGTAGCTGCCTCGAGCTTGGCACATGGCTGCGAGTTCGCACGTGTCAGGGACACCTTGGCCGGGTCTCCCTTCACCGCTCGGTAGTACGTGCCGTCGCGGCGCTGGACCCACTCGTGCCCAGACTGCATCGCGTCTGCGGCGCGAGAGCTCCACCATCCGCACACCGCTTGGCCAGCCACCCGGGCGACTGTGCCGATACCGAACACCAGCACCTTGAGCACCGCTCCGAGCGTGCACTGCTTCGCAAGCTCGGACTGCGGCGTCGTGGCCTCCGCCAGCCTTCGGCAATCTGTCCCGCTATCCGACGAGGCCGGCGTGGCCCGGCGGCTGAACCTCTGCGGGCGGGGCACCTCCGAGATGGCATTTCCTGGGGCAAGCCCCACGCCATCCGCAGCCGCTGGCAGAGCCGAGGCGCCCTCCGCGGTGAGCTTGCCCGCCTTGCCCTCGTACCGCACTGGGCGGCCCATGTGGTCGATGCTCGGCAGCGGCGGCATCGCTGTCGAATCTGCGTGCAGGTCCTTCTGGGAGGTGTGCGCAAGCGAGCGCCTGACGGAGATCAGCCGGGAGGTGTCGCATCCTCCATCGGCGTTGCCAGCCCAGCATAAATACACCTCGTGCTTCCCGTCGTAGCCGACGATGACGTGAGGCGTTCCCGCCATCAAGATCACCTCTCCCCGGAGAAGCCTCAGATCCTGCCGTTGTGCAAAACGGTGTGGCCAAGGCGCCCTCTTGCCGGAGTCGCCCTCCGAGTTCGCCGACACGTTTAGGTCTGGCTCAGCGTCGCGGCGCGCAGGGCTGCCCGTCCGGCTGCACGGCCCCGTCCCTGGCGGGCTTCCCATCGGCGTCATGAGCATGGCCGCCTGGTGAACCGAGGCCGCCGCTGCCCCTGCGCCCGGGCGAACCCCGCAAGGGCTCCAGCCAGCCGTGCTTGAGCCAAAATGGCTACGGAGCACATGAACGGTCGCACACGACAGGCGCGCTGCAGGACGAGGGGGAGGACCAACATGAACACGAACTGCTTCCACGATGCTGCACCGCACCCGCCCGTCCCAAGTCCCCGCTGCGCAAGTCCCTGCAAGCCCCCTCTTACACTGCAGCAGGCGCCCCCTCGAAAGACCAACGCGCTGCGGGCCTGCCTCTCGGGCGAGAGCCCTCTTTTTGAAAAACGCCCTGCCGTGCATCCTTCTAGTGGTATAGGAGGAATGCGGAGATGCACGATCACCCAGTCGAGCGAGGTGCCCAACGAGAGCCCCGTCTTGAGAACCGTCCGCCCCCCACCCGTGTCGCTGCTGCACAAGTTTGCACGCGCGGGGCCACGCACTTCGGGCAAGTCCCGGGCGAGAATCCCAATTTGAGACTGAGTCATTCTCCATCCGTGCCCCGTCACACATGTTCAGTGTCCTGGTCGTTGAATTTCAGGAAAGCGCACGCGAGAGCCCCATTTTGAACCAGAGCCGACCTCAAAGCCCTGTAGCCGCTGCAAGGTATAAAAACAAATGTGCGCGGCACTTGGGCATGTTCCCCATCTTGAAAAAGTACCCTCAATCCTTGTCACCCTTGCGAGCTTCTCAAGACGAGCGTGGCGGCGCCAACTCCCATGTTGAAAAGGAACCGCCCTCCATCCTTGTAACTGGCAAGCGTTTAACACGAATGCACGCGTCGCTACAGGGAGAGCCCCATTTTGGAAACCAACCGCCCTCCATCCTTGTAACCCGTGCAACTTTGTGCGATGAATGTTCGCGGCAATAAAGCGAGAACTACATGTTGAAACCAACCGCCCTCTATCCGTGTAGCAGTTGGGAAGGTCAAGCTTCAGGGTCATGTTAGCCAACACGGGCGCCACAGAATGCGTGCGTTGTGTTTGTGTAATTGTTGTTGTGTCTGGTTGTTGCGTTATGGTTATTTCACCTACGTGGTGCAATACGCACTCTATGTGTTGTGACCTAGGCCGTGTAAGCTCTGTGGCGTGAGCTATGTGACGGTATTTGCAGGTTGTGTGAGCTATGGGTTGCAGCATCAAATGCAAGTTTTGTTATGCACGCTAGGTGGTGTATGGTGTAGACAAGACGTCGCAGCCGAGGTTGTGCAAAGCTTGGTGTAGGCGCTATGGTGCAATCGATGTGGCGTCAACTATGATGTGCAATCAGTGCGGTATAAGCGCTGCTGTGCAACACGTGTGGTGTGATCCAGGTCGCGTCATCTACGTGGTGCAATGTCAGCTGCGCGGTGTACACTTGGCGGCGCAGCCGATGTGGTGTAAACTGTGCGGTGCCAGCTGTGACGTGCAGGCTATCTGATGTCAGCAGTGTGGTGCACACTGTATGGTGCAGCCTTTGCGGTGCAAGCAATACTGTCAAGGCTATGCGATGCAAGCTCTGTGCTGCAAACTATGCGGACGTCCACGGGGCGCCCATGGGCGGCAGCGTGGCGAAACCTCCGCAGACCCATCCGGGACGTGTGCGCCCACGAGGCGCCCGCGGCCGGCAGCGCGGCGAAACCGGTGCAGATCCATCCAGGACACCACGAAGCGCCCACGAAGCCTCGGCCGACCCATCCACGCCATGGTGCGTCTGCGAGGCGCCCACGGGGGGCAACGGGCAGCTGCCTGGGGAAACCTGGACAGCCCCATCGCCTTAAGCGCGAAAGCTGAGCGAGGACCCCTGCATGCGAACACCGTTTGCAGAACACTCTGAGAGCCAGTCTCACGTTGAAACGCCTGGCCCGCCCTGTAGCCACTTTCTGTGGTCTGGCGAGAGGGAGTCCTCTAAAAGAGAAGGGCTGGAGGGGGGAGGAGGGAAGGAAGAAACCACGGGCACGAAGGATTGATCTTGAGAATGGTTTAGAATCCCACCAGCCCTCTGGGCGTAGGTGGTTTAGGGAGTTTTCTCTTCCACCCCTGCTTCTTCCCCTTCGGGGAGGGGTTTACCCCTCCCCCTCCCCCCTCCCCTGGACCTGGACGGGGGGGGAGGGGCCGCTGGTCGGCAGAGCG
This sequence comes from Prorocentrum cordatum, assembly GCA_963575745.1. Taxonomy (NCBI): domain Eukaryota; class Dinophyceae; order Prorocentrales; family Prorocentraceae; genus Prorocentrum; species Prorocentrum cordatum. The sequence continues at coordinate 207,181 of CAUYUJ010016854.1, read as the reverse complement.
TCCAAGATGGCCCAAGACGGCTCCAAGAGCGCTTCGGAGAGCCCAAGGTGAGCTCCACGATGGCTCGAGATAGCCTAAGATGCCTCAAGATGGCTCTGAAGATGCTCCAAGAGGCCCCAAGACCGCCCCAAGACGGCTCCAAGAGGCCAAATAGCCTCCCAAGGAGGCCTCCAAGAGGCCAACATCCTTCAACAACCTCAGGAAAACCAGTGACTTTTTACCTTCTCGCCTTTTCGCTTCCGATGGCCGTCCGAGGCCTCAAGATGGCTCCAAGAGGGGCCAAGGAGGCCCCAAGAGGGGCTCAAGAGAGCCCCAAGACGGCCCCAATAGCGCCCAAAAGCGCTCCAAGAGCGCTCCAAGAGGGTTCCAAGAGGCGATTTTAGAGGCTCCCGAGGGGGGACGCTAATTGCCACCACCCTCTTCTTTGATCGATCTCCTCCAAGATGGCCCCAAGATGCGCCCAGGAGGCCCCAAGAGGACCCCAAGATGGCCCCAGGAGGCTCCCAAGAGGCCCCCAAGAGGACCCAAGCGGCCCAAAGAGGCTCCCCCCCCCGAGGCGCGCAAGACGCCCAAGAGCCCCCCTGGATCGCCAAGATACCCCCAAGACGCCCCAAGAGGCATCCAAAAGGCTTCCGAGAGACATCCGAAAGGCATTTCAGATGCTTCTGGCCATTCTGCTGGTTCTCGTCCTCCTCATTTTTCTTCTCCACATTCTCTTCCTACTCCTCCTCCTCCGCCTTTCCCTCCTCCTCCTCCTCCTCCTCCTGCTCCTCTTCCCCTTCCTCCTCTTCCTCCTCCTCCTCGTCCTCCTCCTCCTCCTCTTCCTCCCCCTCCTCCTCCTCTTCCTCATCCTCTTCATCATCTTTCTCCCCACTCCCTCATCCATCCATCCGTCCATCCACTCAGCGTCATCATTCTCCTCAACCTTCCTTCGCTCGGTTCGGCTGTCCCCCTCTTTGCTCCCACACTTTCTTGGTCACCTCAACTCGCCTGGGCATCGTTTCTGGATGGGCCGGTCCCCTCCTCTCTCCTCCTCCTCCTGCTCCTTCTCCTCCTCTTCCTCCTCCTCCTCCTCCTCCTCCTCCTCCTCCTCCTCCTCGTCTCCTCCTCTACGCATCGTTTGTGGATGGGCTGGTGGGGGTACTTTTTTTGGTCGGCGGCTCCGAGGCGACGGACAGGGAGCGGAAGCGGCGTCGGGGACACGGTACGGGGCTAATTTGCAAACCTAGCCGCCAGAGTCGGCGGACAAAGCTCGCACCTGCAAGACAAACTCGCAGTTGCACGTGCACAGAACAATATGAACTAAATTCACAGGGCAAACGCACTTGGGCGCAGCAGCCCGAACCGAAGTGATCAGGCCGCCGAGAATGTGCGGATGCAGCGAAGTGAGTCGCCAGGACGGCGCCAGACTCCTTGCCGACTGCACAAGCCGAGCGGCTGTGCGGTGTAACCGAGACAGTGTGCGGGGGAAAAACCAAAGGCTGCAGGCGGCTGGTGGGGTACGCGTAGCGTCTAGAATTTGGAATGGTAGTAAACCTTGGGAAAGTGCTCAGATCAAGACCAGGACCCGGATCATGATTCTAACTGGGAATCCGATTGTAACGGTGGCGAGGACTCTGCCCTAGAATCGAGTGACTTCCGCACGCCAGCGGAATCGCCTCCTCGGCCACAGATGTCTAACACGCACGGCCATTATGTCTGAAATCGCATGCGCTGCGAAATTCACAACGCCTCACACGCGCCACTTCAATGCGGCGATCACCTACCGTACCGTGGGAGGCTGGATTGAGGGGTCCCAAAACGGTGCGGTGACAGACCGTGCGGCGACCTCGAGACCTCAAACGATCTCACCGCACGGTCTGTCATCGCACCGCTTTGGTACCCTGGAGGCCCTCCCCAATCGCCCGAAACGTCCTCGCAGAAAGACCCCAAGTGCCAGAAGCGTGCGGTCTCCTCGAGTTCCCAATGACTCACTACACGGTGTGGTCACCGCACCGTTGGGGCGGCCCCGTGCCTCGACCCTCGACGCCTCGGGCCGCCAGACGTGGTGAAGCATTTGCCGTCGGACTTCTCCAGGGGTGCGCGTCTTGACCAAAGGCTCGAGGGGAGTCCGGCGGTGGCGACGAGAGCGCTCCCCTCGAGGCCGGAGGACGCCACGAAAACCTTGACCCTCAAGCCTCGAACCCTGGATCCTCGAGCCGCCCAGGGGACGAGGCCGTGTGGTCACCGCACCGCTTGGGGCCCTCCAAATGTGTCGCCCCGCACCTCCCCAGATGGGACCCCAGGGGAGGGCCACGGGCGGAGCAAGACCTTCGCGTAGCGGCTCACGAACGCGTCTGGGCCGAACACGCCCGCGGCCCCCAGAGCTCCTGGGGGGCAGTCACCCTCCTCCTCCTCCTCCTCCTCCTCCTCCTGATCCTTCTCCCTCCTCCTCCTCCTCCTCCTCCTCCTCTTCCTCCTCCTCCTCCTCCTCTTCTTCCTCCTCTTCCTCCTTCTCTGGAGCCTCTGGAGCCTCGGAATGCGGGTCCCGTCTCTCCTCGTCCTCCCCGTCCTCCTCCACCTCTCCTCCTCCTTCCCAGCTTCCCCTTCTCCTCCCCTTTGCCCTCCCCCTCCTCCCCCTCCTCCTTTTCCTGCTCCTCCTCCTCCTGGCTCCTCCTGCTCCTCGTCCTCCTCCTCTCTCGCCCTCCTCGTCGTCCTCCTCCTCCTCCTCCTCCTCCTCCTCCTCCTCCTCTTCCTTCTCCTCCTCCTCCTCCTCCTCCTCCTCCTCTTCCTCTTCCTCTTCCTCTTCCTCCTCCTTTTCCTCTTCCTCCTCCTCCTCGTCCTCCTCTTCCCCCGCCTCCTCCTCGGGCCTGACGGTTGGAGGTCGGCCGTTTCAAATATCTGGCTCTCGCCTCAGCGTCGCGCGCATTCGTCTTAACAACTTGCATCAGTTTCAAAGATACGGGGGGCGGGCCGTTTTTTTAAAATCTGGCTGTGGCTTTAGCGTCATGCGCATTCGCCTTGCAAGCGCTTCACGGATGGAGGGCGGGTGATTTTCAACGTGTGGCACTAGCCTTAGCGCTGCGCACATTCGTATGACAAGTTTGCACCAATTGCACGGGTGGAGGGCCAACATGTGGAGCAAGCCTGAGCGCCGCGCACATTCGTGTTAAACATTTGCAGCGCCTCACGGATGGAGGGCGGGCCAGTGGGCCATGTTCAACATGTGGCTCTCGCCTTAGGGCCGCTCACATTCGCCTTGCAAATTTGCAAGAGGGGTGGTTTTCAAAATGTGGCTGTCGCCTTCGCGCCGCGCGAATTCGTCTTGAACGTTTCCACGAGCTTCGCGGATGGAGGGCGGATCGTTTTGCGAATTTGTTTATCGCTTTGGCGCCGTGCACACGTGTTAAACTCTTGCACGAGTTTCACTGTTGAAGAGCGGGCCATTTTCAAAATCTGGAGCTCGCCGCAACACCTCGCACATTCGTTCTAAACGTTCGCAGGGATGTCACAGAGATCGGGCACAAGTGCGACTCTAGCCTTAATGCAGCGAGCATTCGCTTTAAAAGCTTGTCAAGATTTGACGGATGGAGGGCGGGTTGTTTTCAAAAGGTGGCTCTCGCCTCAGCGCCGCGCGCATTCGTCAGAAACGTTTGCAAGAACTTCACGGGTTCTTATGGTTGACCTCCCGGGAATAGTGTTCCGGCGCGGAGCGGAATTGGATTGTCAGGGCGCAGCAGTCACACTGATTCCCGGTGCTGAAGTCCAAGGAATGGTGTTCTGGCACGGTGCAGAGTTGCCAGGACGCAGCAGTACAGTTGACTCGCGGCATCGAATTCCAAGGAACAGTGTTTTGGCACGGTTGAGGATTCTCCGACGGTTGTCTTCCGACGGGACACTTCCAGCAGTAAAACCACATTCCTGTAGGGACCTGTGAAGAGGGAATGTCGGGGGAGGCTTCAATGCAACATCTTTGCTGCGTCTTGGGTATACACAAGTCCTTTTCCTCCTCCTCTCCCTCCCGGTTCTCCTCCTCCTCCTCCTCCTCCTCCTTCGCCTCCTCTTGCCTCTTGCCTCTTGCCTGTCTTGGGGGACTGGTCCATTGAGGTACCCCACGGAAAAAAATGGGCCATCTCCATCCAAGTTTGTCACCTCAGGAGCCAGGAACCAGGGGTCCTCCTCCTCCCTCCTCCTTCTCCTCCTCCTGCTGCTCCTCCTCCTCCATCTCCTCCTCCTCCTGCTGCTCCTCCTCCTCCTTCTCATCTTCGCCCTCTTCCTCCCCGTCCCCTCCCGCGCGTCCTCCCCTCCCTTCCCGTCTTCCTCCTCATCCTCCTGCTCCTCCTCATGCTCCTCCTTCTGCTCCTGCTCCTTCTGCTTCTGCTCCTGCTCCTGCTCCTGCTCCTGCTCCTCCTCCTGCTCCTCCTCCTCCTCCTCCTCCTCCTCCTCCTCCTCCCGCTCGTCCTCCTTCCACTGCCCCCCCCGCCTCTTTGCCCCTCTCTGGCCCGGTGGCCATCGGCATACGGCACCACTCCACGAGGCGGCGGTTTAACCGTGAGTTAAGTCAACAGCGTAGTGTCAACAGCGTAATGTCAACAGCGCAGTGTCAACAGCGCAGTGTCAACCGCGTGAAGAGATCCCTTCCCACTCCACACCAGCCTCCGCTGCTGTCGCCATACTGTTGCCGTGCTACTATCAGGAACGAAGAACAAGGAACGACGGTGCGTTTCTGGCCACCCCGAGCCTCGAGTCCCCGACCTAGATCCAAGGAGCAGCCCGAAATCCACAACCCCTCCTGAGCCGAACGAGTTCCTTCTCTCAGCGTCTTGACTGTAAATGTCGCCATGGCTGGGCAGAGCCGCACCCGCAGTCGCGCTGCCCGCAACAGCGGACCAGCCTCCGCTTCGACTGCACGCAAAAGTGACCCCAGGCACGGGTGACCTTTGGTGCGTGGCTTCAGAGGGCCGCGGGCAGGTCACATCCAAGCGCGCAGGAACGTGTTGAGGCGACCCCTGTGAGCCCGCACCAAAGGTCACTACAGCGAAGTGCCACTCTTACGCGAAGCCGGCCGCTGCTGGCGCCATAACCGTCGCCATGACCAGGCAGCGCCGCACCCGCAGCCGCGCTGCCCTCACCAGCGCGCTCCGAAGCCCGATGACGCCATAGCTCGGCGCGGCGATTGTGTCTCGCCGCCCTCTCGGAAGCAGGCTTCGATCTGATCTTTGGCTGCTGGTGCGCCGAACCTCGACCTCGGACGCTGGCACGACACGGAGAGGCACCCTGGCTCAAGACACGGGCGTCGCCGCTCCCTGCGCTCAGGCCCGCCGCGTGCAGGTTGTCCTGGGTTTGGGCGCCCGTTGATTCTTTAAAAACTCTGGGAGGCCAAATTAGGACTGCGCGCGTAAGGCGGGCGTGTGGGGTCGTTGGGCGTGCGTCACAACTGTACTTTGGCATCTCGTGTGCTAATGCTTCTGAGCATGCCTGAACAAGTTCAGGGAGGTCGTTTTGGGCATGGCCGTTTTGGGTGTGGTCGCATTGGGTATGCCCGAGCGAGCTCAGCACGGTGGCGTCTTTAAAAGAGCCAGCGGGGGCCCAACCCTGTGTTGGTGGCAAGGCCTCTTAGAGGGAGGCTGCGTCTAAGAAGCCTTCCCCCCCTCGCCCTGCAGTCGGCCCGTATCATGAGGATGCGCGACAAGGATGCAAGGGCCTTGGACGCCCATCTCGAAGCTTTCCGAGCGGGGCGCGGCCCACGAACGTGGCGAAGGATGGACCGAGGAGGCAAGGCTGCCCATCCTCACTGCGCGGGTTGACTGTGCTCCCCTCTGCGCGCGGCCGAACCCGGCGGGAACCCAACCAGCGGGTCCGTGCCCTCGCCGCCCAACCCGCGCCGCGCCCTGACCGGGCCGCGCCCCGCTCCCCGGCGCGCCCCCGCCGCGCTCCTCGGGCGGGCCCTCGCGGTGCTGGCCCGCCCGTGGTGCCGCAGAGGGCCTGCAGGGTCCCACGGCGGTCGGGGGGCGCCAAGTGCCGCCTGGGGGCAGAACGCCTGCTGCCGCCGAAGCACGCGACGACGACGACGACGACGACGACGACGACGACGACGACGACGACGACGACGGCGGCGGCGACGACGACGGCGCTTGCCGAGCGGCATCGGCGCGCCGCCCCACCGCGGGAGCGGCGGCGGCCCCCCCCCCGCAGCGCGCGGGCCCAGAGAGGCCTTGCGCGCCTTCTGGGAGCGAGGCCGAGGCTTCCAGATCGCGGTCTCTCGCGACGGGTCGGTCGCGCATGATATCTCCAAGCGGTTGCATGAAAATGGGGCTCGAGCTCGTGAGCGCCGTGCTCTTTCTCACTCCCGCTGCCTCCAGGATCAGCAGTGGTAGGAGTCGAGGTCGCGTGTTGCCAGTTTCAGCGGCCGCCTTCTCCCTCGCCTCGGGGCGCTGGCCCGAGTGCCGACCACGCCAGGGTCGCGCGTGTGCCTCATTTTCGGATAGGCCCTGCGCTCCCGTCGTCCAGACTGGCTCTGCCTCCCCAGCGTGGGCCACTTCTCTGGACCCCACGAATCTCGCAAGTCCCACAGGTCTCGCAGGTCGTCTCGCAGTCCCCGCAGGTGCCACAGGACCCAAAAGTGTCGCAAGTCGCCCCGCAGGTCCCACCAGTCGGACAAGTTCCGCAGGTCCCACAGGTGTCGCAGGTCCCGCATGCCCCACAGGTCCGATGGGTCCCGCGTCCTGCAAGTCCCACATGTCCCAAAGGTGTCTCATGCACAGGTCTTACAATTCCCACATGTCCCACAAGTCCCACAGGTTCCAGAAATCCCACAAGTCCCGCAGGTTTCAAAGGTCCCGCAGGCCACAGAGCTCCGCGGGGTCGCATAGGTCCCACACGTTTCCCTTTTCCAACTGCGCATAACACGATGGGGTCTTCTGTGGAGTTCCAGGTCGCCAATGACACGCGTCCTCGAGTAGAGAAAAGCATCAGCAAAAGGGGAAGGGATGGGAAATATGTATAAGATGACAGATAGGGCGCGAGCGCACCCAGCTTGTCCCCTCCCCTCTACAAATAAACAATATAAGTACTACTCTCCCTCCCCCTGACGCTGCTCCCCCTCCTCCTCCTCCTCCTCCTCCTCCTCCTCCTTCTCCTCCTCCTCCTCCTCCTCCTCCTCCTCCTCCTCCTCCTCCTCCTAGTGAGGACCTCCTCCTCCTCCTCCTCCTCCTCCTCTTCCTTCTTCTCCTCCTTCTCCTCCTTCTCCTCATCCTCCTCTTCCTTCTTCTCCTACGGAGGAACTTGGACGCTCCGCAAGCCCAATATTCTTGCTGTGCTTGCTCGGAGTTGCTCCCAACCGTCTTTGTCCTTTGTCCTCGCTCCTCCTCCTCCTCCTCCCTCCCTCCCTCCCTCCCTCCCTCCCTCCCTCCCTCCCTCCCCCCGGCAGGCTCCGGCCAGCGCGGCAACCCCGGGCTGCGCGCGGGCCCAGGGCCACCCCTCGCGCGCGCCGCGCTCCAGGGCCTCGGCCCGCCGCCTCGCGCTGGCGGCGTGCTGGGCTGCGGCCCGCGCCTCGCCGGGGAAGCCCGCGGGGGCGCCAGCGAGATGGGAGGATCCCGAAGCAAGACGAGGCCAGGAGCAGAATAATAATAATAATCATAATAATAATCATGATCGTAATAATAATAATAATAGTAGTAATAATTCTAATAATAATCATAATAATAATAATCATGCTCATAATACTAATAAGAATAATAGTAATAGTAAGAATACTAATAATAATAATCGTACTAATAATAATCATGATCATAATACTAATAATACGAATAATAATAATAATACTACTACTAATAATACTAATAATAATATTAATAATAATACGAATAATAACCATAACAAGAGCACAGACACATACACATAAACATAGACATAAACATCAACATGAGCATAAACCGCGCGGATTTCTTGAACCTGCGCTGGGCCCTCCTCCCTGGCGCGCGGAGCAGGGGGCCCCAGCGCAATTCCAAGAAATCCGCGCGGAGCGCCGAAAGTTGATGTTTATGCAATTTGTTCCTCTTTTTTGTTCCGCAGTCCAGCTGAAAGGGGGTGGTGCAATAGATTTGCGGCAGTTGTATTGCACATGCACTGCGGCAGAGAAATGTCTTGCATTGTCTTGCACTTTCTGTATTGCACGCGAGAAACCAGCAACACAGTTGCGCCCCGCAGTGTTTTGCACTCCCCAAATCTATTGCAACCCACAATCTACTGCACCAGATTTATTGCACCACCCCCTCGTAGCTGGACCCCCACTTGGGTCAACCAGAAGATCCCGAGGTAAGAAGAAGCCAGGATGAGGACAACTTCGGGTGAGGATAGCTCGAGAATCTCTGAGAGCTGGCGGCTCTGGAGGATGTTTTTCGGGCGCCGTGGCCTTCTCAGAGCGTTCCGGAGCGCTCTGAGAGAGCGTTCCGGAACGCTCTGCGACGGATTGATCCTCGTCCTAGCCCCGTCCGGAGATCTGGTGGCCTGCTGGTGGTCTGGTGGTCTGTTGGATTGGTGGCATCCCGCGGCGCGCACAGGGGGGCAGGGCGAGGGGGGAAGGCTTCTTGAGAGGCTGCTTCTTGGGAGGCGCTGGCCTTGCATCTATCGATCAGGCCCGCGCCTTCTGAGAAGCAGTCTCCTTCTAATCTTAAGTCGGGCGAGTCCCCCTACAAGGGGATTTGCGACGAAAAACAAAACATACGCAAAAAATGATCCCAAATGGTCAAAAAATACAAAAAAAAAAAAAATAGCCCCCAGACTATTTTCGGGGACTATTTTTGAATATTCCCCCTGTAGAGGGACGGGCCCGACTTAATTCTAATCGGGAGCGGCCAAGAGGGGGGCGTCCACAAGGGGGAGGGGCACAAATCATCTGACCGGCGGCACGTGCGCGGCCCAGCGGGGGGGGAGGCGGGGGGCAGGGACGCATGTAATGAGATAAGAAGAGGCGCCATAAAACCTGGGGAAGTATCATGGCCCACGCCATGATATCCCCCCCCCCCTAGTCTAAGTCGGGCCTGCCCCCCCCCACCAGGGGCAATATGCAAAAATAGTAAAAAGATAGTCGGGGGATTATTTTTTGAGCATTTTTCAACCATTTTGGAATATTTTTGGACTAGTTATTATTTTCCGTCGAAAACCCCCCTGTAGGGGGACACGCCCGACTTAACCTTAGTCATCACCCCCCTCTTGGCCGCCCCCGATCTAAGAGGCCTTCCCCCCTCCTGCCCCTCGGTTGCGCGTGGCCGAGGCAGGCTGCGGGGCCATGCAGGCAGGACCCTCTGCACAGCGTCCCGCCCCCCGCGGCCGTGGCGGCACGCCGGGCCCTGCGAGCGGATAGCGTCTGGCTGCGCTCCGTGGGGCGGGGGGCTTGGCGAGGCTCGGGGCTCGGACGCCCGGGGGCCGCGAGGTGGACAGCGTGTCGCACCGAGGTGTGGTGGGCCAGAACCGGCGGCGCGGCACGCTGCCCAGAAGTTCCCGACCGTAAGCGGTGACGTAGTCGCGGAACGAGCCTGAACCGCCGTGTGTCAGTTGAGAGCGAGTGTTGGGCTCCCGAACAGGTGGGCGCCACAACTCACCATCGTGCCTGCACGGGACGGGCGTATGAGAACCTGGGCCACCACGGGAACGGAAAGAGCGCTTCAGGAACTCGCCCGAGAAGGCTCATGGCACCGTTCCCTCTTGGGAGCTTTGGCATTCAGATCTTATTTCACGTCACAGTTCGCTCTTGGAGGCCTTGTTGTGAAAAGCTGTTTCACGTCATTGTTCGCTCTTGGGAGTCTTGGCTTTAAGAGCTTTCACGTCACCGTTCGCTCTCAGGAGTCTTGGTCTGAAGAGTTCAGTACGTCACCGCTCACTCTTGGGAGCCCAGGAGTGAAGAGCTGTTGATGTAATCGCTCGCTCTTTGGAGCCTCGGGGTTAAGATCAGTTTGCGTCACCGTTCGCTCTTGGGAGCCTTGGCGTTCAGATGTGTCTGTCCCACTGCCCGCTCTTGGGACCCTTGACGCTCAAAGCTGTTCACCGCACAAGCTCGTGTGAACAAGGCTTTCCGGTCACCCGGTGCTCTCGGGAGCCTTGGCGTCAAATCTGCGTCCGTCATTGGGCCTTGCGGGGGGGCCCCCTGGGGGCTCGTTCGGATGTCTTTGGCCCTCTGGGGCCGTTCTGGGGCCCTCTTGGGCCGTCTCGGGGGGCTTGGTCCGTCTTCGGGCTCTCTTCGAACTCTTTTCGGCCCGCACTCTCGGAGCTCTCTGGGAAGCCTATTGGAGCCCCCCCCCCAGGACTCGGATTTTCTTCTTCTCTCCCCCCTTCCGCGCGGGGAGAGAGGGAGAACACGCTGCCTCTCGCGCCCACTCTCGCGCGCTGGAGGGCGAGCGCCCCCCCCCCCCCCTTCCCGGGGCTGGGTCTTTTCGCTGCGCTTTCCCCCCCTTCCGCGCGGGGAGAGGGGGAGCACCCCATCCCCTCCCCTCACCCCGGCACTCCAATCTCTCTCTCTCTCTCTCTCTCTCCCTCCCTCCCTCCCTCTCTCTCTCTCTTACCCTCTCGCGCACCAGGCGGGGGAGCCCCCCCCCCCCCTCAACACCCGGGACTCGGATTCGCTTGCCTTTCCCCTTCCGCGCGGGGAGAGACAAGCCCCCCCCCCCCCCTGCATCCTCCCGCCACGCCAGTCCCTCTCCGCTCCCCTCTCGCGCGCCGGATTGGGGAGCCCCCCTCACACCCTGCGAGGACTCGGATGTCTTTTCTCTTCCCCCGTCCGCGCGGGGAGAGGGGGAGCACCCCCTCCTCCCCCCTCCTCCCCGCACTCCAGTCTCTCTCTCTCTCTCTCTCTCTCTCTCTCTCCTCTCTCTCTCCTCCTCCTCCTCCTCCTCCTCCTCCTCCTCCTCCTCCTCCTCCTCCTCCTCCTCCTCCTCCTCCTCCCCCTAGTAGGAGGAGTAGGAGGAGGAGGGGAGGAGAGGAGGAGGAGGAGGAGGAGGAGGAGGAGAGGAGGAGGAGGAGGAGGGGGAGAAGGAGGAGGCGGGGGAGCCCCCCCCCCCCCCCAGGGCTCGGAGTGCTCTCCTCTTCCCCCCTGCCTGGCACGCTCCGATGTTTCAGCCCCGGGCCAAGCCTGCGCGGATCGAGTAAAGCACGAGGGCGTGCATCACCCCTGTCCTCCCTCCTCCCTTCCTTAGGGGGAAAACAAACCTCCCTCGCTCTTGAGACCACCCTCGCTTCCAAGAGATACCAAACGATGCCAAATTGCAGCCTGTACTGGTCAGGCCGCTTGACGAGGAGGCGCGTGGTATGGCTTGGTTTTGCCTGGAAGCGAAAGCGGGGTAGGTAATTCACGCTCTGAATCACCCCTTTCCTCCCTCCTCCCTTCCTCCTTGATCGTCATCCGTTTCCACCTGATCCCCCTCCTGCACCTTTTCATTGTCCTCCACCTCTTCCCTCCTCCTCCTCCTCCGTCCTCGTCCTCCGCACCTCGGGAGGAGATCCTCGCTCGTCTCTCTGAGTCCGGAATCCGGGTTGTTGAATTCTGGGTTTCGCGGCCGCCAGGAGCTCTGGATCTCTCATGCGAATTCCAGGTTTCGCGGATGCGCGCCGACCGAGATTCGACCCAAGCGATACCGAGTTTGCAAGCGATTCCTGGGTTCGACTCTCAACTGTGACGGGGGGGCGAAGCACACCCTGCCGCCTCCCCTTTTCCCACGCCGGGGTGAGAATATAAAGAAGGGGGGGGCTCCCCCTGGCGCCCCTCCCCTTTTGGTATCTGTGTGTGTATGTGTGTGGGCCTATGCCAAGGAGTTTCTCCCCCCTTCCCTCCCCCCCTCCAGTCTCACTCCGGCACGGGAAACAAGGGGTTGGAGTGCACCTCCTTCCGCCACCTCCCCTTTCGAGTGCGGAGGAGGGGGGGTGCTCCCGCTTATCGCCCCCCCCCCCCCCCCCACCGGTGTCGTCTTCGTTGGATATCGCTCCAGCGCAGTCATGCCGCTGGGCCCCTCTCGCCCGCTCCTCCCAGGTCTATACCCCTCCGTGCCTGTGGCCGATCCTCCAGCTTGGAGGGGGGGTGCTTTCCAGCATTGCTGATGGGTCTTGGGTTTGCGCTGGTCCTCCTCCTCCTCTCCCACCTCCTTCTCCTCCTCTTCCTCCTCCTCCTCCTCCTCCTCCTCCTCCTCCTTCTCTTCTCTTATTTTCTCTTATATTATCTTCTCTTCTCTTCTCTTCTCTTCTCTTCTCTTCTCTCTCTCTTCGCTTCTCTTCTCTTCTCTTCTCTTCTCTTCTCTTCTCCTCCTCCTCCTCCCCCTCCTCCTCCTCCTCCTCCTCCTCCTCTTCCTCGATGGAGGGGGGTGCCGGCTCGCTCTGGCGGCGCGACCCCGCCGCAGGGCCGATCGGCGCGGCGGGCCTGGGCCGTCGCGTTGTGCAGCTGCGCCCGCGCCCTGGCCAGCTCCGCGCTGTCCCTGCGCGAGATCTCCTGCGCGGACTTGGCCTGAGAGTTGTTTTGGCATTTTTGATTATGTCTCTCTCTCTCTCTTTCCTTTTCTCTCTCAAATGTTTCTCTCTCTCTCTCTCTCTTTCTCTCCCTCTCTGTCTTCCTCTCGCTCTATTATGTCCGTCTGTCTGTCTGTCTGTCTGTCTGTCTGTCTGTCTGTCTGTCTGTCTGTCTCTCTCTCTCTCTCTTTCTCCCTTCTTTCCTCATCTCTATTCATGACACACAAACGCATATCTCTCTCTCATTCTCTCTGCCTATCTCGTTTTTTGTTGTCTCCCTGCCTCTCTCTCTCCCTCTCGCTCCCCCCTGGCTGGAAGAGGGCGAGCGTTTTCGGAGGTCGTGCCCACATGGAGTTTACAGCAAAGCTGCCGGCGCGAGGGGCACGAACAGTTGATTGGCGCAATATGTGTTGAAACCCAAAAGTGAATAACCTCAATGCGTGTGGAGCGAGAAGTCAGCTCCGGAAACAATTCAGACCCCCCCTGTCTGGGCGATCACTGGCACCGGGAATGCTATGACAAGTTCGCAGGGTGGGACGGGAGGTTGTATTGCATTATCGTTGATGCATCTTTGGTTCACTCTGATCCTCCTCCTCCTCCTCCTCCTCCTTCTCGTCATCCTCCGCCTCCTCCGCCTCTTCTTGCCGTCGTTCGGACGTCCATTCCCTGTGCGCTGTTTGGATTCGCGCGTGCTTTTCTCTCCGAGGTGGTCGACGATGCTCCGAGGTGGTCTAGTTTTTTTTTTGTTTTGTATACTCATGCCGTTGACAAGGATGTGGGCGAAGCAGCCTACCGAAATGAAACTCAGGCGATCGAGGTCGCCGGCGAAAACTGCGTACGCGCCGACTCGGCTGTCCATCAAGATGAGGGCGAGGCCCACGACAGGGGCAGAAGCCCAGACGAGACGCTCTCTGCCTACCCGAGCGAAGCTCGAGCGATCGAGGTCGCGGGCGAAAATTGCGCACGCGCCGACTCGGCAGGCGGCCTAAGAGAAGACAGTGCTCAAAGCGATCTCGCGAACGATCGCTCTAGCGCGAGCTGTAGCCTGGCTCTGGTCCAGTGCGACGGCGCGAGCCGTTCACGCGGGGGCGCCCTTCATCGGGGAACGCAACTCCTTGCCTTCCAGGAACTCGCCGAGACCGCCCTCTTTGACGTCGTCAGCGGGCTCAGCCGCGGCAGCCGCGCCAGACCCAGAGCTGCCCGTGGCGCCGCTCGGGACAGAGTCACCACGCGCGGCCGCGGCGAACGACTTGGCACGGTCGGCGATCGCGCGCACGCCCGCCTCGCTCTTGCCGAACGTGGTGAGGCCGCTGACCTTGGTCCAGCCGATCTGGACAGTCGTCTCCCCAGCCCCGATGGCGGCCGCCACGTGCTTCGAGCCTCCAATCTTCTGCATCGAGTTCTTAAGATTGGTAAATTCAGCTCTGCTCGCGCGCGCATCGTCCGGCTTCGGCAAAGCGCGCATATCGATGAGAGTGCCGCGCTTCGCCCCCGACGAAGAATGTCCGGCGACGAAGACAAACTGAACGAACCACTGCACAATGTCTTCATCCATCGCAGGAGGATCGGCCAGATCGCCCGGGACGCCGCCGGAAAGAGGGTAGCCGCGACCGATGTGGTACGCCCACGGACGGCAGACGACCTCGCGGGGGTAGTTGAGCGCCTGAGTGAAGACGTCCACGATCTCAAAGGGGACGACAAGGCCATAGGCCGAGGCAGCCATCTTGCGCCCGATCACAATCAGGTTCGTGATGCGGCGCGTCCCAGCAGGAGGCTGGCACATCCTCACGACCAAGTCGTGAGCAAGTTTCCAAAACTGATCCAACTTCGTGCCAAACCAAATGACAACTGCGTCCCAGTCGCAGAGATCGCTTGGGTCGACGCCCCCCACGATGCTCGCACGCTGCGCCTTAGTAATATGCGCAAACATATAGGCCACAGAAGCTGCCGTGGAAAACATATGGCCAAGCTTCCACGCGTTGCTGTAGGCCTCGTGCGTCGAATTGATCGTGCCCGAGGCCTCGGCCTGGCAAATGTGGTTCCACATGCTGCTGCCGACTCCGATGAACTCACCCTGACCCACGTGGTGGTTCGTCAAGTAGTAATTGATTTGCAGACTGAACAGCAGAGCCATGCCGTACCTGATGCTGGCAACAGTAAAGAAAGCCTCAACCGAATCCTTCTTCGAAAAAAAAACAGCGATCTTCTTCGCCACGTCTTTGATCTTGTCGAAAGCTCCACTCATGGTTGCCTCATCGACAACGTGCATCTTCACATCGTCCGTCGAGATGTTGCAGCCGTCGGTGACCTTGGCGGAAACCTTTTTTTTTCCCCATTGCAACTCCAGCCGCCGCCGAGTCCCTCTTCGTGGCAATGAAGAGTTTGCACCGAAAGATGGTGAATAAGCAGAGGATATACCATTTAATCATCGGCCTATTGGACATGGCGAGGTTGAGGAAGGAAAGATTGTCAATCGCGAGCGTGGCCGCGACCTTGGTGGGCAAGCGGACATGATCCTTGCGCGCCAGAGCCAACCAATCCGCGGTGATCGTCAGCGTCACGGCATCGGGAGCAGCCAGATCGCCTGCCGCGGCCATGCCGTATGGTCCATTGTCGCCTGCTTCCTCAGTAAAGTCGGTGACTTCCTCAATACCCGCCTGGCCAGTCAAGAAGGCGAGCGCAAAGAGGAGGAGGGCGCGGAACAGGATCCGGTTGGCGCTCTCGAACAAATTGACCCGGCGGTGCGCACGCGAGG
Organism: Prorocentrum cordatum; assembly: GCA_963575745.1. Lineage (NCBI taxonomy): Eukaryota > Dinophyceae > Prorocentrales > Prorocentraceae > Prorocentrum > Prorocentrum cordatum. The sequence goes on along the minus strand of CAUYUJ010016854.1, from coordinate 191,958 downwards.
CCAACGCGGCGCGCGTGACACGTGTCGGACGCGCCATCGCAATGAATCTCCCAGCACCAATGAGTTCGAGGCTCGGCACAGCAGCAGCAAGGGCAGTTCAGCCACTGGCGACACTCGCGTTGTCGCAGACCAGGAAGCGTCCGAGGTGGTCTAGGTTTGCTGGCGCTGGTCTCGCCGAGAAGAGCGCACGCGTCCGAAAGATGCCAAGCCCTGCTCCTCTTCCTGCTCCTCTCTCCCGTCGTCGTCGTCGTCGTCCTCCTCCTCCTCCTCCTCCTCCTCCTCCTCCTCCTCCTCCTCCTCCTCTCCTCCTCCTCCTCCTCCTCCTCCCTCCTCCTCCTCCTCCTCGTCCTCGTCCTCCTCCTCCTCCTCCTCCTCCTCCTCCCCCCTCCTCCTCCTCCTCCTCCTCCTCCTCCTCCTCCTCCTCCTCCTCCCCCTCCTCCTCCCTTCCCTCCCCTCTCCTCCTGCCAGCTATTTCGCGTCCCAACGCCTCACCCTGCACGGGGCGCGCGCGGGCACTTCGAGCGCCGACGTCGGAATGGCCTCGCGCTCGAGGGCCACCATGAAGAATTGCCGCGCCCAGCATCATCAGCTACAACGCTGAGATCAGGCGCGGACGAGGCCGCCAGGAGCTGTGCCATCCCCTGTCCCCTTTTTTTGTTTTCTCTCTCTCTCTCTCCCTCTCTTCTTCCTCCCCAACCTCCGCCCCCTGGCGAGCAGCGGCGACCACCGACGCTGGGCCGCTGCAGCAGTGTAGGGCGCAAGCCTAGGGAGGAAAGCAGTGCTGTCAGCTACAACGCTGGGATCGGCTCGTGCGAGGAAGCAAAGCAATGGCGCAATGGCAGCCGCTATTGCCAGCGCGAGAAGGACGAGCAATGACAGCAACCTCTGTCATCGCGGGGGCGCAAGTGCAGGAGCCAAACACCATCAGCTACACCGGTGGAGCCAGCTCGTGCGCAACCATCGGCAGCGGCAGCACGCGCTGTTAATGCGAGCAGGGCAAGCAGTGGCAACAGGCGTTGCCAATGCAAGAAGCGACGCGTGGGCCGACATCGTCAGCTACAGCGCTGGGGGCCGACCGTGTGAGAAAGGCGGGACCGCGTGGGCCAACGTCATCAGCTACAGAGCTGGGTCCAGTCCGTGCGTGTGAGAAGGCCGAGCAGCGGCAGCAAACGCGCTCGCTACTCAGCGAGATGGCAGGCGAAGATAGAGCCCGATGTCATCAGCTACAAGGTTGGGATCAGGGCGCGCGAGAAGCCGCTGGAGCCCCTGCTGTTTTTTCGACCGTCATGCTCCCTCATGGCAGGAGTAAGTTCGGCGGGCAGCGCGTGCGAGAGGGGCGCAGTGGCACCACTCTGCGAGAAGCTGGACGTGCAGCTCAAGCCCGAGGCTGTCCGCAGCAAGGGAGAGGGAGCCAACCAACATCAACCACAGTGCTGCTTGGATCAACTCGTGCGAGAAGACAGGCAAACAACTCGTGTTGGCAGCACGAGAAGGTAGGCATGGTAGCAGGGGTTGGCAGCCGGCTCTGTCGCACCTGATCGGTATGAGGAATGTGCAGTTCGAGCCCGAGTTCAGCAGCTACACTGTGGAAGGCGAAGCTAGAGCCCGATATCAGCTACAGCGCTGACATCAATACGTGTGAGAAAGGCGCGGGACGAAGCTGGAACCAAATATCTCACAAACTTAGCCTGACGAAGGACCCAACCAAATGCAGATGCGAATACCGCATTGTGGGTGCCGCTTTCGGTGGAGCTACTTATGGGGCCACGAACCGTGTGAGTGGTGTGCCGAATTGGGCCTTCTGTGGAGCTCCCTATGGGGCCACGAGACGTGTATGGGGTGTGCCGAAATAGGCGGGGGGACGCATGCGAACCCTGCCGCTGGGGCCGTTCGGTGGTGAAGCTGCCTATGGGGGGCCACGAAGCGTGTGAGGGGTGCCGAAACGGGCGGGGGGACGCATGCGAACCCTGCCATCGGGGCCTTCGGTGGAGCCCCCTATGGAGCCACGAACCGTGTGAGGGGTGTGCCGAAAAGGGCGGGGGAACGCATGCGAACCCTGCCACTGGGGCCGTTCGGTGGAGCTCCCCACTATGGTGCCACGAAGCGTGTGAGGGGTGTGCCGAAATTGGCGGGGGGACGCATGCGAACCCTGCCACTGGGGCCGTTCGGTGGAGCTCCCTATGGGGCCACGGAGTGCGTGAGGGGTGTGCCAAACTGGGCGGGGGGGGGGGACGCATGCGAACCCTGCCATCGGGGCCTTCGGTGGAATTCCTTATGGGGCCACGAACCGTGTGAGGGGTGTGCCGAAGTTGGCGGGGGGACGCATGCGAACCCTGCCACTGGGGCCGTTCGGTGGAGCTCCCTATGGGGGGCCACGAAGCGTGTGAGGGGTGTGCCGAAACGGTCGGGGGGACGCATACGAACCCTGCCATCGGGGCCTTCGGTGGACTTTCCTATGGGGCCACGAACCGTGTGAGAAATGTTCCGAAATGGGCGGGGGGACGCATGCGAACCCTGCCGCTGGGGCCTTCGGTGGAGCTCCCTATGGGGCTATGGGGCGCGTGAGGGGTGTGCCAAAATGGGCGGGGGGACGCATGCGAACCCTGCCACTGGGGTCTTAGGTGGAGCTTCCTATGGGGCCACGAAGCGCTGTCTTGGGTGGGTGAAACACAGGGAGGTGACGAGGCGGATGGGAGGAGGGAGGAGGGGGAGGATGGGGGGGAGGAGGAGGAGAGGAGAAGAGGAGAGGAGACGCGGGGCGCTGTCTCTTCAAAACGAGGACCCGACACCACAGGATGGTTGGGACCAATGCTGTGAGCGGCGTGTGCGAGAGGAGAAACGTGGCAACAGTCTCTGTTGCAACTCAGCGGGACAGCGGAGGCAACGCCGCAGCCAGAGTCAGCTACAACGCTCGGAGGGTAGCAACCTCTGTCGTGCTCAGCGAGAGGCGGAAGGCACAGCTAGAGCCCGATACCAGATGCAGCGCCGAAATCAGGGAGTGCGAGAAGGGCGGATAGCAGTCTTGAGCTACAGGGCAGGGATCAGCTCGAGCAAAGCAGGAGCGACACACCTTCAGCTACAATGCCAGGTTGCGCTCGTAGGCGAAATGTGGGAGAGATAGCTGGAGCCACATGCTCTCAGCTACAGTTTCGGCATGCCCTTCAGGGCTAAAGTGAGTTCATGAGGCTGCCACGTGACGCCCAGGAAAGGCCTGGGGGAAGCGTGGGCTCTTTATCGTCGTGCCAGCTGGCATGCACACGGTTGAGGGGAGTAGGCAGGCGAATCCTCTTCCTGCCTCTCCTCCCTCTCCCTTTCCCCCCCTCCCCCTCATCCTTCTCTTCTCCTCCTCTCCCTCCTGGTCCGGCTCCTGCTTCTCTTCCTGCTGCGCCTGCTCCCGCTCCTCATCCTCCTCCTTTTCTCCTGCTCCTCGTCCTCTTGCTCCTCCTGCTCCTCCTGCTCCTGCTCCTGCTCCTCCTCCTCCTCCCTCCTTCTTCCTGCCTCCCTTCAATTCCTTCCTCCCTCCTCCTCCTCCTCCACCTTGATCCTTGCTTCCATCCCTCCCTCCTCCTTCTCTGATGGGCCAGCTCCGGGCAGGCGGGCCCGCCAGGCCTTGCTCTCCAGCTGCCTGGCCGCGCCCCGCGCCTTGTCCAGCTCCGCCCTGGCGCGCAAGAGTCTCGGGTCCTCCTGTCGAGGGGGATGGAGGGGCGGAGGGAGGGAGGGAGAGGGAGGAGGGGGAGGGAGGAGGGGGAGGGATGATGATGCTGCTGATGATTATGATGATGCTGATGCTGATGAGGCTGCTGATGCTGATGATGACGCTGATACTGAAGATGATTATGATGATGCTGATGCTGCTGCTGATGATGATGGTGACGGCGATGGTGATGATGCTACTTAGTATGACGATGGCGATGATGATGCGGCTGATGATGCTGCTGATGACGATGGTGTTGGTAATGGTAAGGCTGATGGTGGTGATGATGCTGCTGATGCTGACAACAATGACGATGATGATGCTGTTGCTGCTGCTGCTGATGGTGATGTTACTGATGGCGAGGACGATGCTAATGCTCAGGCTGCTAGTGATGCTAATACTGATGCTGCTGATGCTTATTGTCATACTACTTCTGATGATGATGGTGACGGTGGTGATGGTGATATGTATGGTGATGTGTATGGTGATGGTGGTGGTGGTGATGATGCTGGCGATGCTGCTGCTGATGATGCTGATGCTTATGCTGATGTTGATGATGCTGATGCTGATGCTGCTGATGATGATGCTGCTGATGCTGAGGATGCTGATGCTGAGGATGCTGATGACGACGATGAGAAGGAGGAGGACGGAGGAGGATGAGGAGGAGGATGAGGAGGGCGAGGGGGGGGGGCGGTGGAGGAGGAGAAGGAGGAGGAGGAGGAGGTAGGAGAAAGGGGAGGAGGTAGGAGATAAGGGGAGGAAGGGGGGAGAAACAAGACAGAGGAGGGTGGGACAACCGGCTCAGGAGGATGGAGACAGGACCAGGAGAAGGAGGAGGAGGGGCAGGAGGACGGAGGAGGAGGAGGAGGAGAAGGAGGAGGAGGAGGAGGAGGAGGAGGAGGGGCAGGAGGACGGAGGAGGAGGAGGACGGAGGAGGAGGAGGAGGAGGAGGAGGAGGAGGAGGAGGAGGAGGAGGAAGTGAAGGGGCACGAGGGGAGGATGCAGGATGAGGAGGGGGATGCGTAGGACTAGAAAAGTGAAGCTCAAGGGGCACCAGCGATGCCGTCACTCCCTGCAGGCACTCTTGCAGGCAATCCTTCTCGCTGTGGGAAGCTCCCACTTGAACTGCGAGCGCCCCATTGGCCTGCCGGCATGCCATTCATTGCGTGAACTCCGTTTTGAACAAGCACTGATCAGCGCGATCAAGCAGAGCCAGGAACGTAGAAGAAACAGTCGGCAATAGCCCCGTTCGAAAGCTCGGGCACCCTCCATACGTGTAACTGTTGCAGGGTTACGCAGCAAACGCGCAATGTCACAGATCGGGTCCTACATTGAAGGGCATCTCAAACGATATCCCCTTCTTGAAAAAAGGATCCGCCAGCCAACCTGTTGACTGTTGCGACTGAATAAGCTGCGCGCAGCGCTAAAGAGAGTGCCGCATTTCGAAGACGACCCGCCCTGCATACTTGTGGCTGCTGCGAGCTTTGAAGCGAATGTGCGCGGCGCTCAAGCGAGAACGCACTGTGAACTTACATCGCCCGTCATCCTTGTGACTGTTAACGTATTTTGGCAACAAAGTTTCGCCACGCTAGGGTGAGCATATGTTGAAAAGAGTCGGCCTTTATCCTTGCGACCGTTGGGAATATTTCAAACGAATGTGCGCATAAGTAAAACCACTTTCCATCTGCGTTGCTGCCGGATTTCGAACAATCTTCGAGGGAGCTCATTGTGAGGATGTCTCAGACGAAACGCCCAGACCGCCCTACCGACGCGTCGGGTGGTGTGAGCAGGACGAGTTATTTGTCCGCCGCCGTGCCGCGGGGCACTGAGTCGAGCGTCCTAAGGTCCTTCCGACTTCCCCCTGTTGAATACTACAAGTGTTTCTGGATGGGGGCCAGACCCACGAATTCTGGGAATTTCTGGGCGCCCTCGAGGTGCTGTATTGAAGATTGTAGGTGTTCCGCAGCAAGGACCGAACCCACGAGTTCAAGGAAAACCCCAGGACTCTCGGGGTGTTCCGTATGATTGTCCCCGAGGTTTAGGTCGGGCATGTCCTCCTAAAGACGGGTTTTGGACGAAGCATAACTGTCAAACAAGACCCCCAATATGGTCAAACATAATCAAAACATCGTCCCCAGACTATTTTTTGACTATCTTTGAATAGTCCTTCTGTGGAGGGACTTGCCCGACTTAACCCGAGGTCGAACATCATTGAGCAAGCAGCAGGCTATAGACCCCAGAGGGTGAACCCGAACTGGCCCCACGAGGCCTCTTGTGCAAGAGGCCCCCAGGAGGCTTCTTCTTGCTCCTCCCCTTCCCCCTCCTCCTCCTCCTCCTCCTCCTCCTCCTCCTCCTTCTCCTCCCTCTCCCCCCCTCCTCCTTTTCCTCCTCTTCCTCCTCCTCTTCCTCCTCCTCCTACTGCTCCCCTCTCTCCTTCCCCCAGAGGTTCCCTCAACGGCGGGGGGAAGCACGTAGTCCAACAGCTTGGCCAGATTCTGGCCCACTGCTTGGCCACATGGGCATTCCCAGGAGGGCGGCGGTGGTTCTCCCTCGATCAGGGGGGGGGAGGAGATCAGAAGGCGCAGGACGGGAGGAGGGGGAGTTGTGGAGGAGGGGGAGGAGGAGGAGGCGGAGGAGGAGGAGGAGGAGGACCAGTGTAAAGCCAAGAGTCATCAACGATGTTGGAATTAACCCTCCCTCCAAGCTCCCTCATCATAGGCCCCACAACGGTTCATTTCCATTGAACGAACTGCCTCGTTGGAAGACAACCATTTGAAGATCCTGAAGCATGCCAAAACATTGTCCTCGGGCTTTTAATGCTACGTATCAACCTGACTGCTGCGTCTTGACGATCTGGAACCGTCCCAGAGCGCCATTTTTGGAGACTTCAACACCGCGAAGCAACATAGGTGTTGCACCCGCGTAAACCTCAATCCTTTCAAAACGCAATTTCTGGTACGTTGATCATGGGAATCTGTGAAACAATTTTTTGAAACGAATGTGCGCGGCGCAGAACCACAATTTGAAAAGGAACCGCCCTGAATCTGTGAAACTCTTGCGAATTCTAAAACGAATGTGCGCGGCGCTAAGTCGAATCACATATTGAAAAAAAACCGCCCTGAATCCGTGAAACTCTTGCGTTAAAAAAAAAGGTAGAATGAGCGCGGCGCTGAGGCGAGAGCCACGTTTTGAAAACCACCCGCCCTCAATCCGTGAAACGCTTGCAATTTTTTGAAACGAATGTGCGCGGCGCTGAGGCGAGAACCACATTTTGAAAAGGAGCCGCCCTGAATCCGTGAAACTTTTGCAAATTTCAAAACGAATGTGCGCGGCGCTAAGGCGAAACACATTTTGAAAAAGGAACCGCCCTGAATCCGTGAAACTCTTGCAAATTATTTAAAAACAAATGTGCGCGGCGCTGAAGCGAGAACCACATTCTGAAAACCACCCGCCCTCAATCCGGGAAGCTCTTGCGAATGTTGAAGACGAATGTGCGCGGCGCTAAAACGAGAACCACATTTTGAAAACGACCCACCTTCAATCCGTGAGATTCTTGCAACGTTAAAAAACGAATGTGCACGGCGCTAAAGCGAGAACTACATTTTGAAAACGACCCGCCTTCCATCTGTGAATCTGTTGTCACTTTTAAGCTTCAGAGCCATAATTGGTGAGGAAGTCTCAGGCGCGAAACGCTCGGCCCGCCCTAAAAGCTGGCCTTGGGGTGTGACAGGGAGGAGTTATCTATAAGGAGAAGGAATGTATGTGGAGGAGGGGGAGGAGGAGGAGGAGGAGGAGGAGGAGGAGGAGGAGGAGGAGGAGGAAGAAACAATAGGGACCCAGACATCCTCGGATCGGATTTCTTCGATCCGCGGCCCCAGAACTCCCGACCCGTGCCCCAGGGGTAGCCTTGCGTCCCGGATCCACTTGTTGATGGTCCCGAGCCCCGACCACGCCCCCCCCGAGGCCCGAGCGGAGGAAACAAGCGCCGGGATGGAACACATCGGAGCCATCTTCGGGGATCTGGGAGGAGGAAGAGGTGAACCCGAGCCCCGGGTCCTGCGGCGGTGGCGGCTGCGGGGTCGGCCTCGGCGGCCGCGGGCCCTGCGGACGGGGGCCCGCCGGCCCTGGCGACGGCGGGGGTGGCCCCAGCGGGGACCTGTGGGCCGGCGGGGCGGGGGAGGAAATGAAGGGGGGGAGAGAGGGGAATGAGGAGGGAGGAGAGTGGCAGGGGAGGAAGAGGAGGGAGGAGAAGGACCCCCTCCCTCCAGGACCCCTCTTCATAAGTCCCGGCGAACATTTTTCCACACTGCGGGAGGAGGAGGAGGAGAAGGACGAGGAGGAGGAGAAGGAGGAGGAAATGGAGGAGGAGGGAGGAGGAGGGGAGGAGGAGGAGGAGGAGGAGGAGGAGGAGGAGGAGAGGAGGAGATAGGAGGATGAGGAGGAGGAGTAGGAGGAGGAGGAGGAGGAGGAGGAGGAGGAGGAGGAGGAGGAGGAGGAGGAGGAGGGGAGGAGGAGGAGGAAGGGGGAGGCAAGGCCTGCGACAGGGAGGCGACGTCGTCGTCGTCGTCGTCGTCGTCGTCGTCGTCGTCGCCGCCGCCGTCGTCGTCGGGGGAAGGATTTACATTCGCGACGGCGACCACCAGTGCGCCGCCGCGAGCACCAGCGCCAACGAGGCCAGGCCGCCCGCCGCGGCCCGGGCCCGCGGCCACCGGGCGGCGGCTCTGGCGGGCCTCAGCTCGGGATAGCGAACCTCGAGGTTCGAGACTCAGACGACGAGAACGAATAAGAGGACTAGGACGACGACGACGACGAGCTCGAGGTTGGGACGACGAGGACTGGGGATAGGGTCAGGGCTTAGGCTCCCTCCTCCCCCCCCTCCTCCTGCCTGGAGGGGCAACGTTAGGGGGAACATCAAGTTTTCTGGGTTTTCGAATGGTTTCGTAAGTCCTTCCAGATTTTCCGGCCTCGGGATGCTCTCCAACACCACGCCTCGCCGAGGGCCTTCCGGGGGTGCCCCGATCGTCCCGAACAGCCGCCGGAGGCCCGAGCTATGGACCAACAACCAGACGACAAGGATCGGGGACACGCTCAGTGGGGGACTGCATCGACCCCGAATCGCCCCTTCGTCGCCGACTGGAGCCTGACAGCCCACCCCGCCCAGGAGCGTTTGGTTTCGCTATCGGGGGTCTGTCGCCGATCCACCGGCGATACATCGTTTATTCTAAGTCGGTGTCCCCCCTCTGGGATCTAGTCCCCCCGTTTTACTTCACCCTCAGGGAAGGAGGGAGGGGGTTATCCTTCGGACTTAGAGGTCCAAAGATATTTTGAGTGTTTACCCCCCCCCCCCCCTTCGTGGAACTCCAGGGGCGCTCCTCTCGTCGCCACGGCTGGGCCCGTCCTGGTACTACAACTGAAATGCACGCCCCTTCTGCAGAGCTCTTGTTTCCCTCCCTCCCTCCTGCCTCCCTCCCTCCTGCCAAACTTCTTTCCCTCACTCCCTCCCTCCTCGCGTCGCGACAAAAATCTCAACGGGGCAATGCTGGACCTTTTTGGGGTAGTAGAGTCCCTCGCCGGGCCCCAAGACCGTCAAGACTAACTCGGGATGAAAAAAGCTGGTGGTCCCCCACGAGGGGGTCAAGGCCTGAGCTCGGATCGCACGCCCAAGCTTCGAACTTCGAGCACGCCGCAGTTTCGTTTGAACGCCTGCAGAATTCGAGGCTTCTGCATGCTGCTGTTCCGCTCTCTTTTTTGAGCCTCCGGGAGCGCCCTCGTCGGCACGGTTAGACCCGCCTCGAAGCTCTAGAACGCATGCCTAGATTTAGGTCGGGCATGCCCTCCTACAGGCGGACTTAGGAGGAACAACGAAACATAGTTAGAACGTGCGTAACAAACAAAGGCACCCCTAGACGGCCTAAGGACCACGCCCACACGTGCATATCTCAGCGAAGCTGGTGGATATGAACGGCCTGGTTGGCTCATAACCACCTCTGACGAAAGTTGTCCAGGCACGTACTGCTCTGGCCAGTGGCAAAACGATGCCATCACACGAAGCTGATCCTGTGATTACCCGTCTCATGTGCTGGTGGTTCGAAGGCTACGAAGACGGCCGAGCAGGAGCTGATGCAACTGTTTGCTCTTGCTGGCCGCGCGCGTCTTCTTCTCCTGCGTCACTTTTCGCAGCTGCTGGAGGATGACCGCGCTCTTCTCGTAGCGGGCCACCGAAGCAGACGATGCCCAACGGCCGCGCTTCTGGACCTCCTTCAAGGTCCGTCTTCCGTGTGCTTTGTCGTTGGAGGCACCAGGGTGGCGAAAAACGTGCGGGCACACTCCTAGGGGCGAGTAGCCCAGGCGGTCGGCGGCCTTTTTGATCTCCCGATCAAGCAATGACAAAGAGAAAGTGAAGAGCCTTTGGGAGTCGGCGGCCTTGGGCTGGCGAAGGATCCACAGGACGTTTGTCAGCCAGGGGCGAGCCGCGTCGCCGACCAGGAGGCTGTCCTGACCTCCCGTCTTGGTTACCTTGTACCACTCCGAAGGCGCGATGACGATGCCAAAGTGCGCGCCAAGCCTCGCGGCTGGCGCGGGCGGCAGGATCTGACCCTGGCGGAGCTCGACCACCCCTGAGGGTCGGGTGTACGTGTCCGTCTGCAGCGACGCCGCGGCGGCCATCATCGGCCGGTCGTGCTCGATCAGGTCCACCGCTGTGTCGTCGACGATGATGTCGGGCAAGGGAAGGCGCATGCGGCCTGGCGAGCGTTTCGCCCAACCCTTCAGCGAGGCCAGCGCCTTCGGCAAGTCCACCCTGCCCGTCGTCTTGAGCCGCAGGAGCCTGTGGCCGTAGAGCGTGTTGCGGCCCCCCCCAGACCCCGAAGTCGTCGTCGAATACGTCCGCGAAGTATTGGGCCAGGGCGTTGTCCAGGCGGCTGAGCGGCTGCAGGTCGAGCTTCTTCGACTCGGCGTAGACCTCGAACTCGTGCACGGCTGCCGCGTACCTCTGGAGGGTCGCGTTCGAGACCGTCGCCGTGACCAGCGAGTCGCGCCTCGGGACTCGGATGGGCGCGACTCGGCGCGGCGATGACGGCTGGCGCGGGCGGCCCCTCCCCGGCGGCCGCTGTCTGCCAGTCCTGGTGGGCCAGCCAGCGTCGCGGACGGTCGTCCTGGCCGAACTGGGCGAAGGGGTTCCCGTCGAGGATGGCGTCAGCCGCCTGGAAGTCACAGGGGCGGCGCTCGCTGACCTGGTTGCGTAGCGCCCATCCTCCAGCCTGCGGCTCGCGGCTGGCCGCTCGGAGGAGCCCATGGCGGAACTCGCGCGGGTCAAACCCCGGAGCGCTCGGGCTGCCCGCCCAAGGGAGCGCGGCCTTCAGGAAGCCCGCCCAGCTCGAAACCAGAGCGGAGGGATAGGCGCCAGCAAGAGGTGTCAGATGACCAGGTAACATGATGGCGTGCTTGCGTGGAATGCGAGGTCGGTCTCCGAGGGCTCTCAGGGCCCCGAGGTCTGTCCATGCATGCTCATGGGCTTCCGATGGGCTTTTCCATGCATACTCAAATCGAAGTGTACCTCCGTCGCGTTCGGGAGCCCACGAAGACGAGCAACGGGGGTCGAAGTTCCATAGTTCCGATGTCCTGGGGTTCTCCACGCTCCAATACGCTCCACGCCGTGAACATGCATGGCATAACGTTGTCGTAAACAGAACGAACTCGATCCCAAAACGTTCCTAGCTCGTGCTCGTGCATGATTTTTGATACCCCCTACGTGCGATACTCCAGACCTGGCAAGGCGTCCCAATGTGCACATACTGTAGGCGGCCTCTGCGGGCCAAGTCCTATATATACATATATGTGTATTGTTGTTGTGTGGCATGTCGAGACAAGTCAAACTCGCATCTATGTTTGATATCCGCTGAAGCAGCGAAAGGAAGTCCCACGTCTTTGCAGGCTCGTGTCAGCACCCCCTGGCCTCCGAAGAGTCCAGACAACAAACTGAATTGCCAGGCTCGTTCTGTATTGTAGGTCGGCAGAAACGTGGAGCAGATGTCGGCAGCGAAGATGATGATGAGGGTCGAGGCTCTGGCAGCTCGCCCTCGAGAAAAGAGTCCGTGTGTGCGCCGGCGGGCCCCTCGGTAGCCGCGGGGCCGGCGTGGCATGCAACTGCCGCCGCTGGAGCTGAGGCCGGCGTGACCTTCGGCCGTTTGTCGCCCCGCCGACGCGAGCCGAGGTCACTCGGGTTCCGATCCGTCTCGATGTAGCGGAGGCGCCGCGAGATCTGCCTGCCAGGCAGGCCGGAAGGCCGCTCCCCGTCTGCACAGCGCCTGTAGACCAGCGCTAGAGCGGCCCTTCTCGAAGGCCCCCACGGTGACTCGGCTGTCGCTCAGCGTCAGCAGTTTCGAGCTCAGCAGCTTGACGGATCGGCAGCGCCTCCGCAGCCCCGTCAGGGCCGCGCGCGCCTCCTTCAGGTCGATGTGCTCGTCCTGCCAGCGCCAGCGCTCGGCCGACACCAAATGGCGGCGGCGCCGATCAGTCCAGCCGTCAGCCAGCGCGGGGACCCCTGAGCCAAGGGTCACTTTACCCCGGGTCGCCATGTCCGGCACGGCCTGGCGGCGCGGCCTGGCGCGCGCTTCCGCCTGGCCAGGGCCTTGCCGAAGGCGGTCAGCGGCCCGGCGACCAAGCCCGGCGCGTCGGCCCGCACGTAGCCGAGCCCCTCGCACGCCTGGCCCTCGATCAGCGGCACGTCCCGGTACCGCCAGCGCTCCCGCCACCTCCGCGCCTCGCGGATCTCCTCTGGCCCCCCTCAGCCACGTGCAGGGCGTAGCCGCGAGTCGAGGAGTCTCCGCAGTAGACCTGGTCCGAGTACTTGGCGCTGAGGTCGGCCTCCATCAAGAAGAGAAGGTTCATCGCGCAACGGATCTCCGACTTCGCGGACGGCCGCGTCCGCTTCGGCTTCTCCAGCGCCTCATCAATGGAGCGGTAGCAGGCGCTCGAGGCGGGCGTGGTCTCGGGGGAGAGCTGGTTCAGGTTCGCGACGTGCCCGAGCCAACGCTGGAGAAAATGCCCGTGCAACTTGCGTCGACGCAGCAGGACATGCCCCGCCGGGTAGGTCCGCCAGACTCGCCGAGCGACGTGCCGTAGTCGTCGCTCTCGCCAGTGGCACGCCCAACCAAGCGTCTGCATCTCAACCCCATCGTTCGACTCGATGTTAAACGTAAATCATCGCCGTCAAAACTTTTCTCGATCTTGCCCATCTGCTTGGTGGCGTCAGCCTGGCAGCCCCCGATCACCTACGCGTTGTCAACGTGCGCGCCAGCCGCGCACTTGCCTGGCCTCAGGGTGGGGGCGGGCTGCATCTCCTTCATGATATGGTCCTGGCCGTCGTCGAGCGTCTTCTCCACCCGATGGGCGACGGCCTCGGTGGCGAAATAAAGCGCCCAGGACCAGCCCGTGCACAGGGGTGCAGCGGTTCGCCGTCTGCGACCGTGGTCTCCACGCCCTTGGCGTCGTCCCAGATGGTCGCGGGCAGGCAGCCCGTGCTCTCCAACTCCTCCGCGTCGAAGCGGTCCTCGAAGCCGAACCGGGAGGCCAGCTCGGGGACCGTAAAATTGTAGACGCAGTCCCCGACGTCGCCCTTTAGCCCAGTCGGGCTGGCCGGGGGTCCCGAGCTCAGGCCGCCGAAGCCGGAGGCCCTCAAGCGGGGGTCGGAGAGGTCCAGGTCCGCCATGCAGCGCGATGACCCCGAACGAATAGGAGGCGGAAGACGGCGTGCCCTGTTCGCCGCCTGGGCGTCCATGATGAGTCTCTGGGGCCCATCCTTCTTGACCGCGAAGATGCCCGCGTGCCCCTTCTGCAGCGGGCGCCGGGTCAACAGGCCCTGCTGGCTCGAGCGCTGGCGCAGCCGCTTCCGAAGGTCGGGGTCCCTGTCTCGGCTCGTTCCTTCTCAAGCTCCGCTACGTCCTTCTCGATCAGGTCTCCCGCGCGCCTGAGGTAGCCCAGCGCTGCGGGGGGGGGGGCTCGCGTCGAACGGGCCGAACGTGATCTCGCCGGCGCAGGATCTTGACCCTGTGGAAGTCGAAGCTGGCCAAGTTCTTGGGCTCCATGCCATAGTGGTCTCTAGAATCGAGAACCTCCGCGAGGGGCGACTCCTCTGTGAAGTCAGTCGGGCGCGCCCCATATGCCTCAGCCCGCCGCGCCGCGTCCTGGAGCATCCAGCGCTGCGCAGCGGTGGGCCGGAGGTGGCGCTCAGGTGGTCGGCCATGCCCCTGAGCACGGCGCGAATTCAAATTGGCGGCAGCAAAATGGTTCAGGGCCCGAACCGTGTCAACAACTTGCTGATGCTGCGCGGGATCGCGTGCAATGCCTAGGCTGACGGGGTCGCGCGGCAGCGGGAAAAGATCGCCATGCCGTTGATCGCGTGGCCGGATGCCTCCGACGCTGGAGGCGGCAAGCCCACGTGGGAGTCGGCTGCGGGGGGCTCGCTCGGCGCCCGGGCTGCCGGCGCCGGCGCCCCCGCAGCCTCGAGAGGTGTCATCCCTCATCGCCGGCGCCGCCGCCAGCGCCGGCTGCTCCTCCCTTCGCCTTCTTGGGGCAACGCTTCGGGTTGGACTCGAACCCGTCGTGCTCCTCCCTGCGCAAGCGCTCCTGCTTCCAGATCCTTGAGGCGGTCAGTGACCCAGGTGTTGGGCTTCGACGTCGTCGCCCGTACAACTGCATTGACGGGAGCTGAGATCACGATGTCCAGGCCGCTGTAGTCGGGATGACGCGGGTTGCGCTCGACAGCGATCTTCGTCTGTTTCGTCCAGCGCACCAGGAGCTCGGCGGAGGTCAACATCGACAAGTCGACCTGATCCCACGAGTGCATCTAGCGAAGCACCTCGCACAGGTTTCGATGCGCGCGGTTCGCCGCCGAGCCCTCGCCAACGCCACTGAGGAGCCCCCACTCGGCCCGGAAGGACGTCGTGCTCCCTGGCCCCGAGGCCACGCTGTCCAAAAACTCCTTCACGCTCCTGGCGCCTGCCGGGGGGAAGTTGGGCTGCTCTACGTCGCGCATCATCGCGACCGCTTTCGAAAGCCGAAGGCGCTCCCAGGGTGCGCAGGTCGCCGAAGTCCGCGCGAGCCTCGCGCTTGAAGTCAGGCAGGCTGCTGGCCGCGATCTTCTGCACGAAGAACTCCTCGCCATCCAGCACCGCCACGCCCTTCTGGTCGAAGCCCATGCCGCGGTTGTCGTCGTCCATGATCGCCGAGTCGATGACCTCCCGAAGCGGTTGGACCGCGGCTCGGTCACGACCCACATCATCCGCTCGATGGCCTCCACCTGGCCGGCGCCCAAGAGCTGGCCCTGCAGCTTCGCTCGACGGCGGAAAGCTGACAGGGCCGCGCCTCCGATCGGGTCGTGGGCGTAGACATGGTTCGCCATGCAGATGGGCGGGGAAGGGCGCTCGACGCTCGAGCACCTCATGGCGTGTGTCCAGCAACTTGACCCGAACCAGATCGTGATCTGGGGTGAGGCAGATCCAGATGTCCTCGCTCGCCCTGAAGAGCAGCACGCGATGGTGCCAGTCGAAGCCGCGCGGGCCGTTCTCATTCCGCACGAGGATCTGAGGACCTGCAATGTCCAGGGTGTGCACGTCAACCACGGCGTCGGCTGGGGGTACGCGGACCGACGCCGGCCGTCACCGCCGTCAGAGGCGTCTCGGTGCGATCTACCGTCGTGCCAGGTGAGCCTCCTCCAGCCGCGCGCTCAGGCGAGCCGCGCCGGCAGCGCCTGCAAGCTCCCGCGAAGAAGCCCAGGGCGCCCGCCGTCGGCGTCGCAAGGCCGAGCACCAGCAACCCTGCGAGCAACAGGCACCGCAGCGCCGCCTGGAAGTCGATGGTGCGCCGCAGCTCCTGGTCGCAGGAACAGTGGCAGGTCTCTTCCGCGCCGCAACCGGAGAAGGAGGGCGGCACCACGAAAGGAGCCCAGGGGGCTTGAGTCCAGCCCCAGAACCAGCAAGCGCCCAGACTCGCACTCCAGGCGGTCACCAGCGTGGCCCACAGCGAGGGCGGCCCGCCTTTCATGCAGGCCGGCCGAGCCAGGGGGCCTCTCGGACTTGAGCCACCGCGGCAGCTGAAGCAAGGCTGAAAACCTGGCGGGCGTGTAAGGGCCGAGGGGTATTCGCGTCTACGACTAAACATCAAACATCGTCGACGAAATCGTCCCCAGACTATTTTGGGACTATTTTTTGGATATTCTTCCTGTAGAGGGACATGCCCGACTTAACCCTGGATAATTTCAGTGGTCGATCCCGAGTGGCCACAATATGCGTTGCTAGCCGTCTGCCCGATGCAAGCGTGCGCTGTCCAGGGGAGCTCGCTTCCGTGGCCACTTGGCGGGGTGTGTGCGTGAGGTGGCCTGTGGGGGCGCTCTCGTCGGCTGGACCCGCCTCGCGAAGTTCTGGTAAGAGCGCACCCCTGGAGAGCCCAGACCTCCCACACATCGAAAACTTCAGCGTGGCAGCCTTCGTCGTCTTCGGCCCCTGGGGGCCCTCGCAGCAGACCCTGGACTGAAGCAGTCAAGACGCCGGACCTCTGGGGGTCGGAAGCGGATCGGACCGCCAGCGCATCGTCCCAGGCCGAATCGAACTCGCACCGCCGCGCCCCGCCCGACGAAGGGCCTCCAGGACTTCTGAGAAGCTCTCCCCGGAGGTCTCCCAGATGGGGTCCGAGTGGATGGGGGTCGAAGGATCGCGCCGCATGGCCGATGCATCGCCGGTGTATCAGCGATGCATCGGCGACGCGGGCGATGCATCGGCGATGTCGGCGTGGGGGAAACACCTCGAGCCGCATCGCGGATGCATCGGCGATGCGGCGCGATCCTCCGACACCGTCTGCTCGGGAGCGGCCAAGAGGGGGGTGTCCAAGAGGGGGGGGTGCAAATCATGACCGGCGGCATGTGTGCGGCCCAGCGGGGGGGCCAGGGACGTAATGAAACAAGAAGCGGCGCCATGAAATCTGGGGAAATATCATGGCCCCCGCCATGATATCCCCCCCCTAGTCATCGCCCCCCTATTTTTCCGCCCCCGACGGATGCATCGGCGATGCGGCGCGATCCTCCGACACCGTCTGCTCCGAACCCATCTGGGAGGCCGGGACTCCCGAGCCTGCTCCGAACCTGCGGGCGGCTCTTCTCAGAAGTCCGCGGAGGGCTCCCGAGAGGCCCGGCCACCCTCCGAGAGGGCCCTGCCCCCCTCCCCCCCCCCACAGAAGTGCGACGTCGTTTTTTTTTTTTTTTTTTTTTTTTTTTTTTTTTTTTTTTTTTTTTTTTTTTTTTTTTTTTTTTTTTTTTTTTTTTTTTTTTTATATATATATATATATATATATATTAAAATTTGACATAAACTGTATGTATTTATTCATTATTTGTTTGTGTCGTTGTTTGTTTTTGTTTTTTTGTTCCTCCAGACGGGGCCCACGGAAGACCCGACCCTGATGGGCCAACTTTCCACCACCACTACCATAGGTAGGAGGGGGAGGAGGAGGAGGAGGAGGAGGTTTCCGCGCTCACAGGCTGGGCGAGTGCCTCGCGACCATCTGCGGACCCCCGCAGTCCTGCCTGGCACCACCAGGGCAGCGCGGGGCGGATGCTGTCTCGGGGCAACCCCGGCAGAGGACCCGACCCACGACTCCACCAGGCGCGGCCCCCACAGCCACGCGTGTGCCTACGGCGACCCCATGATGAACAGCACGGGCGAGGAGGACGCAGCAAGAGGAGGAGGAGGAGGAGGAGGAGAAGGAGGAGGAGGAGGAGGAGGAGGAGGAGGACGAGGAGGAGGAGGAGGACGAGGAGGAGGAGGAGGAGGAGGAGGACTCCCCATCCTCTCCTCCCCCGTCCTGCCTATGGTGCTGGTGGTGGATAATGCGCCCATCAGACCCTTTCCACATGCCGGTTCTTCAACCTGTGCAGTTTTTCAACGACCCCTGCAGCAGGCCAAGGGCCGAAAATGGCCGCCCCCCCCCCGTCATGATCTTTTCACGACGCGAGGGGTTCACCCCATGGAAACCCAAAGGTATGAATACCGCTACTCCCTGGACTTTTCCCGGGGTACGTTCTGACCAAAACCGCGAGTCGAATCCGGCGGCGGCGACGAAGGCCCCCCAAGAAATCCATAAAGGCGAAACCGAACCGGGGCGAGGGTAGCGGGGTAGCGGTATTGATACCTATTCCTCTTCTGAGGCCTGACCCCCGACGTCGTGATTTTTTCATGACGTGACCCTCAGAAGTCTGGACCCTTTCCCAAGGACCGGTTTTTCATCCTGAGTCGGTTTTTGACGGTCCCGAGGGCCCGGCGAGGGCCCCTGGAGGCCGAGCATAGCGAAAAACCTCCCGTCAAGATTTTTTCGCAGTGCGAGGGGGTCTGGGAGGCCTGGGTTCCCCCCTCGGCGCCGCCGCCGAGCTGGCCGACCGAATCGCCCCGGATCGCAGGCGGGCTGCCGAGGGAGCTCCGCTGCGCGGCGGCGGCGGCCCCGTCGGTGGGCTTGGCTGGCGCCTCTCGGGTAGGGGGGGATGAGGAGGAGGAGGAGGAGGAGGAGGAGGAGGAGGAGGAGGAGGAGGAGGAGGAGGAGGAGGAGGAGGAGGAGGAGGAGGAGGAGGAGGAGGACGAGGAAGGAGGAGAGGAGAAGGAGGAGCAAGAGGAGGAGGAGGAGAGCAGGAGCTGGCAGGAGGAGGAGGAGGGAGGAGGAGGAGGAGGAGGAGAGAGGAGGAGGGAGAGAGAATGAGCAGGAGAAGGAGGAGCAGGAGGAGGGGAGGAGACGAGGAGGAGGAGGAGGAGGAGGAGGAGAAAGAGCAGGAGCAAGAGCAGGAGGAGGAGGAGGAGGAGCAGGAGGAGGAGGAGGCGCAAGAGGAGGATGAGGAGGAGAAGCAGGAGCAGAGGCAGCAGAGCAGGAGGAGGAGGAGGAGAAACAGGATGATGGATGATGATGATGTGTTGTTGATGATGATGATGATGATGATGAGGAGGATGATGAGGATGAGAAGAGGGGGAGGGGGGGGAACTGAGAAGAGGAGGAAGAGGAGGATCAGCAGAAGGAGGAGGGAGAGGAGGAGGATGAGGAGGATGAAGAGCAGGAGGGGGAGGAGGAGCAGGAAGAGGATGATGAGGAGGAGGAGGACGAGGAGGAGGAGGAGGAGGAACAGGATGAGGAGGAGGTTGAGGAGGACAATGAGAAGGAGGAGGAGGAGAAGGATGAGGAGGATGATGAGCAGGACGAGGAGGAGCAGCAGCAGCAGGCGGAGGAGGAAGAGGAGGAGGAGGAGGCTGAGGAGGAGGAGGAGGAGGAGGAGGAGCAGGAGTAGCAGGAGCAGGAGGATCAGAAGGAGGAGGAGGATGAGGAGGAGGAGGATGAGGAGGAGGCGGACGAGAAGGAAGAGCAGCATGAGGAGGAGCATGAGGAGGATGATGAAGAGGAGGATGATGATGATGAGGAGGATGAGGAGGGAGAGGAGGAGGAGGAGGGGTAAGAGGAGGAGAGGAGGAGGAGGGAGAAGAAGGATGAGGATGAGGAGGAGGGAGGAACAGGAGGGGGAGGAGGAGGAGGAGGAGAGGAGGAGGAGGAGGGGAGAGGAGGGAGGAGGAGGAGGAGGAGAGGAGGAGAGGAGGAGGAGGAGGAGGAGGCGGAGGAGGAGGAGGAGGAGGAGGGGAGGGATGAGGAGGAGGAGCAGGAGCTGGAACAGGAGGAAGAGGATGAGCAGGAGAAGGAGGAGCAGGAGGAGGAGGATGAGAAGAGGCATGAGCAAGAGCAGGAGGAGAAGCAGGAGGAGGAGGATTAGCAGGCGCAGGAGCAGGAGCAGGAGGAAGAGAAACAGGATGCTGATGCTGCTGCTGATAGTGATGATGCTGATGAGGATGAGGATGAGGAGGAGGAGGAGGAGGAGCAGGAGGAGGTGTAGGAGGAGGGGGAGGACACGGAGAAGAAGGAGGATCAGCAGGAGGAGGAGGATGAGGAATAGAAGAGGAGCACGAGGGGGAGGAGGAGCAGCAAGAGGATGAGGAGGCGGAGGACGGGGAGGAGGATGAGGAACAGGACGAGGAGGAGGTTGAGGAGGACAATGCGACGAAGAAGGAGGAGGAGGAGAAGGATGATGATAATGAGGAGGATGATGAACAGGAGGAGGAGGATGAGCAGCAGCAGGAGGCGGATGAGGAGGAAGGGGATGATGATGAGCAGCAGGAGGAAGAGGAGGAGCAGGAGGAGCAGGAGCAGGAGGAGGAGGAGGAGGAGCAGAATGAGGAGGAGGACGATGAAGAGGAGGAGGAGGAGGCGGAGGAGGAAGACGAGGAAGAGCAGCATGAGGATGAGCATGCGAAGGAGGAGGATGAGGAGGGGAGGAAGAGGAGGGGGGAGGAGGAGGAGGGGGAGGAGGAGGAGGAGGAGGAGGAGGAGGAGGAGGAGGAGGAGGAGGAGAATGAGGAGGAGGAGGAGAACTTTCCCAGGGCTTTCCCAATCTGACTTGGTCAGGGCGACACGAGGGCTTCAAAGAGTGGGCCTCGAAGTAGACCTTGCCGAGAGAGGGCGAGAAGCGGGGCCGCCCGCCCACACCTACCGCACGCACTCGGTGGAGCCACCAGGGCCATAACCCGCCTAGCAGGCGCAGCAGGCGTGGGCGGGCCCCGTTTGGCGCCCCAAGGCCGCCCTATTGCAAGGGACGGCCCTCCATCACACGTGAAATTGCCCAAGCCCCCATCTTGGTGGGGTGCGGGGGGGGGGGGGCTGGCCATCTCGACACTTACACTCCTCCGCCAAACCACGCAAATGGCCTCTCCCAACTTGAACTCTGCACCCGCAAGCCGTGCATACCCAATACGGGTCGCAGAACGCGAGGACATGGGACGGGTGCCCAAGTCCCGTTCTCATTGCCAACTGTTGGGCCTGCTGGAGCTGCTCTTTGGGGGGACCCTGGCACTTGTAGATCAGCCAATCCTTTAAATCTTTGCTACTGGCTACCTTGCCGAGGGAGGTATTACAACAGTTACACGACCATCTGGAAGTCATATCAGTTAAACTGTGTGTGGTCTTATCTTGGGCTTGGGCGAGGGCGGTGGGCTTCGAACGAATATGTGCCCTACTTACCTGTTTCACCGAGGGGCCCGACACTTCATTCTCAAAGCGTATAAAGTAGCTCTCATATGGAGGGGGAGGAGGAGGAGGAGGAGGAGGAGGAGGAGGAGGAGGAGGAGGAGGGGGAGGAGGAGGAGGATGAGCAGGAGCTGGAGCAAGAGGAGGCGGATGAGGCGGAGGAGGAGGAGGAGGATGAGGAGGAGGAGAAGGCGGGCGAGAAGGAGGAGCAGGAGGAAGAGGAGGAGACGGAGACGAAGACTCAGGAGCAATACCAGGAGGAGAAGGAGGAGCAGGAGGAGGAGGAGGAGGAGGAGGAGCTGGAGCAGGAGACACATGATGATGATGATGATGATGATGATGATGATGATGATGATGATGATGATGATGGTGATGATGATGATGATGATGATGATGATGATGAGGATGATGATGATGATGATGATGACGATGCCGATGCTGATGATGATGACGATGACGATGCTGCTGATGATGAGGAGGAGGAAGAGGAACAGGCGCATGAGTAGGAGGAGGGAGAGGACACGGCGAAGGAAGAGTAGGAGGATCAGCAGAAGGAGGAGGATGATGAGGAGGAAGAGGAGGAGTAACAACAGGAGGAAGAGGAGGAGGAGGAGCAAACGGATGAGGAGGAAGACGATGAGGAGGATGAGGAAATTGATGAAGGAGGAGGACGATGAAGAGACGGGTGATGATGATGAGGAGGATGAGGATGATACTGAGGAGGCAGAGGATGCGGATGAGGAGGACGATGCGGAACAACCTCAGCAGCAGCAGGCGAAGTATGATGCAGAGGAGGGTGATGAGCAGCAGGAGGAGGAGAAGGAGGCGGAGCAAGATGAGCAAGAGCATGATGAGGGGGATCATACGGAGGAGGATGCTGCAGATGAGGGGGGGAGGAGGAGGAGGAGGAGGAGGAGGAGGAGGAGGAGGAGGAGGATGAGGAGGAGGAAGCGGAAGAGCAGCATGAGGAGGAGCATAATGGTGATGATGATGATGATGCTGATGCTGATGATGCTGATGATGATGAGGAGGATGATGATGATGCTGATGATGATGATGATGATGATGATGCTGAGGAGGCGGAGGAAGAGGAGGAGGAGGAAAGGAGGATGAGGAGGAGGAGGAAGAAGGGAAAGAGGAGGAGGAGAAGGACGATGCTGGGGGGATGAAGATGAGGGGGGTGGGTGGAGGAGGATGGGGAGTAGGAGGAGGAGGAGGAGGAGGAGGAGGAGGAGGAGGAGCTGGAACATGAGGAAGAGGAGGAGAAGGAGGAGTATGAGGCGGATCAGCAGCAGGATGAGGAGGATGATGAGGAGCATGCGCTGGAGCAGGAGGAGGAGGCGGAGGAGGAGGAGGAGGAGGATGCGCAAGAGAAGGCGGCGCAGGAGGAGGAGAAGACGGATGAGAAGACGCATGAACACAGCAGGCGGAGGAGGAGGATGAGCAGGCTGATGAGGAGGAGGAGGAGCAGGAGGAGGAGGAGGATGAGCAGGAGCAGGAGGAGGAGGAGACACATGATGATGATGCCGATGCTGCTGCTGCTGCTGCTGAGGATGATTATGCTGATGATGATGCTGATGATGCTGCTGATGATGATGATGATGAGGATGAGGAGGGGGACAATGAGACGGACGATGAGGATGAGGATGAGGTTTAGGGGGGCAATGCGAAGGAGGAGGATGAGAATGACGACGATGATGAGCGGGAGGAGGAGGAGGAGGAGGAGGATGAGGAGGATCAGCGGCAGCAGCAGGTGGAGGAGGAGGACGAGGAGGAGGATGACCAGCAATATGATGAGGAGGAGCAGGAGAAGCATGAGCAAGAGGAGGAGGAAGAGCATACGGAGGAGGAGGATGACGAGGAGGAGGAGGATGAGGAGGAAGAGGAGGACGAGCAGCATGAGGATGATCATGAGGAGGAGGAGGAGGAGGAGGAGGATGCGAAGGAGGAGTAGGAAGAGGGGTAAGAGGAGGCGGAGAAGGAGGATGAGGAGGGGAGGATGAGGAGGGGGGAGGAGGAGGAGGAGGAGGAGGAGGAGGAGGAGGCGGAGGAGGAGGAGGCGGAGGAGGAGGAGGAGGAGGCGGAGGAGGAGGAAGCGACAGAGAAAGAGAAGGAGAAGGAGGAGACGGAATGAGGAGGAGGAGGAGCAACAGGATGAAGATGATGCGCAGGAGGGGGAGGAGTGATGCTGCTGCTGCTGCTGCTGCTGATGATGATGATGATGATGATGATGATGATGATGATGATGATGATGATGATGCTGATGACGACGACGATGACGACGCCGCCGCCGATGATGATGCTGTTGATGCCGATGCCGATGATGCTGATGATGATAATGATGCTGCTGTTGATGATGCTGCTGCTGCTGATGGTGATGCTGATGCTGCTGCTGACGATGATGGTGATAATGGTGATGAGGAGCAGGAGAAGGAGGAGGAAGAGGAGGGGACAGCGGAGAAGAAGGAGGAAGAGGATGAGGAGAAGGAGAAGGAGGAGGAGGAGGAGGAGGAGGAGGAGGAGGAGGAGGAGGGAGGAGGAGAGGAGAAAGGGAGGAGGTCTCAGGCGAAACGCCTCCGCCCTACTGACGCGACTAGGGATGCGACAGGGAGGCATTATCTAGAAGTGAAACGACTGTAGGAGGGTGATCGGAGGGAGGAGCAGCAGGATGAGGAGGAGGAGGAGCAGGAGGAGGAGAGCAGGAGGAGGATGAGGAGGCGGAGGAGGAAGATGAGGAGGGGAAGGAAGAGGAGGAGGAGGAGAGGAGGAGGAGGATGGGAGGAGGAGGGAGGAGGAGGAGGAGGAGAGGAGGGGGAAGGAAGGTGGGGGGTGAGGAGGAGGAGGAGGAGGAGGAGGAGGAGGAGGAGGAGGAGGAGGAGGAAGATGAGGAGGAGGAGGAGGAGGAGAAAGAGGAGGACCAAAGTAAACCCAAGACGCATCAACGATTTTGGAACACACCATCCCTCTAAACTCCCATTCAATAGCCCCTGCAACGGGTCATTTCCGCCAGAGGAACTGCTTCGTTGTGGGACAACTGTGATAAGACCCTGAAGCGAGCCAAAACACCATTCTCGGGACTCCAACGCCACGGATCAACCTGACTGTTGCGTCAGGACGATCCTGAATCGTGCCAGATCGCCCCCTGGGAACTCACCACCGCGAATCAACATAACTGTTGCGCCATCACAATCCTGAACCCTTCCAAAACGCGATGTCTGGTACATACTGTGACAATGGAAAGCCGTGACACTCTTGTAACATAACGAATGCACGCGGCGCGAAGGCGATAACCACATGTTGAACACCAACCGCCCTCAACCCGCGAACCTCTTGTACATCTGGAAGACGAATGTACGCGGCGCTAAAGCGATTACCACATGTTGAAAACCAACCGCACTCAATCCGTGAAACTCTCGCACATTCTTGAGACGAGTGTCCTCGGCGCTAGGGCGAGAACCATAATTTGATAACGGCACGCCCTCAATCCGTGAAACTTTTGCAAGCTCTTAAGACGAGTGTGCGCAGAGCTAAAGCGAGAACCACATCTTGGAAGCGGCCCGCTCTCAAATCCGTGACACTCCTTCAAATTCTTAAGACGAGTGTGCGCGGCGTTAAGGCGAGAACCACATTGTGGAAACGGCTTGCCCTCCATTCGTGAAGTAGCAAAGAAAACGCAAACGAAACGACACGCCCGCCCTTTCGACCGGCTGCGGTGTGCGACCAGGGGGAATTAAGAAGGAAAAGGAATGGAGGAG
>CAUYUJ010016854.1:142412-162412 GCA_963575745.1 Prorocentrum cordatum | reverse complement strand
GAGACACTTGCTTGAAGACGGTAAACTAAGACCTTGCAGTTTCCAGGGCCCACTCGAGGAAGGGCCCATACCTTCTCTCGTCGCGAGCATAAATGACACGAGGGATGTTTTTGTGCATCTCTCGGCTCCTGCGGACCCGGGCCAAGCCCTGGGGCCGTCAGAAAACGACGCGGGATGGAACGCCAGCCCCGCGGAAAGACTGGCTAGGGCAGGGGGGGTGCAGTCGCAGGGGGGGGGGTAGCGCAGCATTTGGAAGTGCGAGCATGACAGTTCGGAGGAGGAGAAGGAGGAGGAGAAGGGGGAGGAAGAGGAGGGAGGAGGAGAAGGAGAAGGAGAAGGAGAAGGAGAAGGAGGAGGAGGAGGAGGAGGAGGAGGAAGAAGAGGAGGAGGAGGAGGGAGGGAGGAGGAAGGACGGAGGAGGCAGGGAGGAGGAAGGACGGAGGATGAGGAGGAGGAGGAGGAGGAGGAGGCGGAAGAGGAGGAGGAGAAGGACAGGCGCCGAAGTTTCTGATGGGGATTGCTATAGAATTGGTTGTAGTTGTATTTTTCTTCTCGGCCTTCTCACTCTCAAGAGACACTTGCTTGAAGACGGTAAACTAAGACCTTGCAGTTTCCAGGGCCCACTCGAGGAAGGGCCCATACCTTCTCTCGTCGCGAGCATAAATGACACGAGGGATTTTTTTTGTGCATCTCTCGGCTCCTGCGGACCCGGGCCAAGCCCTGGGGCCGTCAGAAAACGACGCGGGATGGAACGCCAGCCCCGGGGAAAAGAATCGAGACCCCTGGGGGTCCACGTTGGGAAAAGATCGCGGGCTCGGGGTTCGACGTTCATGGACGTTTGCGTAAGCTCCCGGAGGTTTTCCAGCCTTGGGATGCATTCAAGCAGCTGCGCCTCGCCGAGAGCGTTTCTGGGAGCGACGGCCCGAACGCCACCAAAACCCCAGACCTCAGACGTATTCTTAACATCTAGCTGGTAGTTTATTGTCGCCGACTTCGGCATCCACGGGCCCTTACTGGGCCCTGGAACCATACACAAACGATCCGGGATGGAAAACCAGGCCAAGGGATCGAGACCTCTGTGGTAAAGGCCTCCTAGATTGGGTCGGAGTAGATGGGGTCGGAGGATCGCGCCGCACCACCGATACATCGGCGATGCATCGGCGATGCATCGGCGCTGCACCAGCGATGCATTCGGCGACGTCGGCGAAGTATCGGCGCCATCGGCGTGGAGAAGATCGGGTTCCACATCGAACCGCATCGCCGATGCATCGGCGATGCGGTGCGATCCTCCGACCCCATCTGCTCCGACCCCATCTAGGAGGCCTAGAGGGTCGGGGTTCGACATTTTGGACGTTTTCGTGTTCCCAGCGGTTTTTTCCTGTTTCCAGCCTCGGGGTGCTCTCCCGAGAGCGTTCCCGGGGGTGCCCAGAATCATCGTCTCGAACGGCCGCCGGATGCCCGAGCTCGAACACCACCAAGAACCCAGACCTCAAACATATAACAACATGCACACATGACTTCTTCTCAAGTGTCTGCCTCCAAGGGCCCTTCCTGGGCCCTGGGACCGTCAGCAAACCAGTGCTTGTCCTTCACACTTATTTTTCTGGTTTGGTTGTGACCCTGCCACTTACATTGCTACTCTTGTGGAGATGACATTCTTCGTGCTTGCGCGATGCCGAGTAGCCACAACATGCGTCGTTAGCCATGTGCCTCACGCAAGCAAGCATGCGCTGTCCACGAGAGGTCGCTGTAGTAACCATTTGGAGGGATGTGTGCGTGTGATGGCATCTGGGAGGGCTGTCCTGAACGCGGCAGGATCCGCCTCGAAATTCTCGTCAAAGCGCACCCCTGGAGAGCCCAGATCTCCCACGTATTGAACAATTCAATGCGGAGGTTTTTCGCCGTTTTCGGACACTGAGGAGCCCTCGCTGGGCCCTGGGGCTGTCAAACACCTGCTCAGGACGAAAGGCTGGCCCTGGGGGAAGGGTTGATACCATGCCCTGAAGATCCACGCCGTGAAGAAGAGCGACGTCGGAGGTCCGGGGACGACGGAGGAGGATCGACATTTCTGGGCGTTCTTCGCCCATTTTTGGTCCTCCAGAGGCGTTCCGGCTGGCGCTGGATGCCTCTGAGTTCCCCTCAGGACCCCTGGTGGCGAGCGTCGTCGAGTGGAGAGCGCCTCCGGGTCGGGGTCGGAGGAGACGGGAGGAGGACGAGGAGAAGAGCCTCGCCCTTCTCTTCGCACTCTTCGCCCTCGTAGAACGGAGAACGAGGAGGAAGGAGGAGGAGACGGATGAAAAAGATGCGGATGAGGAGGAGGAGGACGACGAGGAAGAGGAGGAGGAGGAGGAGGAGGAGGAGGAGGAGGAGGAGGAGGAGGAGGAGGAGGAGGAGGAGGAGGAGGAGGAGGAGGGAGGAGAAGGAGAGCCTCGTCCCTCTCGTCGTCGTCGTCGTCGTCGTCGTCGTCGTCGTCGTCGTCGTCGTCGTCGTCGTCGTAGTCGTCGTCGTCGCCCTCGCCCTCGTCGTCGTCGAGTGGAGGGTGCTCCTCCAGGTCCGCGTCGGCGGCCGGGGAGGCCGCGCCGCCTCCCGCCGCCGGGGCGGCGCGGGCGCCAGAGGGCGCGGCGGGGGCTGGCTCGAGGAGGGGTTTCTTCTTCGCGGTCTCGGTGCTGACCCAGCCTCGGGTCGGGCGTGTCCCTCTACAGGAGCGCTCGAGAAAACGACCCCCAACAAACTGATGTGGGGAGGATCTTTCTGGTACTTTTTTTTTTCGGGCCATGGCTGCATTTTGTTTGGGAGTATTCTGGGTCTCTCGTCCAAATCAGCCTGTATGGGGGACATGCCCGACCGATTCCCAGCCTCGGGGGTCGCCCAACGGGCGGCCGCGGGGCGGCGAGCGAGAGGCGAGCGGCCGAGGCAGCGCCAGGGGGGCGGGAGGCCGGGGCGGTGAGGCACCGCGGGGCCGCGGCAAGAGCAGCGGCTGCCGCCAGCGCCCGAATAGGGGATCGACTACAGAATTGATTTGCTCCCGAATTGGTTTTCCCCCGGCGCATACGCAAGAAACGCGTCGAACCATCGTAGGATTACATGGGGCACTATGCACAAGTTTTGGTAGGTTCAGCCGGAAAATGAATTTTGGGGTAAATCGTCCAAGCACTGTTGAGGTCGAGCCTCTTCAGCCCTCGGGGGAAAGAGCGCCACACGCGCAAGCCCATAGGGATGAGCAGTGGGGAGAGGCAGGGCGAAGAGCTCGCGATGGGTCTGGGTGCTCGCCGTCGAATCCCGAGGGGGGCTCCCGTTCCAGCGGGGGCCCCTATCCAACCACAACAGCCCATAGCTCAATCTGGAATGCCACCCCGAGAAATCTGGGTTTCGCATAGTTTTGGAGGCTTGGAAACAAGGCACCAAGACCATCACAGGGTGTTGTCGCCAACAGGGGGAGATAAAGCCCGACAGAGGTGCTGGTGGTAAATCTTTCGGCCACCTAGGAAGCCCGGACATTACCACCATCACCGAGATCGGGATCATCTTCCCTCGGTGGAGGAGGCACACCGCCGATATTGGTGTGGGTGTCGACCCCTAGTCGGCGGCGGGCGAAGGGGGGAAGTGAAAAGGAGAAGGCCTCTTCAGAAGGCGGCGGGGCTTCTCAGAAGCCATCCGCCCTTCTGGGAAGCTCTCTGTGCCTTCGGGGAAGGCGCTGAACACTCCTCAGAAGGCTCAGGACGACCTCCGAGCCTTCTGAGAAGGCCCGCCCCCCCTCAGTTTCCCCCGGGCTGGCCGCCGACCCTTGCCGCGGAAGTCCAAGCATTGAATGCAGGTGCGCGGGCTGAGCGGCGGGGCCCCTTTCCATGCAGCATCGGCGACGGTCCGGCGGCACTGGCGCCATGCGGCCAGGGACATCCGGGCCTTCCGAGACGGCCCGCCGCCTCTCGCTTCCCCCCCTCGCTCGGCGGCGCGCCCCGGGGGGGAAGCGAGAAGGGGCGGGCCTTCTCGGACGGACCGGAAGCCCCCCCCCCGGGGGCCTTCCTGAGGAGTGCCCTGCGCCTTCCCCGGAGTCGCAGGAGAGCTCCCCTCGGAGGGCGCGTGGGCTCCCGAGGAGCCCCGCCGCCCTCCGCGAGGGCCTTCCCCCTCGCTCGCCGCCGCTTCTGAAAAGGGCCCGCCGCCTCTCGCGCTCCCCCCCCGTCGCTCGCCGCCGGGACCCGCGGCCTCCGTGTGGGAGGGCGTGCGGGGGGGGGGCCCGCAGAGGTCCTGGCCCGGCCCCTCCTCCCCGGCGCGCAGGGTGGGTAATTCTGCCCCCGGGGCCCTGGGAGCCGCATTTTTGTTGTTTTTGTCTGTGTACACTTCTCGATTTGCACGTGTCATCCTTGCGCAGGGGCCATGCTAATCTTCTCTGTATTGTTCCAATTTTAACGGATGATCCCCGAAAAGAATCCGCCCTGGGAGCCGCCATTCCCACCAGGCGTTCTCTCGCCCAGCTTATTCCGGGCCCTGTCTGGGCGATTTCGGAAACCCTGAACCCAAAAAACGTTTTCATCTCTTGAGGGTACATCCTTTACTTCCGCCGCCCTTCTGCCAACTTCCGCCAGCTTCCGCCGGCTTCCGCCGGTTTCCGCCGGCGGAGGCGGCCTCGTTTTACTTCCGCCGGCCTTCCGCCAGCCTTCCGCCGGCGTCCGCCGAGGAAGAGATGGCAACTCCTTCTATCCTCGAAGGCGAGGCCCTTTTTGAAGCGCCCCATATCGTGCCCCTCCTCGGCGCGCAAGGTCGGTCAGGGCTCAACCGAGATAGTGTTTCTAGCTCTCGTTTCCTTCTTGGCAGACGGTGGTGCCTCGGCGTCCCCGGTGCTTCCCCGGCAGCAGGCAGCGGCAGCGCCACAACGGAATCAATAATGCACAGTGCGAGATGAATGCTCCAAAGGGTGTGTGAAACAGCGCACGGAGCCTCACACATACTCCTTCATTTCCGTGAGCCCCGTCTCGAGCGCGATAGCTCCGGCCTGAAATGGAGATGCCCACGGCCCCAAATGGTGCGAGCCGCACGCGGGCCGACGGAAGTTCCGACACCACGTGGATCGTTCAGCCTCAAGTGCTCGCGGCTTTACGGTGACAGCGTATAGTAAGGACGGGTGGCAAGGACGCAAGACCCTTGGAGGCCGAAGCTTGGGATTTGTTGGGCGGCGGCCTGAGAGGCTGGCCCGTGGAAGCGGCAAAGGACGGGCCGCAGAGGCAAGGGCACAAGGGCGCGCGTCCTTGCTGTGCGCGTTGACTGTACGACGGCGCACATCGCTCGAGGTCGGCCGATTCCAGGCCACTGCCAGCCCTCGACCTCAAAAGCCTGCGCTGGGGTCGCCGCCGTGTCGACACGACCCCAATCTGTCGTGTAGTACATGTACCCCCCCAGCCTGGCCAGGACGGTATGCACAGTCATCGTGCCACCAGATGGTACACTGGATCAGGAACGAAACGGCTTCTCGGGCCAGCGAGCCTCGTCTACGAAACGGCTGGAAGAACTTGTAAGAATCGGCCCGAACACCAGAGCCCCTACCGAGCCCAACGTAATCCGGAGTTCGCCGTGCTTGCTGTATATACACTCTGGCCAAGATTGTGTTCAACTCGGGCGTGCAGTTGGCTTCTCCCGCGGCAGCCGCTCAGCTCGCCGTCGGCGGTGACGATGTGCAGGCGGCGGCCCACGCCCAATTCCAACACCTTCCAGGCTGAACAAACCGAGGTAAGCGAACAAGCTTGACTAGCGTCAACTGCTTCTGTCCATCTGCCACGCAGATCGAAAGCTGCAGTGATGTACGCTTTCGTCTTCCCGTCAACACCTTCATCAACGTCCCGCTCTCCAGGTCCTCCTCGAGGATCTCGCTGTCCAGGCTCTCGCCTCTGCGCACGGTGATCACCGACAGATTCTGGACGAGGTCCCCCACCTAGCCAACTCTGGCAACCCTGAACCCAAATACGTGTGTGCACAGAACTGCATGTTACTTCCGCTAAATTCCACGGCCGTCTTGCGGGGGCCCCCATTCTGCTTCCGCCCCCTTCTGCCGAGGAGAAGATGTCACCCTCTGACGCCTTCGAAGGCGACGACTTTTGTGACGCCTGCTCACCTGGAAAACGCTCGTCCGGATGCGCGAGGAGGAGGATCTCCGGAGCACCTCGCTGCCGAGGTCTCCCGCCTGGAATTCGGTCATCTGGCTGCGATCATCTGGCGCAGCCATCTGGCCGGCAGTCAACTAGCCCGTTGAAGAAGCAGGTGGCAGCTACGCGCCATCCTCCTGAGCCAACGCTACCTAGGTCAGATAATGGCAGTGGTAATGACGACGATGGTGATGACCTGGGCCGCCATCGTGAAGCGGTGGTGCATCTCACTGGGCTTACTCTGCGCTTCTCCTGGAGGTCTTCTTTGCGAGTTTGCGCCTGCTTCTGTGGCTCGGTGTCGCTTGAAGCACCGTCGACGATCACTGATGGCCACCTTGCCGTGCAACGATCTCGGCGGAGGAATGCCCCCCAGCGCTCCGGGACCCAGCCCCGCCGCCTCGCCGCCCCCGTCCGAACGTGTCTGGACATTCTGTTCTGCAGTCGTTCTCTCGCCTGCCTCCCTTGACCTCCGATTTCTCGTCCACAAACTTGGGGGGGAAGCAAAAGGCCATAGGTGGAGGAGGGGGGGGGGGGGGGCGAAAACCTAACCTCGGTATGTTCGAACTTCGAAGCCTGGACCCCTTCCCTGGGAGTGGCTTGTAAACCCGAGTCGTTCGTGTTCACGGCCCGAAGAGAGCCTCTAAATGTAGAGACTGCGAAACAGCCGCAGCCACAATGTTTTCGAGTCTGTCGAAGTCTGGGCCGCCCCCCCCCCCCGCGCGGGCGGGACGTTCCTCAGCCCACATCACCGCCGCTTGCGTAAGGAGGAGGAGGAGGAGGAGGAGGAGGAGGAGGAGGAGGAGGAGGAGGAGGAGGAGGAGTAGAAGGAGGAGGAGTAGTGGGAGAAAGAAGAGAAGGAGGAGGCGGAGGAGGAGGAGGAGCAGGAAGAGGAGGAGGAAGAGGAGGAGGAGGAAGAGGATGAGGAGGATGAGGAGGAGGACGTTGCTTGGGACGATGCTTGGGGGCGGGGGGTCGCGCATCGCGCCTCCCGACCAGTCTCCAGCCTCGCTGCCGCCCGTTGCGGGCGCGGCTCGGCGCGGCTGGCGGCGCGAGTCGCTCGCGGGCGGCGGGGCTCTCCCCAGGGAGCGAGAGCGCGGCGGTGGACCTCTCACAGCTCCCGCACCGTCGCGCTGCCCGCAGGCTCTCTACCCTGCAGGCCAGCGGCCGTCTGCGAAGCCGCGCAGGCCGTCTTTGCGGCCGCGCACGCCTCCGCCTTCTCACGGTAGGCGCTGCTCTGCTCGTCGATGCGCGCGTCGCTCGCCCTGCGCGCAGCCGAGAGGATCTCGATCCACTTCTGCACCAGGTGTGCCGTGCCGAGGCCATTGCACACAGCCCCCGCGATGCTGGACAGGCGCCCGCTCTGTCCCGTCAA
Source organism: Prorocentrum cordatum (assembly GCA_963575745.1). Taxonomy (NCBI): domain Eukaryota; class Dinophyceae; order Prorocentrales; family Prorocentraceae; genus Prorocentrum; species Prorocentrum cordatum. The sequence goes on along the minus strand of CAUYUJ010016854.1, from coordinate 154,906 downwards.
GGGCGCCGAGGGTGATCCCCGCTCGCTGCTCGACGCCGTCGAGGATGAGCTGCGCCACGACGCCATTGGCCTTCGGCAGGGCGCGGGCCTTCTCAGCGGCCGCCTCGGCCAGGCCCTCCTGCATGGATGCCACCGTGGTGCGCGCCTCTCCGGCGGCGATCGTCACGAGCGTTTGCTGCACGAGGGCCACCTCCACCGCCGTGGGGCCGAGCTGGTCCGCGCGCCTCCTCTGCGCGCGCCACGCGGGGGTTGTTTGTGCGGCCCCCCACCGCGCCTTGCCCTTCAGCGCGTCGCCGTTGCTCACCTCTTCCCCGTTGGCGCTGGAGTGCCTGCCCCGGTCGCCCCTGTGGCTGTCCTGCTGCTCGCCCTCGCCGTCGGGCTCGCGCTGCCCCCTTCTCCTCCGCGCAGGCCTCCTTGCCGCCCTCTGCTCGAGCAGCAGGAGCCGAAGAGTCCTGGCCGCCGTCGGCCTCGGCACCGTCGCTCTCCTGCGAAGGCGGTCGCGCCGGCTCCAGGAGGAGGAGGAGGAGGAGGAGGAGGAGGCGGAGGAGGAGGAGGGAGGAGGAGGAGGAGGAGGGGAGGAGGAGGAGGAGGGAGGAGGAGGATGAGGAGGAGGAGGAGGAGGAGGAGGAGGGCCCCGGCTCCCTCGGCCGCTGCGCTGGCGCGGGGCCGGCGGGGGCGGGGCTCGGCCCGCAGCGGGGCCGGCCTCTGCGCAGGCCCGTGGGGCGAGGCAGCCGCGGCGCCCTGCGGCACGAGCGCCGGCAGCTTCGCGGCGCCACGGCAGACGGGCTGCGCCCCGCGCGCGGCGGCCCCCTTCGACCGCTTGGTCGGCTGCTGCTTCTTCTTCGTATTCTTCTGATTTTTCTTATTCTTCTCCTTCTTCTTTTGTTATTCTTCTTTCTTCTTCTTCTTCTTCTTCTTCCGCTGCTGCGGCAGTTGTTCACCTGCAGCGAGGTCGGCGGGCCCGGCTGCGCGGGTTCTTCCGCTGCCGCAGGCTGCGGGGCGCGAGCTCGCCTGGCCAGCGGCCCCTGCGCGCGCCACTTCACCGTTGCCGCGGCAGCCTCCCAGCGGGCTCGCGATTCCTCCTCTAGGCAAGCGCGTTCCACTACTCGCAAAGCACCTGCTCGCAACTGGCCGGGATCCGCTGCGGGGGTCTAGGGTCCCAGTAGAGGGAGACATCTCTCTTCCGGACGTTTGCGAGTAGGCACCCTGCGAGTAGTGGGACTTCTGCCGAGCCCAGTCGCGGGCGCCCTGCGCAGCCACTGCCCCCGCCAGCGCCCAGCGCGCTGCAGGCCTCGCTGGGCGGCCGCGCCGCTGCCCTTTCGCCTGCCGTCCTGCACGCGGAGCGGGGGCGGGCTCCCCGGCCTCGCTCCCCCCCGAACTGCTGGCCCCGACGGCCCAGCAGCTCGCAGCCGCTCCCGTGGGGCAGGGGCCGCATCGGCCAGCGGGGAGGAGCACCCCTGCACCCCTGCCCCAGGCAATCGACGAGCGCGTTCCACTACTCGCAAGTTAGCTGCTCGCAAGTGGCCTGGATCCGCCGCGGGGGATTTACGATCCATTGCATCATGGAATCCATGCTTTTTTTGTTGTTCTGTTTCTTTGTTTCTGACGTTTGCGGGTCGGCACTTTGCGAGTAGTGGCGCGTGTGCTCGGTGGCGCAAGGCCGCATCGACCAACGCACCTGCCAAGCTGCCGGCGCTCCCGACCTCGCACCCTGCCAGGCTGCCGGCGCTCCCTGGGCCTTGCACGCGGCGGCTGCCTCCGCGCCCGCGGCGGTCTGGCCTGCGCGCGCCGCGCCCGTGGCTGGCGCGGGCGCGGTCGGCCACCGAGTCGCGGCGGCCGCGCTTGGCACCTCGCGCGCACCAGCAGGCGTGCCCCTGAGCAGGTCGAGGGCCTCCTGCCCAAAGCGCACGCCATCGGCCGCACTGGGACCATCAGTGCGCGCCATCGTCCTCCTCCTCCTCCTCCTCCTCCTCCTCCTCCTCCTCTTCGTCCTCGTACTCCTCCTCCTCCTCCTCCTCCTCCTCCTCCTCCTCCTGCCCAAAGCGCACGCCATCGGCCCCTCAGTTCGCGCACTGGCCGCATCAGGTGCGGCCCCCGCCGACGAGGCGCTCTCCGACCAGCAGTGGGGCACGCGGCCTAGCAGCGGCGCCGCCCAGCCGCCGCAGCGGCTCGGCCAGCACGCGCAGCCACGCCCAATGCACCACCTGCCATTGTCTGGCAGCTCGCTCGTGTAGCCGTAGAATAGTAAGACATACCTGCGAAACTTCTGCGGCCTCGGCTGAGGCCCCTCTCGGGCACGGGGCGCAGTCACGGTGCAACGCTGAGCTGCTCCGACCCACGCCAGCACGTGATCGCAAGCTGGCCCGAGACGCGCGCTCTCCGCGCGCGTGCTCGAGCCGAGAGCTTGCGAGGAGGAGGAGGATGAGGAGGAGGAGGAGTACGAGGACGAAGAGGAAGAGGAGGACGAAGAGGAGGAGGAGGAGGAGTAGGAGGAGTCGGAGGAAGAGAAGGAGGAGGAGGAGGAGGCGGAGGCGGAGGAGGCGGAGGAGGAGGAGGAGGAGGAGGAGGAGGGGAGCGTGTGCGCTCATGCTTGTGCCCTGGGTATCCCATGGCTGACTGCTGCTGAGAAGCAGGTTGGACAAATAATGGGATTCGACGACCTTCCTCTCCTCTCGGCCCTTGTCTCCCTGCCTCAGGTCCATTTGTCTAAATGTGAGTTGTGCGCCATAACCCATAGGACTGTGTGGGATGCTCTCTGCATCGTGGCGAGCTCAGCTCCGACTTTATCGACCAGGATGCGTGCGGAGGGGGGATGGAGGTGCAACGGGGACCATGGGTACGACTGCAGGGAGCAGATGCAACAGGAGAGTTTGTGTGTCGGCTTCCCCGTTTGCCTGTACCGCCTGTTAGCGGACTCGGTGTGCAATGTGTGGTGCAGGGGCGGGCTCAAACATATGAGCGAAGAGGCGATTGATCTCCCTCTTGGCCTTGCCCACTGGAGGCCTTTGGACCCGTTTCTGTCTTGGGTCCGTGGCCTCTCTGCACGTCCTGGGTGGCGGTTGGCGGAGACCCCAGACGTCACAACAACCCTGCGCTTGTGTCGTGCTCCTTCATTCTTCTCACCATCCTAGAAGAAGCTGCGTACTCATCGGCCTTCAGTCAGAGGAGGGAGGGGGATGAGGAGGCGGGGGCTCTTTCCATTTTTCCAGCGTGCAACATCCTATACATGACGTACCACAACTCAGATCCACACTGCAAAACTGAAATACTGTCGCAATGGCGCCCGGCGCCCGGAGGACACGACAACGACGACGACAAGGGAACAACAAGGAAGGAAACGAGGCGAGAGGAGGGGGGGAGAGAGGCGCACGCAAGCAGCGCAGAAGGGAGGGGAAACGAAAACGAAACCGACCAGGCGCTAGACAAAACCGACAAGGCGCTAGACAAACCGTGGTTGAGGATTGTAGGGTAAGGCTCATGCGCACTGGCCAAGTCGCCAGAGGCGAGCCAAAGAAAGTAGCCGTGGGTGCGGAACGCGACGTTGTGTAGTAACCCCTATGGCCCAAACGGCCACAATATGGCCCAAACGGTCACACCTATAAAACCAACACGCGTTGTTTTGGGGGGGGAGGAGGCGAGAAAGGAACAGGAGGATAACGAAGAGGAGGAGGACGAAGAGGAGGAGGAGGCACGTTTGTGCGCCTTCCCTGAAGGCACCGTCACACTGCCAGATGACGTCCTCCAGCGCACCACTTCGCGGTCAGACGCATTCGGCTTTCGAGGTATTTCAACGCCCAATTTGTGCGACAAGAGACCTCTCGCTCGTTAATTCTGTAGCTGGGCAAGAAATTATCGGCAGCAGCAGCACCGTGGAACTTGTCATACAACACCGAACGGTTGGGAACACATATCGAACCATGCGCGCGGGCCACATGCACCCCACCAATCCGGTGAGGCTCTTCACGCCAGGTGCTCCATGGGGACATGTAATTTAGTGAAAGATGTCATCAGTAACCCTGCGCCCGAAACGACACTGAAGACTACTTTGGCGGTGGGAAATGTTCATGGCCTTACAGGCACATCTAATGACACTGACGCCGGAAGGAGGGTCGCATAACCACAGCGGAAATCTGGTCGGAAAGTACGCCCGCACGCCGATATGTGGGTCGGCTTCCTATCAAATTCTGCGCGCGGAAAAAGAAAGAAGCCCAGGAAGGCCTTCTTCAACGAACAATGGAGTTTGGGACACTCGGCAAAGCCAGGCTGCCCATGGGCGGTCCTGGACCGTCCTCCGGAGTTGCCGGCGCAATTTTACATCTGGCATCGGGGGGAGGTGCAATAAAATCGGTTCCACCTCCACCAGGGGATTACATCGTCACGCCGCAAGACCTCCTCCAATTCAAATCTGCGTTCCCACGATTTTGGAAAACAGGTCGCGTTCCTATGGAACGAACTGCTGGCCGTTCGAGCCAGAGAGAACGTGCACTCGAGCTGTTCTTGAATCTCGCTGAAGCGAAGAAACGCTGCACTCGGGATGGCGTACCTCGGGCAGGCTGTGAGCTTATGGAGCTTTTCTTCTTCGGCGTCACCTGCGCGCTTTTAATGGCGAAGAAAAAGGAGCGGCGAAGAGGAGGACGGAGATGGCAATGGAGTTGTATGAGAGGAGGAACCAGTTCAAGCCTCTAGCCATCGATCTGACCAGGCGGCATCTCTCGACATATATGGAAACACGACTCGCCCAAGATTTCTCGATGCCTCCCCCCCATCGTAATCTCAAACTATTTCCCCAACATCCGACTGCGAAACTTACGGTCTCTGATGCAATATCGTTGAAGCTTGGCCATCTTCACGTCCCTATCAATCTCGCGGCAAACAAATATGATGCACTTGAGGAGATGTAGGAGCAAGGGCAACGCGACGTGCAAATTCTGTGCGACAAACGCGACACGTCGTCTGCAAAGACACCGAGAGAACGTTGGGGACTCGGGTGTCTGTCTTGCAACTTGCGAAGAATTGCATCGAACGTGCTCCCTGACAATGGGGAACGTTGGCGGACGCCGCGACCAATGCCGAGCCCGGAAAACCTGCGGCCAGCCTCGATCGGCCGGAATCCGACGGGAGATCAACCGAACATTACTGACGAAGAACTCGAGGGCTCCCATGGACCTCAGGTTCGATCATCAAGTGTAAGGGGGGGAGGGGAAGGCAGCTTTGACGTCCATTTGGCCACGTCCTGCATCTTGCGTGCGCTGGAGCGTTCCGTAGCGCAACTCGTTGCGCCCGCGATTGAGCGTGCTGTCCGATATCTGGCGGGTGCGCGTGGGGCCGCCGTGTGCATCGCGTGCTGCCATCTCGCATGGTGCGGAGACGGATCTGTTCAGGCGCGCTCCGGTGATCTTCTCGCCACCGTTGCTCAGAATTACGGAGCGGATGTCTTCGGGGACGCGCCGGAAGCTGCGACTATCTCTTTCCATTCGACACTGCGGGAACAGAGACCATGGCGCACTTGTTGAAGTCGTCCGAGGAACGTGGCCAAGTTTACGAATACGGATGCAAGTCGCAAAGAGCGTCGATGGCGAACCCTCCCCCGAGCTTCCACGCGGAGTGGCATAGCCCATCGGGGCCGAGAACGCAGCCTCTGAAGCGACCCACCAGGCGATGAACAACTTTGAAGGGGCACCAGGACACACAAAGAAATATACACAAATAAAGATATTCCCCGTATTCTCCCATATGTTCTGGGTTTCTGTCTTCCCCCCACTTCCCATATTTTTGCATATTCTCCTGGGAGTCGACGATTAATTGTGTCTGTGTGTTTCTTCCCCTCCTGAAAGGGCGACCTCGCTAGAGGCGGGGTCATCTCGATGGGCTCTGGCCCGCTCGTGCCGAAGCGGGCCGGCGCAGGCCCCTGACGTCGGAAGACAAGTTTCGTCGGGCGCGCGGACGCCGGCCAGCTCAATTCGGCGATTCCTCGGGGCCCACGCCTGGGCATTCCTTTGAATCTTATCTCGTTCAGCATCTCGGAGCGCTGGCGGGACGAACGCGTTCATCTTCTCCCTCCCCTCGCCCTCCAGCTCTCTCCTCGCTTTCGCCCCCGCGTGCTGGTGGAAGACGTGCCTGTCCATCCGCGTCAGGGACTGCTGGTCACTGGAGCTGGCTAGCTTGGGCACAATCTTTACAGCGGGCTTGATGACGCGCCGGCTGCGAGTCCGCGTGGCACGATGGATTGTGGAGGGCCACGAGAGATGCTGAGCGGCAGATGCAAATGGCAAGTGCCTGGGCTACTGGCTGCCCCGATCTGTTGTTAAGTGCACGCGTTCTTCGATTTATGCGATGCGGGTGGTCAGAGAAGCCGATGCCTTGAGCGGTGTGATGAGGTGCAGCACGGCACCGCCTAGGCTTAGAAACCCAAGGCGCGGCGCGGGGGCGGGGGGGCTGGCGTTGGCCGGGCGCTGTCGGGCGGGGGGGGGAGGGGCGGGGCGGCGGCCATTAGGGGCGCGGTGATCGCGCGCATCCCATAGTATACCAGTATGCGAATGATAATTTATCCGCCGACCCCTTGGGGTCACGGCGTGTGAGATGCTTCCCCCTCCCCAAGCCCCTCGCCCGGGGGCCTGGTCCGGCCGGTTTGGAGGGGGGGAGTGGAGGGGTGGTGGGCAACTCCGTCATCCGCGCACTTGGAGCCTCAGACGGTGCCACAACGGGCCAAAAAGGTTCCAAAGGTTCCCGGAACGGTCCAAGAGAGCTGCAAATCGACGAAAGATCGCCCCACAACGCCGAAGATTGCCTCCACGCGGCTCCACAAGTCCAAGATGTTTGAAACAATATTACGAGGCGCTCCAAAAAGCCCCTCCAGAAACACAAATCTACCCATTCCCTAAGGAAAGCGTGCATTTTCACCACGTTCGCCCATTCAGCTTCCACGCGGCGCAAAACGGCCCAAGAATCCTCCAAGATCGACCCTCGCCAGCCCAAGAAGCTCCCAAAAAGGCTCCAAGACGGCGTCCTGGAGATCCACGAAGGCTCCAGAAACCATAGCAACGGCCCAGGAAAGCCGCAGAACGGTCCCAAGAGGGCTCCAAAATGGGCGAGAGGGCTTCAAAGGCTGTCCAAACGGCCCACGCGGGGGACGATTCGGTCCAAACCGCCCAAGATCGCCGCCAAACGGCCCCATGGGTGTCCAAGACATTTGAAAACGCGACCACGAGGCGCTCCAAGAAGGCCTCCACAAGCAAAGACCGTCCAATTCCCTAGGTAAAACATATACTTACAGCACGTTCGCTTCTTGGGCTTTCACGAAGCCCACAACGGCCCAATAAACCTCCAAGATCGACCCCTGTCACCCGAAGAGGCCCCCAAGAAGGCTTCAAGACGGCTTCTGGGCGATCCACGAAGGCTCCAGAAACCGTAGCAACGGCCCAGGAAAGCCGCAGGACGGTCCCAAGAGGGCTCCAAAACGGGCGAGAGGGCTCCCAGAGGCCGTCCGGACGGGACGGCCCACGCGGTGAACGATTCGGTCCAAACCGCCAAAGATTGCCTCCAGACAGCCCCATGGGCGTCCAAGACGCTTGCATGCGCGACCACGAGGCCCCCCCAGCAGGCCTCTAGAAGCAAAAACCGTCCCATTCACTGGGTAAGACATACATTTTCAGCATATTCGCTTCTTGGGCTTCCACGAGGCCCACAACGGCCCAGTAAAGCTCCAAGATCGACCTCTGATGCCCCAAGAGACTCTCCAAAAGGCTCCACGACGGCCTCCGGGCGCCCCGCGAAGGCCCCAGAAACTATATAGCAACGGCCCGGGGGGGCGGCAGGACTGTCCAGAGAGGGCTCTAAGACTTGTCCAGAGGGGCCTCGTAGCATGTCCGGACAGGCCACGCGGGGGGCGATTGCTGCCGCCCCAAGGGGTCGGCGGTGTGGCGCAAGCCAATGAATCATGCTGGCTGCGTATGAATTTGTGAAGTTGTGATCGATGCGCGAGAGCGCGTTGACTCTGCGGGGGCCCTTCGGCTCGGTCGCCTATGTGGGAAGCGGAGAAGGCGGATGAACTTTCAGCGAATCTGTCAAAATGCCCAGCGAGTGTCCACGGCCATCTGCTTTCTGCTTGACCTCGCCAGAGAGACGACGCTGGATACCCCTGCCTGGATCGACGACGTTGAAATCACCGAATAAGAACGTCAGAACCTGGGCGGGGGGACGTCGCGTGGCGGATGCGTGGTAAGAAATGTCGTTTTCAGCCGGGGGCATTTTCGGGAAGATGTGGACGTTGATGAAGTGGCCTCACAATCCCGAGCATGACCCCTGATGGCATGACAGTGACCTGGTGGACTGACGGAATGGGTGATGTGAGAGAGCAAGTGCATGTTTGTAAGATCGACACACGTGATGATGCCTGCGCTGACGTGCAAGCCGGGGTGGGCAGTGGCGAACCGCCCGTGGTGCAGAAGCTCCCCCACGATGGCGGCGCGGTGCCCTTCCCGCCCGTGGGTCTCCTGAGCGCCAGCAACCCCATGAACATAACGCATGAAGAAATCGACTTGGCTTTGTAGGTTGGTTTTCATGATGTTCGTGGACGAAACGACGAAACCGACGAACTTTGCGAGGTCGACGTCGTCGCGCGGAGCCCAGAGGACAAAACATCCCAGGGGCAAAAAAAGCTGGCGGGGGACCCTTCTGATGGACATGCAGAAGCGGGGGGCGGAGGGGGGCCGGGGGGAACTGCTGCGCTGCCGCTGCGGTGGGGGCCCAGACAAGGCTGAAGGCCCGATCTCGACACCTGGGCCCCCATCAAAGGAATGTGTCACGCTGGGCGGCGGCGAAGAATAATCCTAGATTAAGCCATCATTGGTTGCGTCCGTGGGGGCCTTGGTGAGCTGAGAGGCGCCCACCTCGTCAGCTCCCCGCTCGGCGAAATTCTCAATGTCAGGTTGGATGCTGAACTGGTTCTCTGTCTCATCACGCGCGTGGACATGCACCCAATGGTCGTCGTTCGCACGGTTCGAAATCGCGGACCATTCGCATGCACCATTTATTTTGGGCTTGTGGGCGCAATATTCCATCAACCGCGGATCTGGACCTTTACGAGGGCGAGAGGCCAACGCGCAGCACGTGCCCAGAGCTGAACATGGACGTTCTTGCGAGGATCGAACCAGCTTGGCAAATTCGTGGTGGCACATCCGTGGAAAACCTTCCAGTGCAAGTCGGAATGGACGCTGTAGCTCATGGAGGCCTTCCCAACCTTGGAGGGAATGCTCTGGTCGATGTGCGGCGCTGTCTGCTGCAGTGCGGTTCTGACGCTCTCGAAGTGGAACTCGCAATGGCACTCGAGGATGGCCATTGGGAAGCTGCCGATCCATGCCTGAATCTGATCTGGTCCGCCGTCAGTTGGTCGAATCAGGAGCGGAGGCGGGGGAAAAATGCCGCGACGTCGAATCTTCGGAAGGGTCGTCCCATCTGTAGAAACTGAAGAGAATGTTGGAGCTGGCGGTGACAAGGAGTTGAGCTGGAGCTGGATGTCGGCGACCTTTGAATCGATCATGTGGCTGCCTTGGCCAAAGCGTCGCCGTCGATCCTGATGACGTCCTCCTCGTTACCCTCCGCGCAGCCGGAAACGCTACCCCCCGGCGGCGGAGACGTTATGGATAAACGTCTGTATGTCAGAGCAGACTTGATTCTGGCCTGTCCGAAGGGACTCGAGCGAGGTCTCCATCGTTGCGACCCTGTCGCTGTAGGACTCAATGTTGGCGCTCATGGTCCCCATCCCTGTGGCCGGGCCATGTCGCGAGGCACTCTGCTGATGGACTCTGGTGGCGCCAGCAGGGCATGGCTGGACGCCATCACAAGAGAGACTGGGGTCAAAAAAGGTTCCGAAGGATATATACGGCAACGTAGCGTGCTGTGGCGCACGACAGGTGACAAAGGAGATCTGGCTTCTCGAAGTGCAAACGCTTAAACCGACCCGTCGGCAAAATCCAAATTCGAAACGCCAGGGACGCACGCTTCGAAATTGAGCCAACATGGCCACGGAAAAGGAGGAGGAGGAGGAGGAGGAGCAGGAGGAGGAGGAGGAGGAGGAGGACGAGGCGGATGTCTGTCTGGGAGGAAGAGGAGGAGGAGGAGGAGGACAATGAGGAGGATGAGAAGGAGCCGGAGGAGGAGGAGGAGGAGGAGGAGGAGGAGGAGGAGGAGGAATGAGGAGGACCAGGAGGATGAGGATGATGATGAGGATGATGATGATGCTGATGATGATGATGATGAGGAGGAGGAGGGAACTCAGTCCGCCTGGGCTCTGGGAAAGATTCTCGTTCCCTCCGGCGCGCGTGCGCGCGACGGTCCTTGGCCCACGCCGACGCCGATTGCGTGGCCGCGTCGGCCTGGCCCAGGGCGGCGCGTACGACTGCCTGTCCAGGGGCGGCTGGTGCGGCGGTCTTGTCGGTCCTGCCCAGCGGGAGTGGAAGACACGAGGAGGATTCGTTCGCCAGTGTGTCGACAGGGCGGTCACGCGCCAGCGGGCGACATGAAGCGGATTTATCTTGACATCTGTCGCCGCGCCGTCTGTTCTTAATGCGCCTGATCAGGCAGAGCTGGCACCAACCCAACCCCACGGCAAACTCTGCGTTGGAGGCGGAGTTCGCCCTGGCGGCCGAGGCGCCCTCTCAAAGACGGGAGGCCGCGCGTCGGAACAGACGGCGCGGCGACATTATGCCCGTGCTTATAGACACAGCAACACTCGACAGGCGGCACACCCCAGCAAACAAAACATCGGCAAGCTAAGACACCGCGCCGGCAGGCCAATGACATGTAGCTCTCGCCTCGGCGCCGCGCAGATGTCGCTCGAAAGTGGCGTTCCAACTCACACGCGGCGCATCTTTTTCAATCGCCAAATCGTTTGGGGCGGGGCCACCCGCGAGTGGGCGATTTGTCAAACCCGTCCTTTGCTTGCAGATTTTGCCTGGAAGTGGCGTTCTCGCTTTGGCGAGTCGCAGGGAAGCGGCAGCGGCAGCGTGGGCGCGCAAGAGCGAGCGAACTTGGGCATCAACATGTCGGTGCTGATCCGGTGCGGCGCATGCTCCGTCTTCGCCGCGCGCATCGGACATGTGGACGCCCGAGGGAAATCTATATGATGCTCTTGCCGCAGCGCCGCTCCCACCCACGCGCGGCCCACGGTTTCCCCCCTCGCCAGGTCGTCGGAAGCAGGACCGCACGAGAGCACCTTCCGCTCGCTAGGGGGAACACGCGACAATCCCTGCACCAAGCTGCGCCAAAATCCCGCCGGCCCTCTGGGCGCAGGCGTTCTAACGATGTCTTTCTTCCCTCTTGCAAGAGCCCCTCTTGCCCTTCGGGGAAGGATTTATACCTCCCCCTACCCGCTCCCCTGGACCTGGACGAGGGGGGGCCAAGGTGGCCCCAAGATGGCCCACGAGAGCTCCAAGATGGGCAAGAGGCCCCCCAAGACGGCCCCAATAACGCCCTAAGATCGCCCCAATAGCGCCGCAAGGGGGCCCCCAGAGGCGATTTCGAGGGCTCTTAGGGGGGGCGGGCCTAGATAAGGGACCCCTCTCCCCTTTCTCCTCTTTTGATCGATGGCCTCCAAGATGGCCCAAGGAGGCCCTCCGAAGCTCCCAGGAGAGCCCCAAGAGTCCCAAGAGGACCCCAAGAGGGGCCCCAATTGGGCCTCAAGGCGCCCCAAAGAGTTCCAAGAGGGCCCCAATACCCCCCAAAGAGCCCCAATAGGGCCCCAAGATGCCCCAAGCGAGCCCAAAGAGGACCCCAAGACCACCCTAACAGCCCCATAGCTCCAAGAAGGCCTCTGATCCTCAAGATAGCCTCCAGCATGGCTCAACACGTTCCTCCCCCTCCTCTGTTTGACCGCCCTGTTTCACTATATGCGTCTATGCTTTCCATTTCCTGTCAGCTCTCGTGGGCAGGGCTTCTGAATGGGCTGGCGAGGATTGGCGAAGCGTAAACCGTTCGCTCGGATGTAATGGGAGGGCAGGGAGGACTGGGCGGGGCCCGCTAACTCTGTCGATCTTGCTAACTTGGCGCCTGCTCCTACTGCTACTGCTGCTGATGCTCCTCCTCCGCCTCCGCGAGGTGGGATAAAGGTTGGGAGTGGCGGGGCGGACCAACAGGGAAGGCGGCGGAGGGAAGATGGGGGAAGAGAGGAGTGGGGGACACAACAGGGGGCAGGGAACGGACGGGGAGGGGGAGAGGGGAGGAGAGGGGAGGGGAGCGGAAGGGTTCGTCGTCGTCGCCATCGCGTCGTCGTCATCGGCCCCCTCCTCCGCCTCCTGCGTTCTTGCGCTCCTCTGGCGGTCAAGTGCGCTGCGCCTTGGCTGGGAAACCAAGCGACTCGCCAGTCCTGCGCCCCGGCTGGAGAACCAAACGCAGGCTGGCGGCGTGCAGTCCTACACCTCGCTCGGGGATGTCTCGGAGTCTCCTTCCTGCTGCTGCTGCTCCTCCTCGACGGGGCATCCTCTAGGCACTCCAGGCTG
>CAUYUJ010016854.1:119912-137412 GCA_963575745.1 Prorocentrum cordatum | reverse complement strand
CTTCTGTTCGCCCTCTTTCTTCTTCTTCTTCTTCTTCCTCCTCCTCCTCCTCCTCCTCCTCCTCCTTATCCTCCTCCTTATCAGCCTTCTCCCGGCATCCTCCCTCCTCTCTCCTCCCTCTTCCCCACTTCTTTTTCCTCCTCCTCCTCCTCCTCCTCCTCATTATCATCACCATCCGTCTACTCCTCCTTCTCCTCCTGTGCATCAGCCTCCTCCTCCTCCAGGCTTATGGCGCTTCTGTTCACCCTCGTTCTTCATCCTCGTCCTCCTCCTCCTCCTTCTCCTTATCCTCCTCCTTATCAGCCTTCTCCTCCTCATCCTCCCTCCTCTCTCCTCCCCCTCCCCCACTTCTTCCTCCTCCTCCTCCTCCTCCTCGTCAGTATCATCCTTCTACTCCTCCTTCTCCTCCTGCGTATCAGCCTACTCCTCCTCCCTCCTCTCTCTCCTCCCCCTCCCCCACCTCCTCCTCCTCCTTCTCCTCGTCCTTGTCCAGTTTCTCCTCTTCATTCCTCCTCCTCGCCCTCCTCCGCCTCCCCTTCCTTTTCCTCCCCCTCCTCCTCCTCCGACGACGACGGCGATTTCTCCTCCTTCTTCCCCCTCTTGAGGGGATGACGGTTTCTCCTGCTTTTTGTCACTCTGTATGCTCCCCCACGTCCTTGACTAGGGCAAAACCAGAGAAGACTCCGAAAGTCGTTCAAGAGGACTATGGCGCTTCTGTTCGCCCTCTTTCCTCCTCCTCCTCCTCCTCCTTCTCTTCCTGATCCTCCTCCTCCTTACCAGCCTCCTCTGTCCTCATCCTATTCATCTTCCTTCTCCCGACTCCCTCATCCATCAACCCAGCCTCCTCTTTCTTCTCCTCCCTCCTTCGCTCCGTTCGGCCATCCTCCTCTTTGCTCCCGCACTTCCCCGATCACCTCAACTCGCCTGGTCATCGTTTCTGGATGGGCTGGTGAGGATACGCGAAGCGTCAACATTTTTCTTGTGGCCAAACTTAGGGCAAGAGCTCCAACAACAAAGTGTGGGTGAAGCCATGCCTAAACAAATCGCCGCCATGCCTTAAAAAAACGGCCTGCCCCTCGGCACTCACGGAGAGTAGGGCAGGGTCAGCTTGAGGAAAGCGATGGACGCCTCCTTGCCTCCTTGCCACTGCGCGTAAACGTCCAGGTTCGTGTAGGCACTGGCTACGATGGTGCCGATCACGCCGATCATCGCCATGCGGCTGTTGTTCAGCTCGAAGTTGCGCCAGTTCTCGTCGTAGCCTCCAAGCAGGCCGGTCGAGGCCATCTTGAACGGGTCGCCGAAGTTGCCCGGCTTGTTGCCCCTCTCGAGGTCGTCCATGATCTTCAGCTCGAAAAACCCGAAGATGAGGAAGAAGATGCCGAGGAAGGGGCCGCCGCCGTTCTGCAGGGCGGCCACCCCGTCGGGCACGCCCTCGGTCCACGGGAAGCGCCAGCCCGCGCCGGTGCCCAGGAAGCCGATGATCGCCATCATGGCCACGCGCCCGTGCTTCAGCTCCTTGCCGCGCAGGTCGTCGAAGGTCTCCTCCCTGCCGTCGCTGCAGAAGCCCGCGGGGTCCCAGTAGCCCAGCGGCGCGGTGGCGCCCACCTGCTCGGACGGGTCGAAGGCGCCGCCCCGCGCCCTGCGCGCGGCCCTGCGCCGCCCCGCCGCTGCCGCGAGCCCGGCGCCCACGCCCGCGAGGGGCGCCGCCGCCCAGAGCCCCGCCGCCGCCGCGGCCGCGGGCGGCGGCGCCTGCGCCGCCAGCGGCGCGGCGGCGGCGCGGAGCGCCGGCGTGGGCTGCGGGCCGCTGGGGGCCAGGAACGCGGCGGCGCCGCTGGAGCAGCCGAGGATGGCGAGGGCGCGCGAGGCCATTCCGCTCGGCGGGCAGGGGCTCTGAGGGAGCGCCTGGGCGGCGTGTGGAGGGACTGGGCGGCGGCTCGCTCGGATGCCCGGGGCCAGTGGCGGCTTGAGCCAAAACGGCTTGAGCCAAAACGGCTACGGATAACCCCCCGAAGAACTGGAAGGCAGAAGGGGGGTAGGCTGGGGAGCAGGACTGGCTGGGCAAGAGGTAGGTGTTCAGGGCGTCCGCGCCCGAACCGACTCTCGATATGGGGCTGCCGGCCAGGGCGGGCCGTCGTTAACGACTCCCAGAAACAGGTCGCGAGTTGGGGGTTTTCCAAGCACTTGGCGTTCCTAATTGCGGCCAGCGGCCCCGAGTGACTGTTCAATGGCGGCCCGCTCGCGGACCTGGCAGCTTGGTCAGTGAGCCTCCTCGTCCCCCTCCTCCACCTCGTCGTCCCCCTCCTCCTCCTCCTCCTCCGCCTCCTCCTCTCCCCCTCCTCCTCCGCCTCCATCTGCCTCCTCCTCTTATTGCCCTCCTCCTCCTCCTCCTCTTGCTCCTCCTCCTCCTTCTTCTCCTCCTCCTTCTCCTCCTCCGCATCCCCCATCCCCCTCCTCTCCCTCCTCCTCCTCCTTCCTCCTCCTCCTCCTCGCTCCTCGCTCCTCGCTCCTCGCTCCTCTTCCTCCTCCTCCTCCTCGCTTCTTCGCGCCCCTCCTCGCTCCTCTTCTGCGCTCCCCCCCCCGTCTGGGCACCACGGCTGCCCTGGGCGCGCCTTTGTGTGCTTCGGCACCATGATCTTGGTCCCGCTGGGCACGGGCACGTCGGTCCCCTCCCCTCCGCCGACCCGCGCAGGACGAGGATAAAAAGAAGAAAAAGAGAGGGGCGGAGGAAACATGCGGAGCAGAAAAGGGAGATGGGAAGACATGCGGGACGGGCACGGGGGAAGGACAACCAAAAAAGGGAGCAAGGACGAGGGGAAAGGACAAACAACGAGCACAAAAAGAAACGTGGGGGGAAAGACGCCATGCTTGGCCCGGCCAGCGGACGCAACGTGGCCGGCCGGCGTGACGTGGCCAGCTGGCCGGCGTAGCCGGCCGGCTGGGGCGCTCGGGGGGGTGATGTCCAGGCGTGCAGCCCACTGCCGTGAAGAGTCCCGTGGGCCTGCGCCGGAAGGTCATCGTTGCGAGCGGTCGCACGCTCGCGCAGCCTAGCTCGGAAGAAGAGAGCACGATAGAAGCATAGATTTTCGGCGCTCCTCGCGGATTTCTTGGATCTGCGCCGGGCCCCCTCCCTGGCGCGCGGGGCGCGCCAGGGGCTGCGCCCGAGGCCCCGCCAAGGGGGCCCCAGCGCGGATCCAAGGAGTCCGCGCGGAGCGCCTACAGGAGGAGGAGGAGGAGGAGGAGGAGGAGGAGGAGGAGGAGGAGGAGGAGGAGGGAGGAGGAGGAGGAGGAGGAGGGAGGAGGAGGAGGAGGAGGAGGAGGAGGAGCCTACGAGGATCGAGAACTGCGGCGGGAGTGCTGACTGGCGCGGGCGCCGCCTCCACACAGGCAGCGGCGCGGGGCCTCCCGCGTGCACCGGCGCCGCCGCCGCTGGCGCGGCGAGCTGTCGAGCGAGCACGCAGGCGGCCGTGCCGCGGAGCGGCGGGGTCAACCTTGTGGGCGAGTCGCGGTGCCACGCCTGGCCCCGCATCGGCGAGTCACAAGGGTGGCCCTGTAGAGGTCGCCGAGATGGGGTCCGAGTAGATGGGGTCGGGGGATCGGGCAGTGTCGCCGACACATCGGCGACGTCGACGTGAAGCAAGTCGGGCTCCGCATCGAGCCGCACCGCCGATGCATCGGTGATGCGGCGCAATCCTCCGACCCCCATCTAGTAGGCCTAGACCACCTTTGGTGCGCGGGTTGACGACCCTTCGACCCGCTGTCGTGTGGTGCAACAGGAAGCGAGCGGCACTCCTTTCAGCGACCGCTCTGAGGAACAGACGCCTCGGCAAGGACAGAGGAGGCACCAACAGAAGGAGAAACCACTACATCAACATACAGCTTCAGAGGTCCGCGCAGATCTCTTGGACCGGCGCTGGAGCACCCTCCCTGCTGCGCGAAGTGCGCCAGGGGCGACGCCTCCGAGGGGAGTGCAGCGACGATCTGAGACATCCGCGCGGGACCCCTGACAGTTTCGGAACGAAGCTCAGAAGCTCCCTCACACGCATGTGGTTGCCACCATTCTGTCTTGTCTCGCCCCCTCGTCGTTGTCCTTCTTCCCCCCTCCCCTTCCTCGGGCGCGGCCCAACCGATCCCCCAGCAAGCCATCCCCCTTCCGTGACGTCGCTCTCGCCTTCCAAGCTTCCCTCTGGCCGCATACGTCCGTCTCGGGGCGAGGCGAGCTGCTGCTGTGCTTTTCCCGCTGCGGTCGTGAACTCTTGCGCACACGCCGGACGGGAGATGCCGGCAAGAGAGGCATGAAGTAGGAAGGCGGATCAGGCAGACTGGGCCCAGGCCCTCCCAGAGACTAAGAGAGCACAGCAGAAACACGTCGACTCTTGAAGTAGGAAAGCCCTTGAAGTAGATTGGGATCTGGGAATCCAAACATACTCCAGATTTCGTAATAAAGGGAGGGGGGTCTCATTTCGGGGGGGGGGGTCTCTTCCAGGCTATCTTGGAGGACCTGGGGGGGTCTGGGGACGATGTCTTGGAGGGTTCTCCCACGAGGGGGGGTCTGAAATGGCTCGTCTTGGAGGATCCAGACCCCCTCCCTTTTATTACGAGATCTGGAGTACTTTCAACGACCAGCGCCGATCCAGGAACTGCGCGCGGAGCTCCCAGAGAGAGCAAGCTCGTGCCGTGACAGTGCGCTTCGACCCGCCGCCGCCCCCCTCCCGGGGCGCGAACTGCTTCTCGCCGTCGGGGGGGCTGACGACGGTGCCGTTCGTGGACAGGTCGCGCACGCACAGCTCCGCGACGAGCCCGCCGCCTGCAGGCGCGGCGTGCGGGCAGGAGCTGCGAGGCGAGATGTTTGTCACCTGGCCGCGTCCGTTCTGCAACGTGGCTACTCCAGATTTCGTAAGAAGGGAGGGGGTCTGGACCCTCCAAGACAAGCCATTTCAGACCTCCCCCGTGGGAGAACCCTCCAAAACATCGTCCCCAGACCCCCCAGGCCCTCCAAGTTAGCCTGGAAGAGACCCCCCCCGAAATGAGCCCCCCCTCCCTTTATTACGAAATCTGGAGTAGCTTGCGGCAGACACGCGCCCGTGTGGGCGGGCATGCTGCGTGAGCCCTCTCGGGAGCCCCTAGGGGGGGAGCTCTCGGGGGCCCAACGGGGCTGTGTGACCCTGCGTGAGCCACGACCGCCGCTCCAGCACGGAGACCCTGTGACGCGAGCCAACATGGACGGCGGCATATCCTCTGCGTCTCGGGTTTGGGGCATCCCTTCCTCAACAAGCCATGACGCCGTGGACATGGGCAGAAAGCTTGCCCGCAGGAGTGTCGGGATGGCGAGGAGGAGGAGGAGGAGGAGGAGGAGGAGGAGGAGGAGGAGGAGGAGGAGGAGGAGGGAGGAGGAGGGAGGAGGAGGAGCTCGGAGGAGGGGGGCTCGGGGAGCACCCCGCCCGAGGCGGACCTGGTCCTCGCGGGCGAGGGCACCGCCATCGTGCTGGCGCGGCGCAGCTCGAGGCCGCAGTCGCGGCGCCAGAGAGCAGAAGCCAGCAGACGCTCACCACGACAAGGCCTTCCCTGCACACCGAGTTCTTTTCACCGCGGCGCTTCCTTGTCAGCAACTGTTCCACTGACCATGGCGAGGGCAGGAGCTTCACCTTCCTTTACCTCTTGTTCTGCCCCGGGTCCGTGCCTTTAGTGTACAGGGACTACTCTGTGCGCCCCGCACCAGGCAACGCTTTGCCTCGACGAAGAGCTCCCCCGACTGCACGACTCTGCCTCCCGTGCCGCAACGGTGGCAGTCGAGGCAGGCATTCGCAAGAACGAGCCGTCTGAGCAAGGAGAGGGGGGAAGGAGGGCGTGGAAGTGAAGAGGGGCGGGGGAGTGACGCCAGCCACCTCTCGCCACCGCGGCGCCGGCCTCGCGGTCCTCGTGCTGCCCGTGGTTGCCCTGAGGAGCGAGAACGGATGGGCTTGTCTGGCCATGGCGGGCCTCGCCCGCGAGGAGGTCCTCCGACCTACATAAGCCAGAGGAACGGCTCGAACGCCAGGTCCACTCTTTTGGGCCCAGAGTGGTCCTTGTCTCAACGTCTTGACTGCAGGACGGGAGTACAAAATCATGATGCGTCTGGCTCAAGATGTGTTCTAGGACTTCTGGGGTCTCTGCTTCTGCCAACCTCCGGCCATTCGCGCTCGGTCATTCGTCCCTTGCCGCCGGGCCAACAAGAAAGCCTATGAATCTTGGAACGTGTCGTAATCATGGGTTCTCGTTCTTCTGAGAGGAGGGAGGAGGAAGAGGAGGGAGGGAGGAGGAAGAGGATGGGGAGGACCAGGCCGGCGAGGAGTGCGGTGGGAAGGGGGAGGAGGAGGGGGGGTGCACAAGAACGGACCTCTGTTGTGGGCTTCCAGGGGGGTTCAGCATTGCTTCAGCGCATGAAGCCTTAATGCGTAGGAATTCACGCGTTCCAGACGCATTCCGAAAGAATCCCACATTTTCCAAAGCTTGGCCCTGGTAGCCCACAAAGCAAGCATGGGACACATCCTTGATGGGGGGCGAGTAAGGGGAGGGAGATGGAGGGAGGAGGGTGAGGGGGAATGAAGATGAGGAGGGAGAAGGACTACGAGGAGGAAGAATATTCCACCTTGTCCTCCTCTTGCTCCTCCTCCTCCTCCTCCATTCTCCTCCTCCTCCTCCTCCTTCTCCTCCCGTTCCTCCTCATTCTCTGACTCCTCTCCTCATACTACAATTCGTCTTGCTCCTAGGGTCGTTCTTCCTCCACTTAATGTTCACATCGTGCTCTTCTTACTTGTCACTGTGTTCATCGCTCCAGCTCCGCCTCCTCCTCTTCCTGGCCATCCTCTCCCTCCTCCCCCTTTCCTTCTTCCTCTGGAGAGGAGGTACTGGGGATCCATGAGCACATGCCCGCAAAGGGACCCCGAACATGACTGCACGCAGCAATCGACGATGCCGATGCCACCTTACCACGGCGGGCTCAACCCTCACCTGCTTCGCGTGTAGCCCACGCTGCCCTGGAGCTGCCGCGCCGCTGCCTTGTACGACGCTCCGCTCGCCAAAGTTAGCAGAGGGCATCTCAAACGGCTCCTCCTCCTCCTCCTCCTTCTCCTCCTCCTCTGCTTGCTCCTCCTCCTCCTGCTCCTCTGCGCGCTCGCAGGACTCCTGAGCCTGAGTGCTGTTGGCCTCGTGGAGGCGGACATCCCTTGCGTGAGGGCCCTGGGCGAGCACCTCCTCCGACGCGGTGCCAGGGCAGGCGGCGACTCGGGCGAGGCCCCGCCGACGGGGAGAAGAGGGGGGCGGAGCGACCGAGCGACCGCGCGCGCGCGACCACAGGCGAGGGCTCGGCCCGCTCCAAGGCCTCGGAGAGAAGGCCAGGTCTCCAACTCGACCTCCTCTTATCCTCCTCCTCCTATCCTCCTCCTCCTCCTCCTCCTCCTCCTCCTCCTCCTCCTCGTCCCCCTCTTCCTCCTCTCCTCCCTTCCTCCTACTCCTCCTCTTCCACCTCCCCGTCCCCCTCCTCCTCCTCCTCCTCCTCCTCCTCCTCCTCCTCCTCCTCCTCCTCCTCCTCCGCCGCACGCTCGTCTCGCCGTCGGTCCGACGGCAGCGCCGCGCCACCGCGACCTGGAGCACTGCGCAGGTCCACGAGAGGCCGAGGTCAGGTCGGGCGGGTCCTCCTACAGGCGGGTTTTGGGCGACAGATGAAAGCTAGTAAACACACATCCAAACATGGCCAAACACACATTCACTGAGTGGAGCTCCCCACATGTGCATCTATTTGCATGGACCTTTCCGCTGCGAGTGCCCGTGCACAAGAGACTTCACATATAAACGGGCTTGATTCGTGAAAGACTAGAAGTGAGATTCAGTAGTGCGAGTGAGTCTGTGCGCATGAGCCTGGGGCCTCCTGAGGCCTCCTGAAACCTCCTGGGGCTTCCTGGTGCCTCCGGGAGTCTCCTGGGGCCTCCTGGGGCCACTTGGGGCTTCCTGTGACCTCCTGATGCCTCCTGGGGCCTCGTGTGGCCTCCTGGGGCCTCCTGGAGCGTCCTGGAGCCTCCTGGGGCCTTCTGGGGATGATTCGTGCCCCAGGAGAAGCCCAATCTATAGGAACAGACGTATATGACATACTGCGGATCGGAGCCGCAGGAGAAGGGCAATCTACAGAAACACACGTAAATCACCAAGGACTCGTGCCCCAGGGGAGGCCCAATCTATAGGAGCATGCGTAAAACACTTAGGGTCGGATGTAAACATGAGAAGGACAATACATAGAAACATGCGTAAACCATTCAGGATTTGAGCTCCGGGGGAAGCACAATCTATAGGATCATACGTGCAACACATCATGGGATTGGGGCCACTCCTGTGGCCTCCTGAAGCCTCCTGCTCCTGGGGCCTCTTGGGGCCTCCTGTCGCCTTCCGGGGCCTCCTGGGGCCTCCTGTGGCCTCCTGGAGCCTCCTGAAGCCTTCTGGGGCTTCCTGGGGCCTCCTGGAGCCTCTTGGGGCATCCCGTGGCCTCTTGAGTCTTCCTATGGCCTCCTGATGCCTCCTGGGACCTCCTGTTGCCTCCTGGGGCCTCCTGGAGCCTGCGGGAGCCTCGTGTGGCATCCTGGGGGGGATCCGTGCCCACGAGTCTAGCCACCCAAACACAAACCGATCGAGACATCCTCGCATTCTGGCCCCACTTGGGGGCGACGATGAGCGCTTAGCTCGACATCCCCGCCTTTTGGCGCGAACGGAGGAGTGCAATACCCCCTGGCGGCTCCCCCTTGGGGGTGCTGAAACCCTCGCCTCGCGCGATACATACTCATCATCATCATCATCATCATCATCATCATCATCATCATCATCATCATCATCATCATCATCATCATCAGCATCATCATCATCATCATCATCATCATCATCATCAACATCATCATCATCATATTCATCATCATCATCATCATCATCATCGTCATCATCATCATCATCCTCATCCTCATCATCATCAACATCATAATGATCATCATCATGTTTATCATCATCATCACCGTCACCATCATCACTGACATCATCACCATCAGCATACTTTAGCAAAACATAAGATAGCATTACGTACTATAACATTATTCACTGCGTGGAGCTTCCGTATGTGCATCTCATTATCCTGTCGCTTATCGCTGAAGCCTTCTGCCTTTGACCATCTGGATGTGAGCGCGAATCGGCGTGGCCGACGGGCGCGACAGCGACGACTTCAGCGACTTCAGCGGGCATCTTCTAGGAGAGATGAGCGAAGCTCAAGTGGAAGAGCGAGGGGGCGCTGGATCACTAAAGGGGGGAAAACTACGCGAATTTGAGCATGAATGGCCTGCGTGTGAATGAATCTGATTGTGAGTGAACCCGGGTATGGTTAAGTGCGAGTGCCAGTGGGTCTTGGTATGGGAGTGTCTGAGTCCGAGTGGGCTTGAGAATGCGCAAATCTGAATGTGAGTGCATCTGGGTGAGAGTGAGTCTGAGTTTTGGTAAGTCTTAAGTCTGTGTGTGAGTGAGTATGAGTCTGTATGTGTCTGGGTACGAGTGGGTCTGGCTACGAGTGAATCTGAGGGAGGGTGGGTCTGAGTGTGAGTGATTCTGAGTGTGGGTCTGTCTGAGTGTGAGTGCGTCTGAGTATGGGTATGGTGATCCTAGCCACTACGAAACAAACGATGTTCTGCGGGTCCGATTCACCACCGCTCACTCAAGAATATCCTGCCCATGGTCTGACGGGAAGAACACATCATCCAAATCTGCTCCGAAAGCGGAGAATGTTGCGGACGCAGACAGGCAAACCGCTCGAGACATCCATGCAATCTGGGCGCGAACGGCAGAATCGCCCGAGACATCTCTTTAGAATCTGCTCTGGCCTCCTGGAGCCTGCTGGGGCCTCCTGTGGCATCCTGAAGAGGATCCGTGCCCACGAGTCTGGCCAGCAAAATAAGCAAACCGCTCGAGACATCCTCAACATCTGGCCCTCCCTGGGTGCGAGCATGAGCGCCTCGCTCGAAACATCCTCAACACCTGTTCCAAAAACGGAGGCTGTCGTGCACCGAAGCAAGCAAACCGCTCGAGACATCCCCGCCAGTGCGGCGCGAACGGAGTAGTGCATTACCACCTGGCGGCTCCCCCTTGGAGGCGAAACTGAGCGCCTAGCTCGAGACACCCTCCAAATCTGCTCCGAAAGCGGAGGATGTCGGAACACCGTTCGAGACATCCCCGCCATTCTGGCGCGAACGGAGGAGTGCAATACCCCCTGCCGGTTCCCCCTTGGGGGTGCTGAAACCCTCGCCTCGCTCGATGCATCCTCAGACTCTGCTCCGCCATCATCATCATCAGCATCATCATCATCATCATCATCATCATCATCATCATCACCATCATCATCATCATCACCATCATCATCATCATCCTCATCCTCAACAGCAGCATCATCACCATCATCATCACTATCAGCATAACCATCAAATCATCATCGCAACATAACGTTCCATTACATACTGTATCACGGCATTGCATACCATAACAACATGCCATATCATAGCATAGCATACCATAGCATACCAAGACATAACATACGAACCATACCATAATAAACCACACCATACCATGATTCACCATGACATACTATGCCGTACCATGCCACAACATACCATAACATACGATATCGTGACGCACCATACCATACCATAACATAACATACCATAACATAACATGAGGAGGAAGAGGAGGAGGAAGAGGAGGAAGAGGAGGAGCGTGTGTGTGTGTGTGAAAGGAAAGGAGTGCCTGCACTAAAAACAACAACCCCATCCTTTGGATATGGAGAATCACATAACATGACACGACCTACCATACCATATCATAGTATACCATACCATAACATAACATACCATAGGATAGGAGGAGACGAGGGAAAGGGTAGGAGGAGGAGAAGAGGAGGAGAAGAGGGAGTAGGAGGCGTCTAAGTAACAACAAGAAGCCCATCTTAGGATATGGGGAATCATAGAAACATCGGCCCCAGAGTATGTTTGGACCATGTTCGAATATTCCTCCTGCAGAAAGACATGCCCGACTTTACGCCAGGGTGCTCTGCCGCGGGGCGGCGCAGTTCGCAGGGAGGGGCGCCGTGGCCCCGGCATCCACTGCCACGCCTCCTCCTCGACTCGACTCTGATGACTTTCGGAATCGGTGGCGAAAGCCGCTATACCCCCCCCAATGGCCTTCGCCATTCGGTGGGAGGCGGATCAAACCAGTAGCCGTAAAAGTAGAACGGAGCGCAGGATAAACAGGAGGGGTATCTTCCAGGGGGAGGAGTAGTCTGGCACCTGCCGCATTGGCCACTGCTTGCTGACAGTGGCGTCTCATCCCTGGGTCTATTGCCCTGCCCAGCCCTGCGGTCTTGGTGGGTGGGTGCGTGGAGTCGTCGACGCCTCCTCACTTCTGCGCCTTGGCTCAACGCCCAACCCGGACACTGCCCTGTGAGCGGAGGCGGCCTCAGCTGTTTCAAACGACTCAGATTAGGTCTACGCTGATCGTCTACGGGATGCAAGCCCCGATGCGGGCATGTGTGTTCCTGATAAAAGTATCGACAGTCTGCGCGGCGGCTGTGGTGGGAACTTCAAGTCTCTTTACTGAAAGGGGGCCTGTGGCATACACTGGATCATTGAACAGCTGTCCATGTCAATGCACGAACGTGTTTCCCCTCACGTCAAGGCACGCGGCGGTCATATGCATGAGGTAGGTGTTTGTTTGGCGCGCGGCACGCGTTGGCCAATATTTGTTCTTTACTTGCATGCCACCTTTGCAACTCAGGAAGCGTGGCTCTCGATGCCCCACACTCGTGGGCCGTGCTGCCTCTGAAACTGCGTGTGCGAAGGGCTGCGGTGACGGTCGAAGCCACGCATGTCGATGGCGACGAAGACGCCCAGAAAAGTAACGGATAACGATCAAGATGAGGCAAAATCCAGAATGAAACAAAAGGGGTCGCTTCCGTCACAACGGAGGGGGGCGAATGTTGTCAAACAAATCCCCTTCCGCCACAGAAAGGGAACACATGACATACATTCGGCCTTTGGGCTACTCCGTCCCAACTTGCTGAATCAATTTGACCGTTCCAATTCCGTTTAGCTTGCCGCCGTCCTTCCTCATCATCCCGCCCTCGGCCACGTGGACTTCCGCGTCCGCTTCATCTTCCCGCGTGCACGAGGTCCTCGTTCACTCATCCTGCTCAGCCCTCCTCCCCCTCTCCTCCTGCTCCTGCTCCTCCCCCTCCTCCTCTCTACCCCCCTCCAGTTCCTGCTCCTGCTCCTCCTCATCATCATACTGTTGCTGCTGCCCCTCCTCCTCCTCCTGCTCCTCCTGCTCCTGCTCCTGCTCCTGCTCCTGCTCCTGCTCCTGCTCCTGCTCCTGCTCCTGCTCCTGCTCCTCCTCCTCCTCCTCCTCCTCCTCCTCCTCCTCCTCCTCCTCCTCCTCCCCTCGCCCGCTCGCCAACCCCCTCGTGGCCAAGCTTGGCGCCGTGCTTTCGGCCCTCCCCGCCGCACCCAGCTTTCCCGACGCCGAGCGAGGGGAGAACGAGGAGGGGGGGCGAGGGGGGCGGAGGAGGGCGAGGAGGAAGGGAGGACGAGGAGGACGAGGAGGACGAGGAGGAGGAGGAGGGGGAGGAGGAGTGCGAGGGAGGACGAGGAGAAGGAGGAGGACGAGGAGGAGGAGGAGGAGGAGGAGGGGCAGGAGGAGGACGAGGGAGGACGAGGAAAAGGAGGAGGACGAGGAGAAGGAGGAGGAGGAGAAGGAGGAGGACGTGGGAGGACGTGGGAGGACGAGGGCGAGGGAGGATGATGATGATGATGATGATGATGAGGAGGAGGAGGAGGAGGAGGAGGAGGAGGAGGAGGAGGAGGAGGAGGGGGAGGAGGAGGAGGAGGAGGAGGAGGAGGAGGAGCGGGAGGAGGAGGAGGAGGATGAGGAGGAGGAAGAGGATGACGAGGAGGAGGGGGAACTAAACAATGTTTGTGTCGTTTTCGTTTTGTGATTGTTTTCCTTTGTTCTGTCCTTTTTCTGCCTTTGCCGCGAAAGGAAAACAACATGAAGATGGGCCACAAGATCGCCAGAGCACCGCTCAGCTCGAGCCCTGGTCGGGACAGGACAACATCGGACCAAGTCAAATCGGGGATCTCTGAAATCAGGTGGTTCTGGAGGATGGATCGGGCGCAGCAACATTCGCAGAGCGTTCCGGAACTCTCTGAGAGTGTTCCAGAACGCTCTGGAACGGATTTATCCTCATCCTAGCACGCCCGAAGCCTTCTCACAGCGTTCCAGATTGCTATGAGAGCGTTCAAGCATGCACACGTCCGAGCGATGCCAAGAGGCGGGAGGGCCTCAGAGGGGCCACCCGGCTTTTTGGCGCGGACGCCCCTCTCCCCTGTATACCTCTTTGGGCGCGCCGCCAACCGGAGGAGGGCCAGATGAGGCAGTCAGCAGCTCGCCATTGCTCGGACGTCCATTCCCAGTGCATTTTTCGGGTTCGCGCGTGTTTTTTTGCACGATGATCCAGGATGCTCCTCGATGGCCCTCGCCGAAAAAATGCACACGTCCGAGCGATGCCAATGCAACTACACCGCCTGGCCCAAATCCGCTCAAAACCGACCCCTGGACCCCTCCGCAAGGGCTCACCCCGACCCGCTGGTGTCGAGGCGGACTAGCCGTGGCGACGAGAAGCCTCCGGGAGCCCAGGAAGGACGAAGAAAGCCAGGGCTAGGTCGGGCATGTCCTCCTGCAGGCGAATTTCGGAAAGGAGGATCTTGACTAGAGGGGGGGAAAGATGAACAGGGACCGACCGTCCCAATGTTCTTATAGGCCTACCACGAAACGTTCTTAGAACCCACAAATGTTCAAACTAAGAACAAGTCTATTCTTAGAACATAAGCCCGATTTGTTAACACAAGACAATCTCAGCCAGACATGTTCTAAAGACATTCCGTGCAGACCCCAAAAGGTTGTCAGAGCATTCTCTTCGAAGGCCTATAGGCGAGCTGGGACGCTTCGCCACTGCTTGAGGAGGAGGAGGAGGAGGAGGAGGAGGAGGAGGAGGAGGAGGAGGAGGAGGAGGAGGAGGCAGAGGCGCCCAGGCGTCGTCCTTCGCAGCGACAAGCTCGCGACGCCCGCCCCCCCGCGGGCCCGCGCCTGGGGCCTCGCGCGTGACGACGCGCAGCTCGGCGTGCACCGAGGAGACGCCCAGGAGCGGCACCACGATCTCGTTGCGCGGCCCCCGGCCTGGGGCGGGGCACGGGGGGGCCGCTCTTGGCCAGCCAGCTGCGGGCCCGCGGGGGGTGTGGGGGGGGGGCGGACGAACCCCGCTTGATCTGCCCGCAGATCCGAGGCTCTGGGAAAAAATATGGGAACGGGCGATGTTTCTGGTTCTTTCCAGCTTGGGGGTGCCCTCGGCGGGCCTCGGGACCGTCAAAGAAGGACTCAAGATGCATGATTCTGCTTCGAGCGATCCCCACCGAAACCTTCGGCATTTGACCCTGAGCCTGGTAGTTACTATTTCTTATTGTGGCCAGCCTGAGCTCGCCGCGCATGTCGCGTTTCACAAAACGCCAGTATTCGGTCGCTGCTGCATTCTACTCTATCACGTTATGTTCGGTGCTGTTCTGTTCTATGCGCATCTGGTTTGTTCTGTTCTGCTGTCGACGGGGCGGCGTGACGTCTGATCGGTCGTGGCTGCGCCTGCTTTTGCCCTGTGGCCAGCCTTACGCCGGCGTCGGTGTTGCGTCTGACAAGGCGCCACTGGTGTCGCTGCTGCGTTTAACAGTGTTCAGATATGTTATATTCCATCGTTTTCTGGTACGTAATACTGTACACCCTGCGAAATGCTTTAGAAATCATGGGTTAAGAAATTCATAGTCTCAGAATCTGAATAAAAACCCAGAATGTCTATTCAAATCTTAGGATTTACATTGAAACATTAAGAATAATCGAGACTCTGGCCGAAAATTTAGGTTTTCTTAAGCATCGCCTAAGGTGTACTATGTTATGCTGTGTTCTCGGCGGGCCGGCGTGGTGTCGTGACTCCTGCCACGTGGGATACGTCGTCCCGTCGGTCGCTGCTGCGCCTGTTGGTTTATGTGGCCAGCCTGACCTCGGCGCGCACGTTGCGTTTGATTTTGTGAGGGCACGGGCGATTCTGCTATGATGTTCCTCTTCAATTGTGATTCGCCCTATTCGGTCACCGTGTACTATGTTCTGCCCAGCTCTGGCATACTGTTAACTGTTATGTGTGATCGTATGATATGCCCCGTTACGCTAAACTGTTCATCATGTCATGGTATGTCCTGTTCAGCTTATGGCATGCCTCGTCACTGTTGTTGTCGTCAAGTGCGTCATCTTATTTTCGCTACCGTAGTGGCACCAGAAGTACACCATGTATGATATGCGGTGCTAGTTACGCAAAGCCACGTTCTTTCTATCATGGTATGCTATGTTCTGCAATGATAATCATCATCCACATGTGTTTGCATATGCTGTTCGCTTGCGTTCGCTGCCGTTGTAATATTCGTAGTGGAACAATTCTCGTATGTTGTGATAGGATATGTTCTGATATACGCTGTTATGATCTGGTGTATTGTTCATTCCGTTTTTGCGTTATGCTATGTTCGATGTCGTGCCATGGTATGGCATGTTATGCAATGCTGTTGTGTGGTATGAATTGGTGATGTACGTTTTGGCATGTGGTCTTGACATGTGTTATGTCGCGCTCTACAATGACATGAGTTGCCGTGTTATGCTGTGTACTGTGACGCTGCGTTGTATTATGGTATGGCATGTTGTGGTATGAGGTGCTGTGTTCTGTTCGTATGTGTTATCTAAGGTTATGCTCTGCACTGTCATGCAACGCTGTGTACTGGTATACTATGTTCTGTGTGCTCCGTTCTGTCGTATCATGCTTTGTAATGCTATACTATGTCCTTTTATGTGATGCAGTGTTCTGTTATGCTCTGTTTTGTCATGCTGTGTTCAATTCTTATGCTCTGTTCTGCCATGCTATTTTCTGTGATGCTCTTTGCTGTTCGTTCTGTTCTGTCATGCTCACGGGTACGGGAGTCCCGGGGATTGTCGGTGGACCTGGGGAACTGGAGGCCGCGGTGTGCAGAGTGGGTGGGTCGGGTTTGGAGGGGCGGGGAGAGTCTCGGGAGCTCCCTGTGGTCCAGGGATCTGGCGGCCGCGGTATATGCAGAGTTGGCGGGTCGGGTCTGGAGGGGCGGGACGTCTCGGGGACTCTTGTGGACATGGGATCGGGCGGCCGCGGCATGCAGGGTCGGCGGGAGGGGGCAGCGTCCTGTCGGCCTCGGGCCCCTGGGCTGCACGGGGGCCCGGTGGCTGCGGCGGGCGTGGCCGTCCCACCGCTGGGCCGATGCGGCCGGTGGTTTTGTGTAGGGCGTGCTCTCTTGGTGGGCCCGTCGGTGCCCGTCCTGGAGCCGTGCTTTGCCTCTGTGGAGTGTCTGCTGGGAGGGCCTCTGCAGGTCCGTGGGGTCAGGCTCTCGTGGCCTGTTGTGCTTTCCAAGCTTTTTTCTGCTTTCGCCCCCGAGGCCACAGAGTGCCCGCAAGGCTGACCTATATACATATATATATGGTAGCCCCTACCCACCACACACACGTACAAACACACCTAACACGCACACGCACACGAACACACACACAAACCCACACACACACGCGCGCACAGACAAATACGCACACACACAAGCACACACACAACACACAAGCACAATCACACACCAACCAAACACATACATTGCACATACACATTTACACATGTACACATATAAGCATATACACACTTTCACACTTACACAGACATGCACATGCACACTTACATTCACACGCACGCACACACACCGCACACAACACAAGACACACACACACACTACACACCACACACGTTGGTTTGGCGGTCGCGGCCTCACGCGCAGCGACGAGGCGGAGCAAGTATATCAATCGGACACACAGACACAACTACACACACGTGCACACACGTACACACACCATGCACCAGACACAACACACAACATACAAGCCATATGTATGTATGTAAGCATAATTATGTATGTTTGGGTGTATTGGTGTGTCGCGCGCGCGAGAGAGAGAGAGAGAGAGAGAGAGCGAGAGAAAGAGAAAGCGAGAGAGAGAGAGAGAGAGAGAGAGGCAAAGGCATATATATACACATATATATACAGAACAGAGAGAGAGAGAGAGAGAGAGAGATGTCGCCACCGTGACTTACGCACGTAATGGAGTGCCCCAAGGCTCATGCAAGCCTGAAAAGTCATGCAAACTTGAAAGGTTTGTAAGGTTCTCAAGGGCCCGAACCGCGAAATTCCCAGGCGCTCTTGGGCACGGTCAGGCGCTCTCAGGGCATTCTGCGTAGGCCTCTGGGACGTTGCCGCCACCCAGGGAGGCCCCAAAGCCTGCCAAGACAGCCCTGAGAAGGTCC
>CAUYUJ010016854.1:102412-114912 GCA_963575745.1 Prorocentrum cordatum | reverse complement strand
ATATATATAGGGTCCGACTGCATGGGGGCGGAGGATCGCGCCGCCTCGCCGATGCATCGGTGACGTCGGCGATACACGTCGGCGCAGTCGGCGTGGATAAGATTGAGCTCTATAGCGAAGCCGCGTCGCACCGCAGCGACCATGCGCCGCGACTCTCCGACCCCATCTGCTCGGACCCAATTTTTGGTCCGGCACATCCCCCTGCGGGCAGATTCTGGAAGACAAAAAGAACATAGTCAACAAATATTCTCAAATACTTCCAATAAGTGGAGAAATCGTTCACGTTCAATGTTTGAATATTCCTCCTGTAGAGGGACATGCCCGACTTAAGCCCAGTTTGGGAGGCCTGGATTCGAGGCGATCCTGCCCCAAGAGATCTTGCGGCGAGGTTTTGAGACTTGGGTCCCGTACCCCTCGACCCCATCCGAGGGGCCAGTCTTCCACTCCTCCTGGGCCGCTTTCTGACAACCCTGGGACCCAGAACTGGCCGCCAGAACGCCAAAGCAGTCAGAACAAACCGGCTGTTCAATGTTTGGCTCGCGCCGCTGGATTGGCAAGGCCGAGGGTGGCGCACAACCAGCACCCCCATGCAATCCGAGCTGGCCCCAACGGACCCCCCGAGCAGTCCCAGCTGGCCTCGACATGCCCCCCGAACAGTCCAGCCAGGGCGGTCTCAGCACCCCAACCAGGGGCGCGGAGCGCCCCAAGGGCGCCGGTGGAGGCGGCGCCGGGGTGGGGGGGGGGGGGGTTGAAACCAACCGGGACCACCTGAGGGGCCTGTTGAGGCCAGCCGTGACTGCCTGGGGGGGTGCTGTCTGCGCGCAGCACGGAGCCTTGCCAGCTGGATGTCTGGGCCCCCCTCAGATCTGACGTTGCAGCAAAGTGCAACGTCGCAGAAAATCACCACCGGAGCCCCGGACCCCGTCTTAACGCGCCATTTTTCGAGCGGGATCGATCTATGATGGTCCCGGCCAGGGGCCCGAAGCCGGGCGAGCGCGGCCACTGTAAAAAAAAATGCAGTGCCAGGGTCTCAGGGTACTACAGCCGAGGAGACGATCAAGAAAACGATCGTTTTAGAAATCTGCCAGCTTCCCGGAAGTTTGGTTCTTGGAACAAGCCTTGGCCAAGTTTCTGCCTTTGACGCTGGAGGGACAAACGCGCTCCAGAAGCTGGTCCAGCTTTCCGACAAGTTGGCCAAGAAGAAGCGGGGGGTCTGTATAGTATGTCTCTACATCTATGTACAGTTATATTTAGAACACATGCACACACACCAAGCACACACACATTATATACATACATATATGTATATATATGTACATATGTATATATGTATGTATACACATGTATATTTATATAGATATATGTATACATGTACCTATATCCCTAAGGCCTGCGGGCCGCCCCTGACCCAGACCGAAGGGACAACACCTGTACAGGCGGCTATCTCTGGACCGCGTCTGTGCGAGAGGCCTCCTCCAATAGGGCTCCAGAACATGCTGCGGGGGCTTGTGACGAAGTTTTTGGCGCAAGCCTGGGTGAAACAGCTCCTAGTACAGATCTTGGTGGTAGTAGCAAATATTCGAATGAGAACTTGGAAGACCGAAGTGGAGAAGGGTTCCACGTGAACAGCAACTGGGCGTGGGTCATTCGATCCTAAGAGACAGGGGTGTTCCGCACACGCAGGCTTTGCCTCGTCTCTCGAAAGGGAATGGGGTTAATATTCAGCGTGGATACTGTATGGCAGCGTTCGGCGGACATCGGCCGGCTAGTGTGCGTCCAGAAAGTAATCGGGACCCACACTGGAATCCCAAGCCGAATCGGATCGGAATCGGAAGCCATCGACATCGAATCGAATCGAACCGAAGGAGTCGAAATGAGCCCTGCACCCGGCCCCTCCGGTGACGCGCGCCGTGAAGGCGACCTCGCCGCCGCTCGCAGCGGGCCTGCCCGCAGGCACCTCCGCCGGCGCCGCCGCGAGCGCGGCGGCGGAGGCCGCGCCTCTCAGTGGCGGAAGGGGGCTTCCCCCAGGGGCTCTCGGCGGCGAAGGCGAGGGCGGGAGGTCTCCTTCCTCCTCCTCCTCCTTCTCCTCCTCCTTCTCCTCCTCGGAGGAGGAGGCAGATGCCCCAAGACAGGAGAGCCCAAACTCGAATCGAGTGAATCGGATGGGCGAGCGAAGCGACGCGGATCGGCGGACAAATCGGCAGCCAAGTCGGAAGAAGTCGAAGCGGCGGAGGTCGGCAAGCCAGTCAGGCGTCCACTAGGGCATCGCAATGTAGGTCGGCATCCCAAACCGGATCGAATCGGAATCGGAAGTGGAAAACATCGGAGCCGAATCGAATCGGACGAATCGACATGAACCCTTCTAAAATCTGGGCGTTGCCCTGGGGCCATCACTCATAGATCCGGCTCGAACATTGCAGCAAGAAGATGGGGTCTAGGGCTCCGTCCAGCCGTGATATTGATGTTAACTGCAACGACGGATCTCAGGGGGGGAAGTCTAGAATCTAGGTTGCGGGTTTCGGACGCATGACACCCACCACCGACGGACGGATCACAACCTGATGGAGATACATAGACTGCAGCACGGTCTCGTCCAAGATCTCAAGAAGCCTCTTGAAAACTTCATAGAGGCCTCTTGAGAACTTCCGAGAAGCCTCCTGAGAGCTTCCACGAAACCTCTTCAGAGCTTCTTGGAGGACTCTCCAGAGAACTTCCAAGAGGACTCCTCAGAGGTTCCGAAAGGCTTCTCAAGACCTTCCGAGAAACCTCTTTTCAGAACTTCCGGAGGCTTCTTGAGAACTTCCGAGACACATCTCAAACACTTCCGTTGCCACGTGCCCCCCGAGCCTTCTGTTTCGGCGGTGGACGAACCTCCCTTTAGTAAACCTCCCCTTAGTGAAAACGGCCTGGGACCGAAACCGACGGACCTGGACCCGCAAAAATGACGGCCGCAACGCCCTTTGGCGAACCGAAAACGGCCAATTCGCTAATCGACGTGTCAGGGTAGGAGGCCTGTCCACCCCGACTGTCACCGCTCGTGCCCCGGACCTCCCGTCACCTCTGGTCCTCAAGAGCTGCCCTGTCCTGGCTGTTCCCCGCCCGTGAGAACAGCGGTCGCAGGCGACCGCATGCAGTAAGCTACCTTCTCCCCACAAGGTGGGAAGGGGCGTGCCGCTGCGCTTGACAGCTACAATGCTAATTTCGGGGCGGTGGCGAAAATCACCCAGGTCGGCAATCAAGGAACGGCTTGGCTCTAGTCGATACTGCTAAATCCTCCGACCCTGTCGGCGGCGTGTGTGAGGGGCTTGTCTGTTCGAGTCGTCGTCTCCGTCAGTCGTCGTCTCCGTCGTCCCCTTTCCCTACACCCTCCTCCTTAAGCTTGTCAGCGAGAGGACAGTCTAGCAATGTCGTAGTCGAGTCGAAGGGAAGCCCCTTCCCTTTGATCCCTCCCCAGTCGGGGGAGGGAGTCCGGGGGGGAGGTAGGGGGAGTGGGTCAGATACCCATTCCCCCCCTGGGAGGCCTGGGGCCTCAAAACATTCCAAGACAGGCCAAGAGTAGCCCAAGAGGCACCCGAGACGGTCCAAGAGGGTCCCCAATCGCCAAACGATTGGTCCCAAACGCCTTCATGCCCTCCAGTCTGCCCATGAGGCCTCCAGGACGCCCCAAGACATCTCCAAGAGCACCCCCCCAGAGGGTCCCAAGAGGCCGAATTCATTGATTTCCCGTTGTTTCTTTTTAATATTCGGGCGTTCTCGCCTTTTTTGCATTTCCCGCTGCTCCAAGACGGCGCAAGAGGCCCCCAAGATCGCCCCAAGACGGACAAAGAGGTCTCCAAGACCTCCCATAAGGCTCCAAGAGCGTGCCCACACAGGGGATCCGAACGGACATTTCGAGCCCTCGGCCCCAAGATGCTCCCAGGAGGCCCCAAGAGGTTACCAAGAGGCCCCGAGAGGCCCAAAAGAGGTCCCCAGGAAGCCCGAAGAGGCTCCCAAGAGGCTCCCAAGAGGGCCCCCAAGAGGCTCGCAAGAGGCTCCAGAATTCCTCGCTGGAGGCCACCGGGAGACTTCCGAAGAGACTCCAAGAAGCATCCCTCAGGACTGTGGCCCACGTCAGCGTCGTCGTCGTCGTCGTTGCCGCCACCGTTGTCGTCGTCGCCGTCGTCGTCGCCGTCGTCGTCGTCGTCGTCGTCGTCGTCGTCGTCAGCGTCGTCGTCGTTGCCTCCGCCGTTGTCGTCGTCGTCGTCTCCCTTCGGTGTCGGCGGGACCGGCCGTAAGACCTTCGCAGCAGGTCTGGCCGACACGACGGGCCGAAGGCTGATTGGGCGTGCACGGCACGTGCCCTTACCCCAGAGCCCCCTGGCCAAACATATCGAAAGTGATTCTGAATTTGCTGCGGCCATGCAATCTACCGGCCTGGATGCTGGGACTCGTGCCTACGACGTTGAATCGATCAGGCCGAAACAACGGACCGAGGGCTAGTTGGGCATGCTTGGCACTGGCCCTTACCTTACACCACATCATGTGAAAATGATGCTTCGCCAGCCGGGAGTGTAGACTCTTGCCTCTGCTGCCTAATCGGCTGGGCCGGAACAACGTACCGTAGGTTACTGCGGCATGTTCGGCAGGGGCCCTTAACCTGCAGTCCTGGCATAGAGTCCCATGCAAGCGGATTATGATGCGGTGCGCCTAAAATATGATTGGATTATTGGTGATACTGTCACATCGTTCAGGCCGACAAAGTGGACCGTAGGCTGACTGGGCCTGCTCGGCAAGGACCCTTAACCCCCAGTGGTCTGGCAGAAGGTACCGATGATGTTGATGCGGACATGCATCTGACCTGGATCCCGAGACTCGTGCCTATACGTTGGATCGGTCAGGCCCGAACAGCGGAACCCATGCTAGTTGGGCATGTTTGGCAATGGCCCTAAAACCTTAACCCGCAATCCTGTCATAGAGCTTCAACTTGGAGGGTGCCGCTACGCCTACCGGACGTGTGAATTCAAGCTGCAAGAACCAATCGGGCCGATTCGAGTGGCGCGGGCGCACTTAGTAACAGGTGTGTGAGCAAAGCGACGACACGAATCACGCCCATGTGCTTTAAGCTACCCCTCCCGACCCCTGGCACCAGAGGTCTTCGGCCATCATGCAAGAGCAAGTCGAGTTCAGCCTTTGTCGCCCAGATCCCCATTCCCTGGCCCTGGTGGTAGGGGTGCCCGCTGGACCCCAGCAGAGGTCCATATGTGCTGCCCCGTGCGTCACTGACCATATCGAGAGCCAGGAAGGCTCGGGGCTCATTGGCGCGGGGGCAGGGGAAAGAGCAGGAGGAAGAAGATGATGATGATGATGAGGAGGAGGAGGAGGAGGAAAAGGAGGAAGGAAGAGGAGAAGGAGGAAAGACGATGATAAAGAAGGGCGAGGAGAATGAGGAGAAAACGGAACGATGAGGAAGGGGAGGAAAGAAAAGGAAGCGGCGGATGAGGAGGATCAGGAGGGATGGAGGAAGACGACGAGGAGGAACCTTATGGTTATCCTCATTATGATGCAGACGACGATGATGATGCTGGGGATGGTGATGATGATGAGATGATGATGCTGATGCTGCTGATGATGACGATGCGATGATGATGGTGATGCTGCTGTTGTTGTTGATGATGATGATGATGATGCGAATGATGATGATGGTTATGATCCACCCGCGACTCAGCGTTCATGATCTGCTTACAGTAAACGGACTGCCTTCCTCTTCTTGGCGATCGCGCGAGCCCTCGCCGCAGTCGGGGTTCTGGAGCTGCTCTTCTCCCCACCTCTCGTGGGCCCGGGGCAAGTTGAACGACGAAGCAATGAGGTCATGCATGCACAGGAAAAAGGCAAGCTTCAACGCACAACCGACAAAAGATGGCGCGTGCAAAGCAGCAGCCTATCTCCACGCGGCCACCCGCAATGATCTTCGGGAAGAGAGGGGGCGACAGAGGACAACAGGGCGAGAATGGCAGGACAGGACAAGGTCATGCAAGACCTGGTCGCCACCAATCGCTGGACACCCAGCGCGGCAGACCTGACGTCCTGGGTTCAGTCTGGCAGCAGTACACCACCCGCTGCACAGGGAACGGGTCTGGGCGACGCACAAAAAACGGGGCGATGGAGGCGGGCGTGTTGAACTAACAGGAGACGCCGTCGGACTGTTTTAGCTTCGCCTGAGGCCAACAAAAACTGAGCCTGGGAAAAAAAAGTACAACACTGTAGGGCCCTAATCTGTGTTTGGTGCTCGCGGCTCTTGGTGATCCCTTACTTCAAGTAACGTTTGGGTCGGACGTGATAAGGGGGAGCGCTTGGAACCTTTCGAATCGCACACGGAACGAGTTCGTGATAGATTCATCAACCATACCAGCCATCCACAGAACGAGCATCAGAACAACTGCATCATCTCAGATCTCGCGCCAGCAAGGATAGACGCGGGGAAGAAAACTTTCGACCTCAAGCACACGAGGTGCATTGCAGCCAGATTTTCAATCTCCACAGGCCAAGGGTTGACAGGTAGGCCGATCGCGTCAGAGTTGGGCAGGACGCACGAGGGAGTGGCCCATCTCGGCCCTGCGGTGAGGAACTGATGAGCGTCACGCTCAGCATGGAGCACAACTGGATAATCAAGAAGAAGCTGAGCTGGGAAACTAAGACGGGGAACCGCGAACGTGTTGTAGGCATGGTTGGCTTGAATGAGCTGCATCGCAAGCCCCTGGATGTAATGAAACCCTTGACTGAGCTTCTTGAGGTCCCAGTCCAACTAGTCCACGGCCCACCAATTCCCAGAAACGCACCGGAATGCCGACCAGCGGTCCCAATCCGAAATCCAGAGACGTTCGGCACAGCTACTTGGAACAATCTACTGACAGTGGCCTTGTTCAGGAAGGCAGGGAAACCGATGGGATATCTCAGCCCATCCGGAAGCCACGAGGGATGCCAGATCGAAAGTCTCGCCACCGTATGGGGTTGATCCTAAGCTGGCGTAGAAAGTTGTCGCGTCCTGGTGGCTTCGGAACTTACTGCCTTACATACAGTCGAGGCGTTGACCTAAGGAACCCTAAATAAGGAACGAGGCCCCTATTTTCCATAAGTTGAACTTCGATTTCGTATCGAAAACCAAAGGACAATCCAAGGCAAGCTGCGAAACAATTAAGGAACACGGAGCCCCTCCCCAACGAAAAGGGTTCCTTCTTCAGGGCCCCGACTGTAGGCCGTCCGCATGCCACGGGTCCACGCTTCGGATCGATCGCGGTATG
The DNA here is from genome assembly GCA_963575745.1 of Prorocentrum cordatum. Classification (NCBI taxonomy): domain Eukaryota; class Dinophyceae; order Prorocentrales; family Prorocentraceae; genus Prorocentrum; species Prorocentrum cordatum. The sequence goes on along the minus strand of CAUYUJ010016854.1, from coordinate 107,635 downwards.
CTGTTTGCGTGCGGCTCTTGAGCTCCGCGGGCGGCCCTCCCAACTCACTCTGGACTGCGCTCCCGGGGGGACCGAGCAACCAAGACTTCGTGCGATCCGGTCAACCCTCGTCAGCGGGAAACACGTGCCCATCCAACGGCCTCGCCTTCCGCCGCCCTGCACCACTCTCGAGCAACGACGGAAACATGGCACTGATGAAACAACTGCCGACGCCATAGTCAGAGCCTGCGACAGCTCCTTCAGCTTGACCTCTGTGCTCTTGATCTTCTGGGGGGCCTGGGATTGGGGCCTCCGGCCTTACACGCTCGTTCAACATCTCGTCGCCATATCCGATACCGCCTCCGCGCCCGTGTCGTAATTCTCGAAGCTGGCTCTCGAGTGCCAGGAGCCTCGCTTCCGTCCCCTCCGCCGCTGCCTCTGTCCTTCATATAGCGTGTGCGTGGCTGTCTGGGCCTCGGTGACCGCCGTGGTTCGGTTCGCATCCCTGGCCTCGGCAGCCTGTGGGGCCATGGGTTCCTGCTGGTGCTTCAACGGCTTAGGTATGGTCTCCAACACCGCCGCCAGCTGGGACATGTGAAGGCCGAGCTGGTGCTGAGCGATGCGCCTAACAGCCTGCAGCGGCCTGGGCAGGTCTCCTGCAGGGGCCGTTGAAAAGATCCTGAAGGCTGGCGCCTTGGGTCTGCCCCTCGGCGGTGTCCAAGCTCTAGCCGCCAGGGCACGCGGTTAGAGCTTAAGCCAAACGGGCTACGGATGATGATGCTGCTGATGATGATGCTAATGATGATGGTGCTGATGCTGCTGCTGATGCTGCTGATGCTGGTGATGGTGGCGATGATGCTGCTGCTGATGCTGCCGCTGCGGATGCTGATGATGTTGCTGGTGATGATGACGATGCTGATGCTGATGCTGCTGTTGGTGATGATGCCGATGACGACGATGATGCTGATGATGATGCTGATGATGATGCTGCTGGTGATGATGATGATGATGGTGATGCTGCTGCTGATGGTGATGAGGCGGATGATGATGGTGACACTGATGCCGATGCTAATGATGCTGCTGCTGATCGTGCTGATGCTGCCACTGCTGATGATGATGCTGCTCATGTTGAGGCGGACGATGAAGCGGAAGCGGAGAGGTAAGACGAGTAGGACGAGGACGCGGAGGATGTGGAAGCTGATGGGGAGGACGATAGGGGGGGGGGGGGGGGCGGAGGTGGGGGGGGGGGGATGGGGAGGAGGGATGAACGGGGAATAATGAGGGATGGAGGAAAGGGGGCAGGGAGAAGGATGAGGAGGAGGAGGCGGAGGAAGAGGAGGAGAATGAGGAAGAGGCGGAGGGAAGGAGGAGGGGCGAGGAGAAGGAGGAGAGGAGGAGGAGGAGGAGAGGAGGATGGGGAGGAGGAGGAGGAGGAGGAGGAGGAGGAGGAGGAGGAGGAGGAGGCGGAGGAGGAGGAGGAGGAGGAGGGAGGAGGAGGAGGAGGAGGAGGAGAGGGAGGGGAGGAGGAGGAGGAGGATGCGGAGGAGGAGGAGGAGGAGGTGAAGGAGGAAGTGGAGGAGAAGTGGATGATGAGGAGGAGGAAGAGGAAGAAGAGGAGGGGGAGAAAGAGGAGGGAGAGAAGGGAGGAAGCGGAGACGCAGGAGCAGGAGGAGGCGGAGGAGGAGGAGGAGGAGGGGAGGAGGAGAGCAGGAGGAGGAGGAGGAGGAGCAGGAGGAGGATGATGAGGGGGCGGAGGATGAGGAGGAAGAAGAGGGGAGGATGAGGAGGAGATGGATGAGAAAGGATGAGGGAGGACGGAGGGGGCAGGCGGGAGGGGGAGGAGGGATGCGGAAGGAGGGAGGTGGAGAAAGATGAGGAGGAAAACCAGAGAAGGAGGAGGAGGCGAGAGAGCGGGGAGAGGAAACGAAGCAGAACATGAGGAGGCGGAGGAGGAGCAGGACGAAGGAGGATGAGGAGGACGAGGAGGATGAGGATGAGGAGGGGGGAGAATGAGGAAGAAGAGGAGGAGGAGGAGGCGGAGGAGGAGGAGGAGGAGGAGGAGGAGGAGGAGGAGGAGGAGGAGGAGGAGGAGGAGGAGGAGGAGGAGGAGGAGAGGAGGAGGAGGATGAGAAGAGAGGGAGGAGGAGGAGGAGGAGGAAGGAGGAGGAGGAGGAGGAGGAGGAGGAGGAGGAGAGGAGGAGGAGGATGGAGGAAGGAGGAGGATGAGGATGAGGATGAGGAGGCGGAGGAGGAGGAGGAAGAGGAGGAGGAGAAGGAGGAGGAGGAGGAGGAGGAGGAGGCTATTTCCTCGAGGCTATTTCTGCCAGCAGGGCCCGGAGGCCCGTCCACGCCCCGCCGCGCGCGCCGCCGCCCCTCTGGGCCTCCGGGCCGACGCAGCAGGGGCGCGGGCCTTGGCGCGGACGCCTCAGCCCTCACCCTTCCCCTCCCTCCCGCGCGGCCGCTGCAGTGCCGGCTGCCCCCGCCCTCACGCCCAGTACCCAAGCACGCGAGGCGAGACCCACCAGGCGGACCCGCGGCGCGAGTGCGGCGGTGTCCTCCACGTCGCCGAGCGCCCACCGTGCCACGTCACTGGTTGAGCACGCCACGCGCAGGGGGGCCACCGCAGGGCAAGCCGACAGCAAGTGCCCGAGGCACTCCACCAGAGTGCACCCCTCCGGTGCAGGGGCGGCGCACAGTGGGCACGCCAGGGGAACGGCGGCGACCCCCTCGGCCAGCCACACTTCCACTGGCATGCGGCCCGACGCCCGCGCGAGTGCCCAGGCCTGGTAGAAGCGCCACATCGTACGCCCCCACGGCGCCCATCGTACGCCAGCGGAGAGCGGCCCACGTACTGGAATCAGCTCCCGGTATGGCAAGAGACCACTAGTACCCACCGCGCCCAGCTGCAAGACGAACCACGCCTGCTCGTACGCCAGGACTGCCGGCAGCACCACAGTGCGCTTCCAGTGCTTGACGGCCCGTTTGCGGGCCTCGGGGTCCGCGCGAGCCTCCTCGGACAGTGCGCCGGCCGGAAAGTCAACGGTAATGCCCAATGCACGGGACACCTCGGCGGCGTGGTCCAGCCAAGTAGCACCCGTCGTGGCCCGCGTACCCGCCACCACCTGGGCCACGGGACTCCCATGTGGCAGCGCAAGCAGCCGCGCCCGACCGAGGGCGATCCGCTGCATCAGGGTCGTCCCCCACCGCGTCAGCATCCGCGTCTCCGCCAGCGCGCGAACATGCCCACCTGTGCCTAGGGAAACCCCTGGCCCCCCACCGAGCAGCATCTTGGCGACCTCGTACTGCGTATGGTTCACCCGCGTCACCGCGGCCTGCCATCCCGACGCGAAGCTGGCCAGCAACTCCGCGCCGTAGAACGCCTTGGCCACGACTCGCGCTGGAAGTTGCGCCACCTGGTAGGGTAGGCCGAAACCTCGCTGCGCGAGGGCGGCCGCGAGCTTGCGCGCTCCGTCGCGTAGCCGCGAGCACACGCGCCCGAGCAGGGCGTGGAACCCGAGGTCCTGCTCCACGGGGACGCCCAACATGTCGAGGACTTGGGTAACCTCCGGCGGCACCCCGCACACAGTGCCGAAGTTGTCCGACTCAGGCCCACCCCCCACGGCCAGCACCATGGGGCGTTTGCGGCCGCCTTGGAAGCGGTGGCGCCACGTCAAACAGAACTCCGTCAGTGCCCGGTTTACGGCGGCCAGCCCCGCGGCCGACGACTGGAACACGAACGAGTCGTCCACGAACTGGAGGATCAGGAGCGCGTGAGCGGCCACGGCATCGAGGAAGGCGCACCTGTCCGCGACGGTACCTAGCGCCTGGAGGTGCTGGTGCCAGTCCGGCACCCCAGGCCGCACCGATACCAACAACTCCTCTGCACGGACAGCCCCCCAAGCTATTTCCGTGCCAGGCGCAAGAGTTGCGGCCTGATGGCATTCGTGGAACGCGCGCGCCGCCGCCGCCGGCGGGGCGACACCAACGCCCGAGGCCACGGCGGAGCAAGCATCCAACAATGCCCGCACCAGTGCGCCAAACATGTGCACCCCCGCCCGGCGGCCTTGCCCGACGCCGAACTCGGTAAGGACAGCCGCCGCCCCTGCAATCCCGCCGATGCGGACCCGGATCGTTTCGGATCCCAGGGCTGCGTCAGCAACCAGCCAAAGGTGACCCCCCAAACCGGCGCGTCGCAAGTGAACTCGTACAGCATCCCGCCAGGCGAGGTCGCAGCCGTGTTCCAGGTCGGCCTTCTCCACGAGGGTGGACAAGCCGTGCGCCCTGCGTATCTGTAGCGCCATGACCAGTTCGATCACCATCAGGACGGCGTCATACTTACCTCCCGCCTGGGGGGCGCCCGCATACGCCTCCAGCTGGCCGCGGGCCGCCCGAAGCCACACGGCGTCGAACGTCCCGCATAGCTCGTCCACGTAGCTGACGGGGCGCAGGTGGGCGACGTCAGACACTACCACGGGCCCCCGCTTCCGGATGGGCGCCACCTCGCGCCACCATCCACTTGGCATAAGGCCCGAGACCGCCACCAAGCATACCAATGCCCAGGTGACGAGCCTCCCGCCCCAGAGTTCGGTGAGGACGGCCGCGCGCGCGAGGTGCAGGGAACGCCGGTTCCCCTTCATCTCCCTGAGGACCGCGTTGACGTCATCCAGGGAGAACGGGTCGCCCGTGCCCAACTCTGCCGCCTCCGCTTGCGATTCCCGGCGTGCCTGGCGGACTTCATCGGCCACGGCGCGGTTGAAGGCTGCGTCGCCAGACCCAGCCTGCGCTCCGCGTGACAACACATCCTCGGTGATGACCTCCAGAGCGTCGGCCAGCCCTAATAACTCACCGGACACCGGGCACCGCAAGGCCAACTGTACCAGCAGACGGGGTTCCAATGCGCGACTCAGGAAGGCTTCCGCCTCGCCGGGCGACGCCGCTGCGAGTTCGAGGTACCTGTCAAGAGCTCTGGTGGCGGCTTTCCGGGCGGGCGGGTCCGCATCGCCCGCAGCCGCCGCGGCCCACGCCGCCCGCAGCTCCCCTGGCCCCACGCCCTCGTCGTCATCGTCGCGGTCCGCACCGGCAGCGCCTACTCCCCGCGGCTGGCCGCGTGGACATGGATGAGGAGGGGAGGGGGACGAGGATGATGATGAGGAGGAGGAGAATGAGGAGGGAGGCGGAGGAGGAGGCGGAGGAGGAGGAGGAGGAGGAGGAGGAGAAAGATGATGATGAGAAGGAAGGTATTGT